>CAUYUJ010001559.1:304929-374695 GCA_963575745.1 Prorocentrum cordatum | reverse complement strand
TTCCTGCTCGCCCCCCTCCTCCTGCTCCTCCTCCGCCTCCTCCTATTCCTCATCCGCCGGTTCCTCCTCCTTCCTCCTTCCGCCTTCCGCCTCCCTGTCCCCCTCTCCCTACTCCTCCCCCTGCTCCTCCGATTTCTCCTCCTTCCTCCCCCTCTTGGGGTATGACGTCTTGTCCAGCCATGTATTCCACTGCATGCTCCTCCGCATCCCTGGTCGGGGCGACTCGTCTGGACATCGTTTCTGGATGGATCGTCTTAGAATATCGACGCTTCAAACATGCAACATCACTCTACGCGGATGGAGGTCGGCTCTGTTCAAAACGGGGCTATCGCTGGATACGTCCTTGAACGTCATGATCCTCTGCTCTGGCTGATATCAACGTCGAAGGACGGAATACGGATCCTTTTCGAACCGTGGCGTTTGCCTCCATGGGGCTCTCGTCTTTGAGAGGAGCGCGCTTCCCGTAGTCAAGATGGGCCCCGTTGGTAGAGGAACAACAGAGGCACAAACGCTCGAGTAGGGGATCGACGATAGAATCGATGTTCTCCACAATTGACTTTCCAGTAGATCTACGGAGCATGCTACGCATGTTGAAGTAATTCGCCGGACAAAATCAGCGTTGGGGTAAATCGATTCTGTAGTCGATCCCCTACTCGAAACGTAATTGATCGGAGTTCCGCGCGGATTTCTTGGATCTGCCCTGACAATGCGCGCCAGGGAGGGGCGCCAGGAGGCGCCGCCAGGGGGGGCCCCTGCCCTTCGATCGGCTGCAGTAGGAGCTCGACCACAAGACCTGAGACACTAGGACGTCCACTGATTTTGGTGTGAGAACGTCACGCTTTGCATGGCACAACCATCGAAGCCAAAGAAACCCAGGGCACCCTAGAGGCAAGCAGGGTGTTTCCTGGCATGGGTCTCCACTGTACACGCAAGAGTGGCCCTAATTAGGCAGGAGTGACCTTGCGTGCGCGGATTGAGGGGGGCGCAAAATGCCCAAATCCGAGCGGGCGGGCAACCACTAACTCGCATCGCGCTCAGCGATCGGGAGGACCCCGGTGAGCCCGCACCAGAGGTCACTCCAGCGAGTAAAGGCCTCCTAGATGGGGTCGGAGTAGATGGGGTCGGGGATGGCGCCGCATCAGCGATACATCGGCGATGCATCGGCGAGGCATCGGCGATGCACTGGCGATGCATCGGCGATGCACTGGCGATGCATTGGCGACGTCGGCGACGCATCCGCGACGTCGGCGTGAGGAACATCGTGGCCCACATCGAGCCGCATCGCCGATGCATTGGCGATGCGGCGCCATCCTCCGACCCCATCTACTCTGACCCCATTTGGGAGGCCTAGAGTTAGGTCGGTCATACCCCCCTGCAGGCGGATTTTGAGTGACAAATTAAAAATAATCAAACAAAATACTCAAGCATGGTCAAAAAATGGTAGAACCATCGTCCCCAGACAATTTTTCTACTATTTTTGAATGCTCCTCCTGTAGAGGGACGTGCCCGGCTTCAGCCTGGAGCGACGGGCCACTCTCATTGTACGCATCGTCGACTCGACCCCCTGGACGCGCAGAATCCCCTCTGGCCCGCTCCCTTGAGGGGCAACGATAGGGGGGGATAGGCTTAGGGGGGGAAGCGTCGACCTGGAATCGGCGATACATCGCCGATACATCGGCCATAGGCCTCACAGTTAGTGAATCCGTACCTTCCTGGGCAGGTTGGGGCTATCGGGCTCCTGTCGGCGATCAATGGGCGATCGGGGGTCGATGCATCCCCCCCTGCAGTCGGCCTTGATTGGACAGGACACGCGAGAGGACACAAGGCCCTTCCGCGGGCAACATCGCCATGGGAGTGTGAGAAGGCACGTGTCCCGATGCGCAGGACACAGAGGGTACCCTCGAGCCTGGCAGGGTCCACCTCCTGGTCCGGGTCGCCTCTGTGCCTCTCCCCCCCCCCCCTGTCGTTTTGCCCCGGAAGTCGGGCCCGCTCCCTCCCCCACGCCGGGGCGGGCCGCGGCCCTGCGGCGCACGCCCCGCCGCGTGCCTGCCGCAGCCCGCCCTGGCCCGCCGGCCACTCCACCCCAGGGGTCCGGGCGGGCACGGCCTCCTGCAAGGGGGGATTCTGGACGAAGAACGAAAAATAGCCAACAATACCCCAGAAGGATCACCAAATACTGAAACAAAAACCGTCCCCTGACTAGTTTTGAACTTTCCTTCCCGTAGAGGGACAGGCCCCACTTCATGGTTGGCCTATCCACAACGCCTCGCCACTGCTCGACGAAGAGAGCCGGCGGGCCGCCAGCCGCCGCCGGCGCCCCCCGAGGTTAGGCTGGCGCGTGGCCGAGGTTAGTGAGGCGAATGTTGAACGACGGATGAACAATAGGCAACACATATTCAACAAATAATCAAACAAATAGTATAACAATCGTCCCCATCATTTCTTATGATTATTTTTGAATACTTCTCCTGTTGAGGGACATGCCCGACTTGACCCAAGGGGGGGACGAAGGGAGCAGGACAGCAAAGGGCAGGGTGGAGAATCGGCCCACTCAGCCAGCTTCCCTGGCAACTCCTTGGAGGCCTGCTAGATGGGGTCCGAGAAGATGGGGTCGGAGGATCGCACCGCCTCGCCAATGCATCGCCCGCCGATGCATCGGCGACGTCGGCATGCAGCACATCGGGCTCCGCACCGAGCCGCATCGTCGATGCACCGGCGATGCGGCACGATGCTCCGACCCCATCTGGCATGCCTGGTTTCCTGGCGCGCAGCCGCCCCTCTTGGGGGGCGCGAGAGGGCAGGACTTCAGTCGGGCCTGTCCCCCTACAGGCCGATTTCCAGCGAAAAATCAAAAATAGTCAAAACATACCTTAAAATGTTCAAAAATTGTCAAACAAATCGTCCCCAGACTATGTTTCTGACTATTTTTAAATACTCCTCCTGTAGAGGGACAGGCCCGACTTAAGGCAGGACAGCAAAGGGGAGGGTGGAGAATCAGCTCACGTCACTAGCTGGTTTCCCTGGCGCCGGGAAGCGCCCATGTATTATCCAGGCGTGGGCCCGGCGCCGGGGCCGAGACCAGCTGCATGCAGCAGATTTCGTACCCCCCCCTTCCTATCTAGAAAAAGAACAAACTGCATAGAAACAAAAAATCGGCGCCCCGCGCGGCTTTCCTGGATCTGCGCGGAGCACGGAGCTCGCCAGGGGCGGCGCCGGAGGCGCCGCTGGAGGGGCTCAGCGCGGATTCAAGAAACCCGCGCTGAGCGCCACAAGTTTATGTCTGTGGCTTCTTTTCTTCTTTGAAGGGGCCCTGGGACACACAAATAAATACACACAAATAAAAAGATTCCCCATAGTTTCCCATATTTTCAGGGTTTTTGTCTTCCCCCCCCACTTTCCCATATTTTGCTCATATTTTGTGGGGGATCGACGATTCATTGTGTCTGTGTGTTTTTGTTCCCCCCTGATGTATGTCTGTGACTTCTTTTCTTCTTCGATTCCTGCCCCTCTCTCCCGGCCCGAGCACGTGCGCCGCCCCTGCCCATGCAGGAAAGCCCAAAACCGAGTCGACGAGTCGCATCGGCGATCGAAAGGAATCGGATCGGCGGAAAAAATCTGCAGGCGAGTCGGGAAAAGTCGAACCGGCGGAAATCGGCAGGCCAGTAGGCCTCCACTGAGGAATCGGAGCCCACATCGGAATCCCAAGCCGAATCGAATCCGAATCGGAATCCCAAGTCGAAATCGACTCGAATCGAATCGGAGGGATCGAAACGAGCCCTGCCCTCCCCCGCGCCGTGGCTTGTCCGAGCACGTCCGCCACCGCCTCACCCTGGCCGCCCAGCGCCCGCAGCTCCGCCGCCGCCGCGGCGGGGTCCACCAGGGCGGCCTCGCGCTGTTGTCCGCCGGCGCCGCCGCCCGGCGCCGCTGGCGCCCGCCGCCGCCGTCGGCGTCGCAGCCGCCGTCGCCGCCGTTGGCGTCGCAGTCTGACGACCTGCCAGTCTTGTAGATGCCATGGCAGTGGACATCCTATCAATCCTACCATTGAGTTATACATGTGTTCAACATTTTTGAAACATGTTTACAACATGGTTTTCAATGTTCAAGACATGCTCCAAAACTGTGTTATATATCTGAAGTTATTTGGCAACATGCTTCCTCTGCATTGATCGTCATCCACAGTACCAGACCACCCCAACCTCCCCCGAAGACCCAAATGTCGTAGATGAAGACAAGGCTCTAAACAGAAGCATAAGCTTTTGGCGCTCCGCGCGGATTTTTCGGATCTGCGCTGGACCCCGTGAACGCGGAGCGCGCCAGGGGCGGCGCCGCAGGCGCCGCCGGGGGGCCCCAGCGCAGATCCAAGAAATCTGCGCGGAGCGCCAAAAGTTTATGTCTGTGGCGTTCTTTCTTCTTCGATTTCGGGTTGGAGGGGGGACTACGGGTTCCACACGTGTTCGTTCAACGCTCCCCGACGCCCACTCCCCCACTGGGAATGGCGGGCAACTTGGGGCCTTCGGGTCGGGCCTTGGTGTGGTTCTGTGGGTGGCGGTGACAGTCGGCTCCGCCGCAAAGCGCGGACGCCTGCAGCGCGGCGCGCACGACGGCGGCGGCGGACTCGCGCCGGGCGTCCCGCGCGCCCGTGGCCGCAGAAGGCGCAGAGGTGCTGGAGGCGGCGCCGGACGACAGCGCCAGGCTCTCCCACACCTTCGTCTGCACCTCTGGGGAGCGTTTTCTTGCTCGGCGTCTCGACAGTGGGCGGGAAGGGGGGGTCTGGCTCTGGACCTCTGCTGAGTGCGGCTGGCTGCTTGCAGCAGCGCGCCCTATCGAGGAGACTCCACCTGCTCGAAATAGGCGCCACAAGCAGCCAAGATCTACTCCAGGGTGCGGGGGGGGGGGGGAGGGGGGTGCGAGGGCCCGCGCCGATCGGCTAAATAATCAATAAGAAAACGATCACCTGCGCGGGGACGGAGGGTGGCGACGGCGGCGACTGCAGCGGCGGCTGCGTCGCCGACGGCGGCTGCTGCGACGGCGACGGCCCCGATCTCTCGGCCAAACCTGCGTCTGAGCACGGTATGTTTGGCGTCAAGTCACAGGTCGTGGCGATGCTTGTTTGAATGTAGCGGCCTTAGGCCATACCCCACGCCCCCCCCGAACAACATGAATTCTTTTGGTGTGCTGCCCCTTACGTGAACGCAGGCCGCACCGATCTCGTGGTGCGGCCTTTTGGAATCCATCGCGGCGCTTGAGAGGCTCCCTGCGAGTTTTGGGTGGGGTCAAACATTGAGTCGCCCAAGGCTTTGGCAGTGCTTTACACTTGTGAACTCACGGCGCTGCCCCGAAGACTTCCAGACAATCTCCGCAAGACTCGGTTGTCGCACGTCACCCCAGGGACCGGGAAAGAGAGGAGGTGGCGGGGGACGAGGAGGAGGAGGAGGAGGAGGGGGAGGGAGGAGGAGGGAGGTGAGGAGGAGCAGGAGAAGGCGAAGGAGGAGGAGAGGAGGAGGAGGGAGGTGAGGAGGAGGAGGAGGAGGAGGAGGCGGAGGAGAAGAGGAGGCGGAGGAGGAACAGGAGGAGAAGGAGGAGGAGGGATGAGGAGGAGGGAGGAGGGAGGAGGCAGGATGGAGGCGGCGGGGGGGCATCGAAATCAAATCCCAACCAACCCTGCACCGTACGTGCAGTGCAGGGGGCGGCGGTCTTTCTCCCCATCTTACCTTCAACGCGGAGACCCTGGAGACGGGACGGGGTGGGCACTGGCCTCCATCATGAGCAAGCCGACCATCAGCTAACAACGAGACACATATCATAGCTTCTCACCCGGGGCGCCCGAAGGATCCACTGACGGATCCAGTCCACTCTCTGTTGAGTTCCACCAAACTCCAGCGTGCCAACCGAAGTTGCCTCGAGTTCTGAAACAAATCGCGGCGGATTTCTCTGGGCAATGTTTGTTGGCGTCTGGAGGCCCACGCCAAGCCCAAGGCCCATACCAAGCCCCGGGATACCAAAGCTGTGCCGGGGCAAGGGTCAGGCCTTCAAGGAGGCCCACGTGGTACAAAGGAGGCCCGTCCACAAGAGACCCTCCACAAGAAACCCAACCCGGAGACACAAGGACGTCCATGGATCTTTGGGATGGGAACGTCACGATTTCCACAGCAAAGCCGTCGACATCCAGGATACCCAGGGCTCTCTGGAGGCAAGCAGGGTATGTCTTGGCGTGGGTCTCCACTGTACCATCACGACGTGAGTCCAAAAGCGGAGCTGGAGAGAACGGGTCCCTTCGCGCCCCGCGCGCTTCTCTCAACGTTTTCGCGTGGCCGCCTCGGAGAAGAGCAGCTCTACACGGCGCAGGCGCCGAAACGCAAGGCGCGCTCATCTCTGCGCCCCCTGTACGCGACCCAGGGCCCCCAAGACCGCACCGCATCGACGGTGTGGTCCAGGCGACGAAACGCAAGGCGCGCTCATCTCTGCGCCCCCTGCACGCCACCCAAGGTCCCCAAGACCGCACCGCATAGACGGTGCACGAGCGACGCCTCAGGTCGGACATGCCCTCCTACAGGCGGATTTTGGCAGGGACGTGCCCGATTTAAGCGTCGCCTGCATGGAAGCCGCGAGGGTCCAAACCGCACCGCGTGTTTGGAGCGGTGCCCCAGCGAGGAGCGGTGCGATCTCCGAACCCCGTCTGCCTCGACCCCGTTCGGGAGGCCTGGGCACCTCGAGCTCGGTCTCCAGCCTCTTCCACGCGGCCCTGATCGTCTCCTCCTCGCAAGGGGGCAGGTCTGCACGTCGGTCGGAAGAAGTGGGTAAGAGCATGAAGTAGGAAGGCGGATGAAGTAGATTGGGCTCAGGCCCTCCCAGAGAAGAACAGAGCACTTCGGAACCATGCCGATTCTTAAAGCAGGAAGGCGCTAGAAACAGATCGGGATTCAGCAATCCAGAAATACTCGACTTTCAACGACCATCGTGTGTTGAATACTCCCGATTCGGAGCCACCCCCGCTCTCAGCCCACACAAGATCTGCCCAAGGCACAGAAGACAGCATTAAGAACTTATATCTAAGAACTCTCAGGTGGCAACCTCTGGGAGCCTCGGACAACCTCCGAAGACCCCAAGACCCAGAGGCCTCCGAGCACCCCCGAGGACCCCCGAGGAACTCCGAGGATCACCGGGAGGACCGCCAGGGACCTCCTCGAGGACCTCCAAGAGGACCTCCTCTGAGGACCTCCGAAGACCACCAAGGGGGGACCGTACCAGTACAGGCCTCCTAGATGGGGTCCGAGTAGATGGGGTCGAAGGATCGCACCGCATCGCCAATGCATCGCCGATGTATTGGAGATGCATCGGCGATGCACGGGCGACGTCGGCGATGCATCGGCGACGTAGGCGTGGAGAAAATCGGGCTCCGCATCGAGCCGCATCGCCGATGCATCGGCGATGCGGCGCGATCCTCCGACCCCATCTGCTCCGACCCCATCTAGGAAGCCTAGAGTCAGGCCCGCCGAGGGACCCTCCGAAGACCGGCCGAGGACTCCTCCGGGAAGAGCGCCGAGGGTTATGTTCCTCCCATCGTACTTAATGACCACACCCAAGAAATAACTTCGAGCACCCGGAAAAGTGTCGAAAGAGTGTCGAAAGAGTGTCGAAACAGTGTCGGGCGAGTGTCTCCCAGGGCCCGACACGCGAAAACCGTAGAGTTTCGGTATTTGTTCTGGTGCTCGAATCTCTTTCTGGTGATCATGGCTAAAGCAGGTTGGAACATCATAAGCCGAGGGGTCCTCCTTGGCGCGCACGGCTGCCTGCAGGGCCGCCAGCTCCTCCCCGCGGGCGGCGGCCTGCTCCGCCGGGGCGGCGGCGGCCTCCGGCGCGGGCGCGGAGGCGCTGGTCGCCGGCACCTCCGGCCGCGGCCGCGTCGCCGTCGTCGTCGTCGTCGCCGCCGCCGCCGCCGCCGTCGTGAGTCATCGTCGCCCGCTGGGGGCATGCGGTCGAGCTTGATGGGAAAGGGCACGCGAGAGGACACAGGGTCCTTCCGAGGGCCAGCGCTGCCACAAGTTAGGAGGCAACTACTGGGAGGTTTTCGTCGGACAGATTAAGGAAGATTAAGCCCCATTTGGAAGCTGTTACGCCGGAGTGGGCCCAGTGACTAAGCAAGGTAAAGCCGGATTAACCGGGATTAAGCGGGATGAAGCCGGATCAAGCGGGACTAAGCCGGATTAACCCGGATTGAGCCCGATTTCGGACCAGGGCAAAAACAGAATTTGACCTCCCAGGAGTTGCATCCGAACACAGGGATGTAAGGAGGCATGGGTCGCGAGGCACAGGGCACCGGGGTTGTCTTGATCTGGCAGGGTCGACCTACGAATCAGGGCCGGCTCAAGAAGAACTGACACCAACACCAACACATGGGGGCTGCCTCCACCGGGAAAAGACGATCCTGGATGTGGGTGCTGGTGGTAACCTCTCGGCAACCTATGGGGCCCAAGCATACAGTCGGCCCGTATCAAGAGCACGCTTGACAAGGATGCAAGGGCCTTGGACGCCCATGTCGAAGCTATTCGAGTGGGGCGCGGATAACGAAAGTGGCCAAGGATAGACCGAGAAGGCAAGGATGCAGGGGTACCCTTGGGAAGTTGGCCCGTCCTTACTATGCGGGTCGACTGTAGCACCACCCTCACCGAGATCATGGCCATCTTCCCTCGGCGGACGCAAGCACCGATACTGGTGCTGGTGCCACGCTCCAAGCCCCGAAGCCCAGAGGCTCTCTTGTTGCCTCTTGCGGTTGGCCTGACGGAGGGCCCGCAGCTGACCACAGCTCGAAAATCGACGGCCGGAGCGGCATCTGCCATGAACCGGTTTTGAGCGAAGTTGAACCTCAAGCGCGGCGTCGTCCTCGCTGCGGCCACCGCCGTCGCCAAGGAGCGAAGACCGAGGACCGAGGTTGTTTCATGTGTTTGCACGTGTTCGGCCCGCCATTGAGTCTCTGGCAAGCTCTGAAGGACTCTGGGGTATCTGGGGGGCACGATTGTTTTGCTGTATCTTAGTTCCGTTCTTGTTTGGTTTGCCTCTTGAGGGCCCTGTAGGCCTTCTGGGACCACCCGTCGTCGTCAACGCCGTCACATCAAAACACGAACTGGGACGAACAAGGTGTCCCTGGGACCACAGTTGCAGACATTGTCCGAGCCTAGCTCTGACCAGTTGGGTGAGGCCGCGGCCTCGAGCGTCTGGCTTGTCTGGTGGCATGCAATGCGCGACACATAAAGCAATAGGAAGGAAGGAGACGAAGAGGAAGTCGGAGGGTGTCGAGAGGCGTGGGTGCCCACGTCACGAAACACCATGTCGGACGTCTGTGTCGTTAACATCTTCGTCGTCGCCGTCGTTCCGTCCTCGCCATCGCCGCCGCCCAAGTCCTCGCCCCATTTTCTCACCCCTTCCTCCCCCATCCCTATCCTGCACAATTTTGAATTCTTGACTCAGCCCATTCGGCGGCTAAACGGGCTCGGGAGTGCAGGAGGATTAAGAAAGAGGCTGACCCCTCGAGGACGGCGACTAACCAGTTGCCGTTGCAGTGTTGCTGTTAGGTGAATCACCTATGCTCTCCTTCATATTTCCCTCCCCCACCCCTCTCGCATCCTACTGGATTCTTCTCCTTCTTCTTCGGCACTGCTTAGTCCCTGGAGACTGGCAGTTCTGTCTCGAATGGCTATGGCTGAATATCTGGGAATGCTCTGCGGAACTTGAAATGTAGATTGGGACGAGGCCCCCTCGGATTGCGCAAAAAGGCAGTGCACAAAAGCAAGCAGAGACCTCTTCGAGAGCTGTGGGCACCCGCATCCTGCTCCCTACCCTGCAACCTTGAGTTGGCGTATCATTCCTCTCCACCTCTTACCCTACACCTGCTCTTTCACCTCCTCTTCCTCCTGCTTTCCTCTGCAGGGTGGCACCTACTTCTGAAGGCTCTCGGTGCTAGGGAACTCCCCATAGTCTGTGGGAGATTGCGTCGGCACATGACCAAAGTAAGACACCACCGCCACAGACTGCTGCTGCCTGGGGAGTTGAAGCTGCACCCACGGTGCCAACTTTCTGGGGCATGGGTGGCAAGAAATGCCAACTTTTCCCAGGATCCCATTCGCAAATGGACGCTGACCTCCAAGGGGCGGTGCCCGTCTGAGGGGAAATCAAGCGTGGCGGGTGCTGGCGGAACGTGGCACTGTCCGGACAACTTGGGCCGTATTGAAAGATCTTGGGAAGGGGGGCAGCCCCGCCACCCTGCCCGTCTTCTACAATTATTCGTCCATCCCCACCCCAATTCCCGCCCCGCGGGGGTCCCCAAAATCACCATAGGCCCCCGTACGTCCCGGACGCTCACAAAGGCCTCAAGAGAATCAATACATTGTAGATCAAACAACTCTGTTCCGCCGCTCCCCCTCCCCCTCTTGCTGCCTCACGCGGCATCCCGCCTTAATTAGAGAAGCTCGCCCTCCTCTCTCTCTCGCGAGACCCTGCTGCCCCCGCACGAAGTCATATCCAAGAGCTAGTGCTGCCCATCCTCCTTCTCCTCTCCCCTTCTCCCCCCTCCTCCTCACTCCCCCTGGTTCTTCTCCACATGCTCTACGAGGGCTCCATGTTGGGCGACGCTTAATGGAGGGGCGATCCATGGGGGGGAGACAAATTGATGTTTGTTTCGGGCCCTGGAGGCTCCCTTTTTGGCCCGGAAAAATTCAAAACACTATAAACATAAATTTTAGGCGTTTCGCGCGGATGTTTTGGAAATGCACCGTACGGCGCCGGAGGCGCCGCCGGAGGGCCCTTGCGTGGATCCAAGAAATCTGCGCGGGACGCCACAAATTCATGTTCATGGCCTTTTCTTTTTGTCGATAACCGACAACGGGCGATAATAATCACCTGCGGATAATAAAATTCGGGGACTGGCGGGGATAATAAGGATTTTCCCGGGGAACGTAAATTATGATGATGATGCTGATGATCACGATGATGATGATGATGATGGTGATCCTGGGCGCTCGGCACGGGAACGGCTGACAAAGTGAGAATCCCATTGCCCTGCTACGCGTTCGTAACTTGGGCAAACTGAATTGGTGAGGGTCCCACAGCCCTGCCACACGCGCGTGTTTGCGGAAACTGATGTGGTGAGACCACCATGGCCATGCTCAGCGTTTTCGATGCTGTTGGTAGTCAACATGAGATGACAGCAATTTCGATTCGCAACTTCCCCCGTGGATTATAAAGTTCGGCCCCCGCGGCCTTTTCCACAAACGAATCCTGGTGAACGGGGATAATAAAAATATAAAGGGGGGAGGGGGGATGTTTTATTATCGCCCGCACTCGGTTAAACGGCCCCTTCAGTGGCCCTAGAGGGCACATTTTCTGCAGCGCTCGCAGCCCCCCCGCCTCCCCACTGCGCGACGTCCATCACAAAAGGGGCCACAACACGCCGGAGAAACCTCAAGGGCGTCCACGAAGGCCTCAAGAAGACCACAGGAGGCCCCGAAGGCGCCCCGAAAATACCTCAAGAGGACGCCAGGAGGGCCTCTGTATGGTCAACGATTTCTCATTCGTCGTTTCGACATTGGGCGGACGAGGGGGGGGGAGAGGGGGGGGGTCTGGCCCCGGACTTCTGCTTAATGCGGCTGCTTGGAACCGTGCGCCTTCGGGGGAAGACTCCACATGCTCGAAGCAGACGCCCAAAACAGCCAAGATCTTTTCCATGGGGGGCAGAGGGGGTGCGAGGACCCGCGGCGATCAGCAAAACAATGAATAAAAAAACCGTTACACGTTCGTGATTCGTGTTCTCGCAGTTTCACGCTTCGGGGATTTACCGACCCGGGTCAGTCCAGACCCGGGTCAACCAGGCCTTGCGACGTCCTGCAAAATCCTGCTGGATCCTGCAATATCCTGCCCCCAAGGCACAGTCAATGCGCCCCCGGCTCTGCAGAATCCTGCAAGAGCCGGTTTTCTGACTGACCGCCGTTCGCACTGACCCCCGTCTCTTGAGCCCCGACGGCCCGAGGGCTTCACCGACGAGCCCAAGACGGCCCGAGGAGGCCCCCCAACACCCTTTTTCCAACGAGGGCCCCTAGGGAACTCCCAAGGAGCTCTGGAAAGGCTCGCAAGAGGCCGCCACCGAGGCGTGCAAGATGCTCCGAAGCAGGGCTGGACCTAAACGTGTTTTTTTCGTTGTGTTTCCATGTTGTTGTTCGTTTGGTTCCACCTGTTGTCCTGCGCCTCCCTGCCAAAAACGGAGAGACAAATCAGAGGCAGCAGCGTGGAATCGGGATTCCCCGCTGCAGTGTCCCGGCGGAGAACCTCGGGTCACGCCCGGGGGCCGCGCGGGGGACATCCACCTCCATCCTCCTTGAGGTCCACCACCTCATCCTCCTCAGTCCTCCGCAACAAGCGCCTGCTCGTGCACCTTCTCAAGCAGCGCCACCATGGCATCCCCCTCCCCATCGTCCTCCTCCTCCTGGCCATCCTGGGCCTCCTCCTCCTCCTCGTCCTGCTGCTCCTCCTCCTCATCGTCATCCTCCTCCTCGTCCTGTTGCTCCTCCTCCACCTCCCTCACCTCCCCCTCGTCCTCCTCCCCCTCCTCCTCCACCTGCTCCTGCACCAAAGCATGGATAAGACGCGGCAGGGTGCGTGAATCAGACGGCGCCGATGCACCTACATCCGCAGGCAGCTTGCGCGCGGGTGAACGCGCAATCGATCCCCGCGGCATCGCCCCTCCGAGTTCAAAGTAGGCAACGGACCGCTTCTGTCAAAGCCTCGTCTCCCCTCTCGGGGGCGGTTAACCCACCCATCCCGCTAGCAGACCGTGGAGGCCTTGGATAAGGGATCCAGGGTCTGGAGCCTTGTGGAGATCCACTTGCGTGGAACGGGGGGGGCAGATGTTGTCCGCCCCCAATCATTGTGAACTCTCTACCCTCCCTCCGTCTCCTTTCCCCCCCCTGAATCCTCCTCCCTCCCGGCTTCCTCCTCCCTCCCCCCTCCCTCCCACCTCCCTCCCACCCTCCGTCCATTTCAGAGCCCGTGGAGGAAGATGGCAGGTGAGCGGTGCGGTTGCAGTTGCGCGCCCGCGGGCGGGTTGAAATGTGTCGCCCAGGTGCGGTTGCTGTTGCACGCCCGCGGGCGGGTTGAAATGTGGCGCCCAGTTGCGGTTGCGGTTGCTCGCCCGCGGGCGGGTCGAAATGTGTCGCGTAGTTGCCTTTGCGCGCCCGCGGGCGGGTTGAAATGTGTCGCCCATGTGCGGTTGCGGTTGCGCGCCCGCGGGCGGGTTGAAATGTGTCGCCCAGTTGCGGTTGCGGTTGCTCGCCCGCGGGCGGGTTGAAATGTGTCGCCCAGTTGCGGTTGCGGTTGCGCGCCCGCGGGCGGTTTGAAATGTGGCGCCCAGTTGCGGTTGCGGTTGCGCGCCCGCGGGCGGGTCGAAACGTGTCGCGTAGTTGCCTTTGCGCGCCCGCGGGCGGGTTGAAATGTGTCGCCCAGTTGCGGTTGCGGTTGCGACCCCGCGGGCGGGTTGAAATGTGTCGCCCACTTGCGGTTGCGTGCCCGCGGGCGGGTAGAAATGCGTCGCCCAGGTGCGGTTGCGGTTGCGCGCCCGCGGACGGGTTGAAATGTGTCGCCCAGTTGCGGTTGCGGTTGCGCGCCCGCGGACGGGTCGAAATGTGTCGCCCAGTTGCGGTTGCGCGCCCGCGGGAGGTTTGAAATGTGTTGTTCAAGGTGCCCTCCTGACGTCCAGTCAGTCAATCAGTCAGTCAATCAGTCAGTCAATCAGTCAGTCAATCAGTCAATCAGTCAGTCAGTAAGTCACCAGTGCGCACGGAATTCCACCCGGCTCCGCCGGGAAACACAGCCGAAGTCCAGCAAAACACCGTCTAGGTCCAGCCCTGCTTCAAAGAAGCCTCGCTACAAGTGCGGAGGCAGAGGAGGACGAAGCAGCGACAGCTACACGCGATCGGCACAACGCGGAGCGGCGAACAGCACTTACGAGATCGCAGGCTCTACATCACCTCTTCTTGGGGTCGGCGGAATGGCGTAACTAAGCCTCTTGAGTAAACTAATGCTAATATAGTGGAACGAACAATGACATAAACATACGAACTCCGAGGTCCGCGCGGATTTCTCGGATCCGCGCTGGACCCCCCAGGCGGCGCCTCCGGCGCCGCCCCTGGCGCGCCCCGTGCGCCAGGGAGAGGGGTCCAGTGTCGATCCACGAAATCGGCGCGGAACTCCGAGTTGTTATGTTTATGTGTTATGTGATTTCTCGTCCCCCTACAATACCACTGGCTTGGATCGGGCGCTGCTTGAAGGGCATCTGAGTGACCACACCTGTTGACGCCGCGTTGCCTGCAGGCCCAGCGATGGTGTGTATGTCATGCCACTGGATCATCGGGGCGTCCATCTCTTGCCGCCTGCTCACCAAGCTGTCGATCATGCCCGTGATCGGCGGCAAGCGAGGGTGGGAAATGAGAAGGGGCGGGCCTCCTCAGAAGACTCAGAAGTCCCCGGGCCTTCCGAAAGTCTTCTGAGCCCCCCCGAAGAGACACACACACACACAAAACCCTCTCCAAGGCGCGAGGGCCTCTGAGAAGCCCCGCCGCCTTCTGAGAAGGCCTTCTCCTTCTCACTTCCTCCCCTCGCTCGCCGCCGAGCTATGCTTTCCATGCGGAGTAAGTCCATACGGAGTGCTCGGTCTCCGTATGGGCGTACTTCGTCTGGACTTGGCCTCTCCTGGTAGGATGCTGAGTCCATGCGGAGTAGGTTCGCATGGAGTGTTCGGTCTCCGTGCAGACTGGCTCCGTCTGGACTTAGCCTCGCTCGCCGCCGACCCTAGTCATCTAAAGGGCTTCTGAGAAGCCCCGCCGCCTTCTGAGAAGGCCTTCTTCTCCCTCTCACTTCCCCCCCTCGCTCGCCGCCGACGGTCACCCCGGCGATCTCCGAGACCGCTGCAGGACCCTTCCTCCTCCCGGGCCACCAGGCACCCCCAGCCAGCTGCCGAGCCAGCCGAGACCGGACATCCCACCGCAGCGGCCTCGCAAGCCGCTGGGTGCGGCACGGGCCGCCCTGGGCCCCCCGCGGGGCTCCCTGCGAGCCTGGTCGGCGTCCGATCCTCCCCCTCCCTGCGTGCCGCAGCGCGACTCGGCGCACTCAGACGTCCGCGTGGCCGCCCCGCGCGCCAGCAGGCGCGCCAGACCCCAGGACGTCCATGGATTTTTGGTGTTGGAACGTCACGCCTTCCATCGCAAGACCATCGAAGCCCAAGAAACCCAGGGCAACCTTGGAGGCAAGCAGTGTGTTGCTTGGCAAGGGTCTCCACTGTATATGACCCTACTTGTCTGGCATTCCTGATGACGAGCCCGAAGGATGCAAAGCAATTCCAATTCAGCGCGGGGCCCTCACCAGGATCGAAGGCCCGCTGGTCTTTCGGGGAGGGGGGGGGCACGTCTTGAACTTGCAGGAACACGTGAGAGACGGGCTTGGAACGGGAGGGTGTAGATCAGCATCGCTGATGCATCTTGGGTTTCAACTGGTCCTCCTCTCCTTCTCCTCCCTTCCTCGTCCGCCCTCCCCCTGCCTTGGCTCGAGGGGGTGCGGGTGCCTTGGACCTGTCCTGGGGAGATCTCTGGTCGTGGCGACCAGAGGGAGCTCCCCCCAAAAACATCAACACTTTTACCCTCGAGCCGCGGTCAACAATATCGAATTCAACCTCAATCCTGGATCCTCGAGTCCTCGAATCCTCGAACTCCGAGACCTGAATCCTCGATCCCTGAACCCTGGATCCAAAGCTCGATCCTACGATGAGGGAAGACCGACGTAGACATACACGTTCGGAGCTCCGCGCTGATTTCTTGGATTGGCGCTGGACCCCCCTCCTTGGCGCGCGGAGCCCGCCAGGGGGACCCCAGCGCCGATCGAGGAAATCCGGGCGGACCTCCGAGAGTTCATGCTTACCCATCGGTCGGGTGAAGTAGGTAGAAACATGAAGCAGGAGAGCGTTGAAAAGTAGATTGGGTGTCCGCCCGCCCCCTACCAGAGGACGGAAAAGGTGAAACCACTCGATCGTTGAAGCAGAGAGGCGCTTAAAGTAGGCTGGAAACTGGGAATCCAAACATACCTACTTTTAAATCGGGCCTGTCCCCCTACAGGGGGATTTTCGACGAAAAATTAAAAATACCCCAAACTTACCCCACAAAGGTCAAACAATACTCAGAACATAGTCCCCAGACTATTTTTGGATGATGTTTTGTTGCTTTTTGTATGTTTAACTTTTCGTCGAATATCCCCCTAATAAAGGGACAGGCCCGACTTAAGGGTATGCCTTCCCGTTTTTCTTCGGGATCCTCAAAGACCTCCGCCCATCGGCCCTCCGACCTCAGGCCTCGGACAGAAGCCCCGCTCCCCGAACGCCTCGCCCCCCGCACCGCGAGGCGGACCCGCGAGGCCCCGAGACCCATCTGTGAGAGCGCACGTCAATGCTGGGCTTACACGTTGGTTTGGACGCCCGAAGTGGGTACGGAAAGAACGGGGCCTTGGGAGGAGGAGGAGGAGCAGGAGGAGGAGGCAGAGGAGGAGGAGGAGGAGGAGGAGGAGGAGGAGGAGGAGGAGGAGGGGGATGGGGGAGAGGAGGAGGAGGAGGAGGAGGAGGAGGAGGAGGAGGAGGAGGAGGAGGAGGAGGAGGAGGAGAGAGAAGGAGGAGGGGAATGGGGGAGAGAAGGAGGAGGATGAATTTGGGCGCCTGAAATGGGCACGGAAAGAATGGGTACAGTGCCCAACAACAATGGTTGTCCCAAACCAACAGCGGCCGCTGTTGGGCAGGCGGCCTTCTGTCTCAAATGCACACAGGCCGCGGCGACACCGACAGCGAGCCCTGTTCAGAATGAGCAAGAACTGCTGTTGGGCGTTGTACCCATTCTTTCCGTACCCATTTCGAGCGTCCAGAGTTGGGTTTGGTTTTGCTGTCGTTTTGTCTCGTTTGGCCCAACCTGTTTTCCTGTACCTCCCTGCCTGAGAGCGAAAAAAAAACACAGCCGAAACACAGCAAAACAGCGCTCAGGTCCCTTCCTGGCATATACCATTCGCCGAGCCGGCGGGTGCTATGGGCGGGGAAAAGGGGCGGGAGGGGCGGAAGGGGGGCACAGCGAAGCACCCCCGCGCCCCCGCCCGCCGCCAATTGGGTCCGGCGCCGCAGGCCTGTGGTGCAGGACGCACTGCGGCGGTGCCCGGGACGAACCGGGGAGAGGGAACGCTACGTTGTCTGAGCGGGGCAGGGGGGAGAGGAGGGGCCATAAGGGGCGAACGCGAACAACAGAAACGACGTCGTCTTTCTTGGCCGAATGTTTGTTGTTTTTTTTTTGTGGCCGAGGGGGGAACATCAGAGGCGACGACGTTTTTGTCCTTCCGTGTGGGCCAGGGAGCGAACAACAACAACGGCAACGATGACGACTCTCTTGGCGCCGAGGAGCGCGGCGGCGCCGCAGGGAGGCCGCCGCAGCGGGGTCCAACCGCCGCGGGAGCGCGCGCGCGCGATGCCGTGCGCCCGCGCCGCGGCCGGGGCTGGGCCTCGAAAGAACTGTGCCTGGACGTTGCTCGGTGGGGGGGCGATGACCAAGTCAGACCACAACGATGTTTAAAACGCGTTGGCGTTTGGATCGGAAACGAAAACGAACCCGAACGTTGGCAACGAAACGGTTAAAACGAGACGTATGCAAACGAAAATGAAAGCGAAACGATGGCCAAAACCTAACTGAGCATCGTTGTGGTCGATCCCTGGACGATGACCCTGCTCTTCCAGGAGGGCACCAGGGCCTCGATCTCTGAATCCCACCAACCGTCTGGGCGCAGGCGGTCAGGGGCGGTTTTTCTTCCAACCCCTGCCTCTTTCCCTTCGGGGAGGGTGGTTTACCCCTCCCCTTGCCCCCCCCCCTTTTCTGGACCTGGAGGGGTGGGTTTCGCGAGGCGTTGGAGCGTCCAAAATGGCCCAGGGTGGCTCTGGGAGGGCCTCAGAGAGCCCAAATGGCTTTCCAAGGTGGTTCCTGAGTCCCTGTCGACGCGACGTCCTGGGCAGTCCAGATGGGTCTGCAGGTCTGGAGCGCTGGCTTTTAACACTCTGGAAGGTCTGGGGAATGAGGCGGGCGAAGCAACGTGCACACAATTCGCGCCCCGCTTGGGGCCTCATGGGGGGGGTTCATGGGGGCCCCTTCGGGGCACAAAAGCTGGGCCTTCCTGTGCCCCCCCCCTACGCAGGGGAGCCTAGAATCGACAAGTCGGATCGGGTATCGAAATGAGTCTGAGCGGCGGAAATCGGCAGCCGAGTCGGGAGATGCCGAATCGGCGGAAATCGGCAGGCTAGTATACCTCCAAAAGGAACCATGTTCCAAATCGAAATCCGACATCGAATCGAATCGGAACGGAACGCCATCGAAATCGAAGCGAATCGAATCGGAGGAATCGACACGAACCCTGCGCATGCATCGCCCCCCCCATTGCGCAACGCCCGATTGTGCCTCGAAGCCTTGTGATTGGGAGGAGGGCTGCCGAAGAGGGCCCGCCACCGCGCTCGGGGGAGGAGGGCCCTGGCGCGCTCCGCGTGCCGGGGATGGGGGGTCCAGCGCGGATCCGAGAAGTCCGCGCGGACCTCCGATTTGCTATGTTTATCTTATTCTTCGCGCCCCGCAGGAACCTCGGCCAGCGCAGGGAGGCCGTGGAACCTCGGCCGTGGAACCTCGGCCGTGGAACCTCGCCAGCGCAGGGAGGCCCAGCCCACAAAAGGCCCGACGCGCCCGAAGGACTGGGCCCTCGGACCTCGATAGCTCACGGAGGCCCACGCAGTGCCGGACACGTTTAAAAAAATTGGTCCTGAAACGCCCAGGGCTGCTGGAGGTCCAGAGAAGGCCCATCAACGAACAGGGGCTTGCGGACACCCGACGAAGGGCAAATCAGAAGCAGCGGCGTGGAACGGGGACTCCCCGCTGCAAGTGTCCCGGCGGGGAACCGCGGGTCACGCCCGGAGGCTGCGAGGAGGACATCCACCTCCACGCCTATATCCTCCTTGACGTCCACCACCTCATGCTCCTCCGTCCTCCGCAACAAGCGCCCGCTCGTGCACCTTTTCAAGCAGCACCACCCTGGCATCCCCTTCCTCATCGTCCTCCTCCTCCTCCTGACCATCCTGGTCCTCCTCCTCCTCCTCCTCCTCATCATCCCCCTCCTCGTCCTGCTGCTGCTCCTCCTCCTCTTCCTCCCTTACCTCCTCCTCGTCTTCCTCCTCCTCCTCCTCCTCCTCCTCCACCTGCTCCTGCACCAGATCGTGAATGAGACGCGGCAGGCTGCGTGAATAAGACGGCGCCGATGCACCTACATCCGCGGGCAGCTTGCGCGCGGGTGGCCGCGCAATCGATCCCCGCGGCATCGCCCCCCACAAAAAAACTAGGCGGTGCAACGGACGGCTTTTGTCAAAGCCTCGTCTCCCCCCGCGGGGGTGGGTAACCCACCCATCCCGCTAGCGGGCCGTGGAGGCCTTGGATAAGGAACTCGCGGTCTGGAGCCTTGTGGAGATCCACTTGCGTGGAACGGGGGGGGGGGGGCAGAAATTGTCCGCACCCAATCGCTGTGAGCTCTCTACCCTCCATCCGTCTCCTCCCCCCCCCACTTCCTCTCTCCCGCCTCCCTCCCCCCCCCCTCCCTCCCAGCCCCCCTCCCGCCCTTTCCCTGCCTCAGATCCCCTGGAGGAGGGCGGCAGGTGAGCGGCGCGGTCGCGGTTGCGCGCCCGCGGACGGGTTGAAACGCATCGCCTAGATAAGGTTGCGGTTGCGCGCCCGCGGGGGGGGGGGGGGGGTAGAAATGTGTCGCCCAGTAGTGGTTGCAGTTGCGCGCCCGCGGGAGGGTCGAAGTGTCGCCCAGTTGCGGCTGCGGTTGCGCGCCCGCGGGCGGGTTGAATATGTCGCCCAATTGCGGTTGCGGTTGCGCGCCCGCGGGGGGGTAGAAATGCGTCGCCCAGTAGTGGTTGCAGTTGCGCGGCCGCGGGAGGGTTGAAGAGTGTCGCCCAGTCGCGGTTGCGGTTGCGCGCCCGCGCGCGGGTTGAAATATGTTGCCCAGTAGTGGTTGCAGTTGCGCGCCCGCGGGCGGTTTGAAATGCGTCGTCGCCCAGTCGCGGTTGCTGCTGCGCGCCCGCGGGCGGTTTGAAATGCGTCGCCCAGGTGCGGTTGCGGTTGCGCGCCCGCGGGCGGTTTGAAATGCGTCGCCCAGGTGCGGTTGCGGTTGCGCGCCCGCGAGCGGTTTGAAATGCGTCGCCTAATTAAGGTTGCGCGGTCGCGGGCGGGTTGAAATGTGTCGCCCAGGTGCGGTTGCGGTCGCGCGCCCGCGGGCGGTTTGAAATGTCGCCCAGGTGCGGTTGCTGCTGCGCGCCCGCGGGCGGGTCGAAATGTGGCGCCCAATTGCGGTTGCGGTTGCGCGCCCGCGGGTGGATTGAAATGCGTCGCCCAGTTCCACTTGCGTGCCCGCGGCGGTTTGAAATGCGTCGCCCAGGTGCGGTTGCTGTTGCGCGCCCGCGGGCGGGTTGAAATGTGGCGCCGAGTTGCCGTTTCGTCTGCGCGCCCGCGGGCGGGTCGAAATGCGTCGCCCAGTTGCGGTTGCAGTTGCGCGCCCGCGGGCGGGAAGAAATGCGTCGCCCAGTTGCGGTTGCGCGCCCGCGGGCGGGTAGAAATGCGTCGCCCAGGTGCGGTTGCGGTTGCGCGCCCGCGGGCGGGTTGAAATGTCGCCCAGTTGCGGTTGCTGCTTCGCGCCCGCGGGCGGTTTGAAATGCGTCGCCCAGGTGCGATTGCGGTTGCGCGCCCGCGGGCGGGTTGAGATGTGTCGCCCAGTTGCGGTTGCGGTTGCGCGCCCGCGAGCGGTTTGAAATGCGTCGCCTAGTCAACGTTGCGTGGTCGCGGGCGGTTTGAAATTCGTTGTTCTGGGCGCCCTCCTGACGTAAAGTCGGTCAATCAGTCAGTCAATCAGTCAGTCAGCCACGCGCCGGCGGGCGCGGAACTGCACCCGGCTCCGCCGGGGATGACGTCCACAAACGTAGACCCCATCGAACCTCAATGGCCCACGGCGCCCAGCATAGCAAAAGACGGTCAGAAGCCGGGATTTATATCGGGCACGTGCTCCTACAGGCGGATTCTGGAGGACAAATCAAAAGTCGGCAAAACATATCTCAAACTAATGGATAACAATAGGAGCATCGCCCCCGGACATTTGTTACAATTTCTGGATATTCCCCCTGCAGCGGGACAAGCCCGACTTCAGCCTAGGTCCTCGAACCCCCGCGGCTTCCAGAAGCCCACGAGAGGGGGGCCGAAACGCCCAAGAACACATCAATCCTCGAATCCGGCGAAAGTTACGCGGATGCGTGGGGAACGCACATCTTCAAACTCTCTTTGCCCCAGCGCAGCTCGAACAAAAAGGCCCGCGGGCATGTTATGCATCGATGGCGTCCGAAACGCGCGAGATCCCGAGCGCGCCGCCCGGCCGAGCGGGGGGCGGGTGGTGAGCCCGCCCCTCCTCGGACACCCCTCGGGACCACCGCCCCCTCCAGGGTTCTAGAAAGTTAAATTAAAACCCGCAGTGCCTCGGCGCAAAGCCACGGAGGCCTAGGTTCGCGCCTGCAGCGCATCTAAACAATACACAGCTCAAGGCCCTACTCGGACCGCACCCCCTGTTCTCGTGGTCCCAAAGGCGGGCAGCGGGGGCTGGTCGTCCACCAGGTATACTTGACTTGGCTCTGGGTGGCAGAAGTCCTTCTGCGGTCGCCCTTCTCTGGCTTGATCTTCACTGCTGGCTCAATCGACTCCTCGATCGGAACATGAGTCTGCCCCCCGCCGTCGTCACCGCGCGGCGGGGCATCCGGGCGGCACCGGATCGACCTCACACGCGGACAGAACCAGCAAATCAAAGAACACCCCAACAAAACGAACAACCATCCTAAACTCACGCCCGCCATCAACACAGTCAGGCTCCCATAGTAGCCCTCAGTCGCGACTCCCAGCGTGGCCGCTGGAGCCGGCGCGCCCCCGCCCATCCCCCGCGGTGCCTCGCAAAGCTCGGCCGAGCCCCCCTGCGCCGCCGTGGGGAGCGACGCGGCCACTGCAAGCAAAGCCTTCAGCAGGTTCGACTGGCCCTGGAAATCGGTCGGCATGGCCCCGACTTCAGCAACCCTCGAGGCCCCTAGCGCGGGCACCTCCTTCTACCCGCAGCTCTCACGGAGCCACTCGAGGCGCGTCCTCGGCAGCGCCTTTGCGCCGAGATCCGCCAGGTAGTTCTCGCCGCCAACAGGCTCGATGGTGATGGCCTTCCTGGCCACCAACTACTGGATCCAGAGCGTCTTCGCGGCAAGGTGCTTGATCCGCCCAGTGCCCTGACGCCTCGCCAGCGCCCTCGCACTCGAGCTGTCGCATCGCCAGCTCGCGCGCACGCTGTGGCCCATGAACTTGAAGAACGCCATCAGCCCAAGTCCCTCGCTGAGACCTCGAGCTCCAGCGTGCCACTCGGCTTCGCAGCTGCTAAGGGGCTGCGCGTCTTGACGACAGCGGATCCCGAGCATTGGGCGCCCACGCGCAATGCTTTGCGCGCTGGTCTGGCTCGTCCGCTCCTTCGTTTCGCCTGCCCAGTCGGAGTCTCTCCACGCGACCAGGTCGGCGATGTCCTGCGGCGTGGTGGGCTTGGCCATCTTCGCGCCCAGATCCCTCGCGCCCTTCAGGTACCTTGCCAGCCTTTTGAGGGCTCGCATGCCCGCCTCACTGGGTGATGAGATGCACGAGGCCAGGTGGTTGATGTCGAGCTGAGCATCTTCATGGCCGCGCAAGAAGAAGAGCAGGCACATGGTCACGCTCCTGAACAGCTTGGCCTCATCTGGGCTAAGGTCGGGCGCGTCACCCCTGCCTGTCCTGCGCGCCTCCACCCCTGGGGTGGCGCGCGGGTTGGCCTCCTCAAGGCCTAGCGCCTCCAGCGCCTTCGTGAAGCACCGCTCGTTGGGCTGAACGTAGGTAGCGTCGGCCTCTCGCACGCGCCGCCCCCTGAGAAACTCGCAGTCGGCACCGTCGCCCTGTAGGCCTGACCACTTCAGCGGCCTAGGTCCAGCGCGAAGCCGGGCCCTGCAACTCCGGGCGCTGCGCCGTGCATGTCGCCCATGTGCAGCCCCACCAGACATGGGGGCTCGGCGCGCCAGAAGAACTGGGGCGCGGCCGGTGACCGCTCGAAGCCTCTGGCCATGAGCTCCTCCGCGGCGAACTCGACCCAGCGCTCCCCTGCAGCCCGTCGCCCTGGCAACTGCTCCGCGAGCTGCCAAACGTAGTCCTCGGTGTCGCCCTGCGCGCGGCACTCTTCCAGGACCTCAGGTGGGCACTCGGCCCACGCGTCCTCTCCCTCGGGGACGTGGTAGTACGCGTCCTCCGCGTCGGCGGTGCAGGTGGGCCATCCGCGCTTCAGAGCCACGTAGTCCACGACCCGGACGTCGGCCATGCTGCTTCCTGGCGCGAAGGTCGCCGCGGCACTCCTGCCATTTGAACTCACGCGCGACGCGCCTTGACATAGCGATCCAGCGCCCGAGGTTCGCGTCCCACTTGTAGACTTTGTCCCAGCGGGCGCTGATCCTCTTGCCGGCGGCCTCGCTCCGCTTGACGAGCTTGCCCACCCCGTGCGGTTTCAAGCCGTCGAGGGCCCGTCGGGTGGAAGCCTATAAACTGCGAGTCCGACGCATCACGGGGATCAGGGACATCCACGCCCCTGAGGATCTGCAAGAAGTCAGGCCGGACATCATCACAGCGTTCAGCTGCAACTCCGCAATCCCGAGACCTCGCAAGCGCGCCACGGTTGTCACCCCCTCCGCAGATCGCTTCGGCGATCGACCCATCGGGGGCGACTGCGGAGCCACACTCGCTGGTGCTGCAGCCCACGGCGTCATGGGACTGTCGTCCCCGGCGCCTCCTTCAGCCGACATCTGTGTCGCTGGCCCCGCTTGTCTGTCCCCGGCGGTCGCCTCGGCGCCGCCTGCCGCGTCTGCCGAGGGCGCCGCCGTGGGCGCGCCCGTCTGGGCTGCTGGCCCGCCGCTTTGGGCGGCCCCAGTGGAGTGGGCAGTAGCGCTCGGGTCTGGCTGTGCCTCAGCTGCCTCTTGCGCCGCCAGGTCGGCGTCCGCAGCGGCGGGAAGTGCAACAATCGGCTCGGCCCCGCGCGGGACCGAGCCCTGCCCTCGGCGCTGCCATGGCATGCGCGTGATCGCAACCACGGCGGCGCGGTTGAACCTCCGCTCTTCGGGCAGCCTCTTGACGGCCCTCGCCGAGACTAGCTCACTCGTCTGGAGGCCGCAGATATGCTCGTCGGTGTCGTAGCTCTTCCCTAGCCAAAGCGCCCTCGCGAAGCTCATGTCACCCTGGTGGTGCGCCATGCCTCTCGCCCTGCGTATCTTGCCCCTGGGCTGGCGCGCCAGGGCGGACCCCCCGGGGGTGGCCATCTCCCCGGTGTAGGCGTGGCCGTAGAGGTCCTCGCGTGCGGTGCGACCGCTCGCCTTGGTCCTCAGGTTGGCGCATGCCCAGCCCGCGTGGCGCTGCAACCACTTGTGCACCACCGTGCCTGGTCGGGCCCTGGCCCCCAGCCGCGCCTCCAGCGCGCTCCTGCTCGTGCGGAACTGCGCCTGGATAATGTCATTGGCGTTCTCGGAGGGATTCGACTGGGGGCTGAACGTATGGGGCTGGTCTCGCGACCACGCGGTTGGGCAGCTCTGCCCCGACCTTGTTGGCCAGGTCCAGCACGACGTCCTCGTCGTCTGCCCGTAAGATGGCCTTCTGATGGAAAAGGCTCTTGATGAGCTCCACCATGGCTGCCGCCGTGCATGGATCAGCACGCCGGTCAGGCCTCGGGGCACCCCTCATGGCACCCGCGTCGGCATCCGCGACCACCAGCACCATTTCTTCGCCCTGTCTCTGGCCATCCTCGGCGCGGGGGCCCGCCTCCACGGCGTCGGCCGCCTCGCCCATGAAGAACGCCAGGCCAATCCCGATCACGAGGAGGCGTTCCACCGTTCCACCTTCGCATCAAGAAGCTCGCGGGGCCTGTCGCGCCCACGTCCTATCTGGCAGTGCTCGCGCCAGCGCCGCGGTGGGCAGTGCTGGTTCTCCTCGTGGCGCTGTCTCTCCTCTGGCGTCGGCCCGCGGTCGTCGGGGGACGCGGTGGGCCCCTGCACCTGCCCCGCCTCCGCCTGGCGCCTCATCTCCTCGCGCCTTAGCTCTCGAAAGTCATCCGTCGCCGCCCTCACCTTGCGTCTGCCCTCGTACTCGACGAGCCGTGCCCAGCACTGGGCCTTGGTCCCGTAGTACGGGGCGTAGATCTCCGTGAGGCGCTTCTGCATGGCGTCGATCCTCGAGCTTGGTCCAAGCCCCTCGAAGTATGACCGTCCCGGCGGCTGTGCCGCCGCAGGTGCCTCCTGGCCCTGCGCGGGCGCCGCCGCCTCCTGCGCCCTTGGTGGCGCCGCCGCCTCCTGCGCCCGTGGTGGCGCAGCTGCTGCATCTGGTGGCGCTGGGTCACATGGCCCTCGAGCTTCTGGGCGCGGGGGAGGATCCTCTCCTCGCGCCGCCCCCCGCGGAGCCCCCGCGGCACCTGCTGCGGCGACCCTGGCGGGGCAGGCTGCGAGCTCGGCTTCGTCCATCGCGTCGTGGATCTGCGCAGCGAAGTAGAACGCGTTGCCATCTAGCTTCACGCCCGCCCGCTCGCCCGTCTTGAGGTTCACGGCGCGCGGGTCACTTTCCTCAAGGACGCACCTGAACTGCTTGCGCGCCAGCTTCCCGAGGCTCAGCACCGCGTCCTGAGGGGCGAGGTCGTTGCTCGCTCTGAGGTTCCCCACGCATGGCTGGCGACCCCTCGCCACCGGCGGCCATCGGGACCCTGCGGAGCCCCTCGGTACCAAGCCTCTGGCCGCTCACCGTGGTGAGCTTGGGCGCACCGGCCCCCACTGAACTGTCGGATGCCGCGCTCCGAACGCCCGGCCAGAGGGGTGCTCGTCGCTGCCGCTGCCTGCGAGCATGAGCCCTCGGCGATCCCCCCTGCGGCGGCCTCCGACCGAGCTCCTGACCCCAAAGACCCAGCCGACCTCGTCGCTGTCGGAGCCCGCGGCCACCGCGCTCGCGGCCCCCTGGCCCCCCGCGCCCGCAGGGGCCCGCTGGGCTGCGGCCGCCTGCGGGGGCGCCGCTGACGGCGCCCGTGGCTTGCAAGCCGCCTTGTGCCAGCAGCCCTTCTCCTAGTGGCCCTGCTTCTGGCACCGACTGCAGGTTCCCTCGAACATGGCGGGGTAGCTGCCCTTTGAGCTTGTCGTGCTTGACTCCCTTCTTGCTGCCTTTGCCGCCCTTGCCGCCCATCTTGTCACCCATGCCGCCCCCCGACTTGTCGCCCCTGCGCTTGGGCCAAGGCTGTCAGGGCAAGGCGCGGCCCGAGATCGCGCCGATCTCCATCGGAGCCACGCCTCGGCCCACCGTGCCGCTAGCTGCGAACACCCGTCCAGACGCCGTCCACTCTCTTAGGTGGGTCCTCAGCGCCACGTGCGAGACCTTGGCGGCCGTCGGAGCATTGCGTAGCGCGGTCTGGCACGGCTCGGGGCTATGGACGAGCAGCGCGGCGACGCGAAACTCATCGCCGAAAGCCTTTCCCGCCTGCATGACGTGCCTCGCCACGTCGTTGTCGCAATCAACAAGCTGGTCAGCGAACGGCTTCTGGTCGTCCTACCTGGGGGTGAGCAGGCCGCTAAGCATGGCTGCGAACCCGTCGCCCACCCCAGGCTCATATTCGTTCTTGATCGCTCGATAGGCAACGAAACCCTCGTGCCTGCCTGCGAGCGTGACCATCGCCAGCGCCTTGCGCTGGGTCTTGGTGCTTAGCATGGCGTGCAGCAGCTTGCTCGTCGCTGCCGCGCGCTCGCCCATGCTGATGTCCACTGCGAGCGCTGGCTGGGCCTCAACATTGTCGTCATCCCAGCCCATCAGCGCGAAGAACGCGTGGGCTTTGATGGACCAGATGGGCCAGTCTTCATCTCTGCCGCTGAGCTCTGGCAGCTTGATGTCGCCTCTGCAATCCACCAGCTGCTCTCTGGGCGCCGCTGCCATGGGCAGCGCGCGTCCTCAGTCTTCCCGTGCATCTGATCTGCGTAGTTCACAACAAAACCACGCTCTCCGATACCATGGAGGAAGTTACGCGGATGCGTGGGGAAAGCGTATATTGGGGCTTTTTTCTTCGTCAACGCAGCTCGAACAAAAGGGCCTGCGGGCATGTTATGACTTGATGGCGTCCGAATCACACAAGGTCCCGAGCAGAATCTCGAGGGCTTCTGGAGGCCCGCGTGCTCGGCGTGTCGCGTGTGGCCCACGCCCGCGGCGCGCGCCTGGATCCTCAAGCCAGCGGCTTGCGGCGGCCTGAAAAAGTCGAAGGCGCCCCCCCAACAGAATTGATTATCTGTGGCTTCTGGAGGCTCGAGATGGAGCCTCGAACCTCGATGGCTTCAGCGGGCCCCAGAAAAAACACCGGATGCGTCAAGTAGCGCCGATCCTCAAAGGTCGAGAGTTTCCGGAGCCCCACAAAAGAGCCACACACCTCTCGAAGCCTCAATCCTCGAGCGGCGATGGCCTCCAAACGCCCACACACGACCAAAAACGTTCAGAAGCCTCGACCCTCGAACCTCGATACCACTCAGAGGACCAAGGACGCCAAGGCGTGTCGAGAGCGTCGGTGCCGACACTGGATGGCAGCTGGAGGCTCAAGAAGGGCCAACGACGCCGTCGGAAAGCATAGATCCTCGTCGAAAAGGGCGAAAGACGTCACACATCGTTGATCCTGAAACCTCGATGGCCAAAAATAAACAAAGAAGGCCAGCGGCCTCGGTCCGTGAACGTCGATCGCATGCGGAGGCCCGCGAGCCTGAGACGCCCGAGCGTCTAGATCCTCGAAGGCTTCAGAATACCAGCGATGTGCGGACGACGTTTAAAAGCCTCGATGATGCTGATGGTGATGATGAGGAGGAGGAGGAGGGCTTCTGAAGGCCCATAAACGGCCACCGACGTGACAAAACAATAGCTTACGGGAGCACAGAAATGACCAAAGATGTCCTGAAGCGTGGAGTCTCGAATGGCGATGGCTTCCAGAGGCGCACGAAGTTCCCGAAGACGCTCTAGAGCCTTGATGTCGAACGTTGATGGCTCCAAGAGGTCCAATAAAAACCAAGGACGTTCAGAATTCTCGATCCTCGAACCTCGATAGCATAATCTCAAAACGGGACAACTACGTTCAAAATCCTTGATCCCAGAACCTCGATCGATTGCTCCATGAGGCCAACAAGAAGGACCCAATGTGTCACAATCCTCGATCCTTGTCTAAAAGGGCCAAAGAGGTTCAAAGCTGTTCGGGATGCAAGCACCGCCTGCTCTAAATTGCTCCTCCTCCTGGTCCTCCCGCTCGTTCCCCCGATCCCACCTTAGATCCGGAAGCCAACATCAAGCCCGCGCATGTGCCTCTAAGATATGTTGCACGTGCCCCAGGAATCCAAGCAAAGTGCACTCTGGGGAGGCTCCCACCAAACAAGATTAGGTCCTGCTTAGCGTGGCTAGACACACTATGCGGCTTCTGGACAATCGCCACGCAAAGACGACACAAAATAAATGGAAAACACGCCAAGCGATCTTACACTTCGCAAGGGCCCGAGTGCTCAAGTAGACACGCCAAGACGTGGCCTCCCGACTACTCCAAGACTACCTCAAAACGACCCAGACCTCACACGTTGTGTTTTTTCATTATGCCGTTTTCCTCTATGTTGGTACCCAAAATCTGCCGACCCATCGGCGTGTGGAAGGCGCTGTCGTCGTCGTCGTGGTCGTCGTCGACGCAATCACTGGGTGCTCCTCCTCCTCCTCCTCCTCCTCCTCCTCCAGCGCGTCAGCCACAGCGAAACCGAACGGAAACCTCAAGCGCGCCAGCCAAAGCGAAACCAAACAGAACTTGAGCAATGTCACAGTTGACTCGAAAGGAAACCCCTTCCCTTTGATCCCTTCCCCCCCCGGGGGGGGTCCCGGGGGGATGGTAGTTGGGGGGAGGGGGGGAGAGATTCAGTCTCTTTACAAGCAGAACGGTACTTTACAACCGAGATGGGGCACTTCACATCCGGCCAAAGATCAACTCGTATGATTTCCCTTTGAGAACGGCCACTTCAGAACTGGAACATCTACATTCTTTACAAGCCAGAACGGCCAGTTTACAACTCAGACGGTGCTCTTTACAATCAGAAAGGCCATTTTTACAACCAGCGCTCATAGACCTCTGAAAGCTCTGATCAGGCTTCTGAGGTGTCTAAGCGCATGTGCGCCCTGCAGAGGCTCGTGAGGTTTCTGGGCGCCTGTGCGCTCTGCAGGGACTTCTGAAGTTTCTGAGCACTCTGCAGAAGCGTCTGAGGCTTCTGAGCGCCTGAGAGCTTCGCAGAGGCTTCTGAGGCTTCTTAGCTGTTGGAGCTCTGAGCAGAGGGCTTGTATGCGCGTGAGCGCTCTGCAGAGGCTCCTGAATGTTCTAAGCGCTTCAGCGCCCTGCAGAGACTTATGAGGCTCCTGAGCGCTTCAGCGCTCTGCAGAGGCTTTAAAGCTTTTGGTGATGCTGCTGCTGCTGATGATACTGATGATGATGATGCTGATGCTGACGATGGTGATGATCGTGATGATGCTGTGGAGGAGGACGAGGACCGCTGCCCCATGTGCCACGGGAGGATCATGATCGTTGTTTTGCTCGGGTCTGTTTCGTTGGTTCGGATTCGCTACGTTAGGCTTGGTTCCGATGTGTTGCGGTTGCTTCGGGTTTGTTTCATTTGGTTTGGGTGTATTGCGTTCGGCATCGTTCGGGTTGTTGCGATTGGTTCGGGCGTGTTGCATTTGGTTCGGGCTTGTTGCGTTTGGTTCGGGCTTGTTGCGTTTGGTTCGGGTTTGTTGCGCTCGATTCGTTTAATCGTGGTCCTCTTCGTTCGGGTTTGTTGCATTGGGGTCCTGTTTATTTCGGTTTGGAATGGTGCGTCGCTTATGTGATGGTCGTTCCTATGGACGGTTCCCATATGTGTTAATTCATGTGGTTCGAATTGTTGTTTCTGTTGCTTGCCATCGCCATGTCACGTTCGGTCATCCGCACACCCGCTGTATTGGTTCCCCCGTGGCCCATGTCCCTTCCACATTCGCTTTATCCTCCTCTCCACCTCCTCCTCCTCTCCCTCCTCCTCCTCCTCGTCCTCCTCCCCCTTCTCCTCCTCCTCTTTCTCCTCCTCCTCCTCCTCCTTCCGCTCCGCCCCCTCCGCCTCCTGCTACTCCACTCCGCCTCCGACTCCTCTGCGCTTCCTCTCCCTTCGCCTCCGATTCCCTCCTTCTTCATCCCTCCATCTCCTGCTCCTCCTCCTCCCCCTCATGATCCTCCCCCCCGCCGTCCCTCATTCCCTTCCGCAGTGCAACAAACCCGATTGGATGCTAATGGGTTCGCCTGATGCCAATAGGATCGCAATCGGAAGTGTACTAATGGGATCCCAATTGGACTCCGATCGGATTTGTTAGGAATACACTACTATACATAGTGGTGTTTCAGACGAGGCACTTTACGACGAACGCGCTTCAGGTAGCGAAGTGTTTCCCTTACTTGGCTCCACTGATCTTTCTGACATTTAGGCACGTGTGTCGCCAACGTGCGTGTCTTAAAGCGGCCTCCCAGGTTGTCAAGTGCCCTTCTGGAAAAATCCATGCTGATTGTAACGTGCCCCGTCTCGGTTGTTGTAAAGTGCTGTTCTGGTTGTAGAGTGACCCGCACGCGGGGGTGGGGGGTCCCCGGTCAGAATACCATTCTTCTCCGGGGAGTCCCGAGACCCATCAACGTCCTCAGACAGCCCAAGAGGCCCCCAAGACGGTCCAAGATGGCCCCACATTGCCGAACGATCAGTCCAAGACGCCACAGATGGCCTCCTCACAGCCCAGACGGCTGCCGAGACGCTCGAAAAGGCCTCCAAGAGCACACCAAGAGGGCGCCAACATGCAACAGTCAAGGATCCATTTAGGCTTTTGAGCGATACTGACTTTCTAGCCTTTTTGGTTTCCCGACGCCCCAACACGGCCCAAGATACCACCAAGATCAGCACAAGAGGCCTCCAAGAGGTTTCCAAGACGGCTCCAAAACGACCCAAGAGGGCCACACGACAGCCCTAGAGGCCTCCCAAGCGGCCCCAGGGGCCCCCAGAACGGCTCCGGGAGGGTGCCCATACGGGAGCCCGAACGAACATGTCGAGCCCTCGGCCCCGAGAAGCTCCCATGAGGGTCCCACGAGGCCCCAAGAGGACTCCAAGAGCCCAAGGAAGCCCGAAGAGACCCCCAAGTGGCTCCCAGGATGCTCCCAAGAGGCCCCAAAACTGCCCCACGGAGGCATACGAGCGCGCTCCGACGAGGCCCCAGGAAACATCCCTGAGGACTCTGCCCCAATTCAGCGTCGTCGCCGCCGCCACCGCCGCCGCCACCGTGGATGGAGGACAAGGGGGAGAGGATCAGGAGGATAATCAGCATCATTCGGCGCCAGCTGCAGCCCCACTCTCTACCTAGCAAACCCTGTAAACGCTAGCTACTTGAAAGAGGGGGACTATGGGAGGTGTGCTGCGGCAACATCTGCATGCTGAATGAACTGTGCGGGCCATGCGATAAAGAGTGTGCTTTGGCACCACTCCAAGCACCAGCATTGAAATCACCTAATGACCTAGAGGACGTCGCCTCTGTTGGCCTCCTTCAACATATGTCCGACATATACTAGTAACTAAACGGGCGCTCATGTGCCCTCCAGGCTCGTGGCTGCTGATGGCATCCATCAGCCCTAAATAAATCGAAACAACTAAACGTACACAAGAGACTCCCGTGCGCCCGGTGCATGCAGCGTGTGCAGCCTAACGGCACACCGCGTGCCGCTTCGCCTGGCTCAAGCGATCTGGTTCGACTGCATGACCTGCGATCGCACGAGACGGCGACGGTGACGGTGCACACGAGTGTCCACGCGAGGGGACTGAGCGGGGCGAGGGGACCTGCATTCGCACGAGAAGACTGCAGAAGTATGCGCTGCCACGCCGTCGCTTGCCACCAGTCAGCTTCGATATCACCACCGCTCCTCGCAACCACCAGCGTCCCCGATGGCGGGCACCGTTTCCTTCGGGCTAGGTTGGAGGGACCCAGGGACACACAAATAAATACACACAAATCCCAAGATTCCCAATATTTTCTCATACTTTCTGGGTCTTCGTCTTCACCCCCACTCCTCACATTTTCCCATATCATCCTGCGAATCGGCGATCCTTGGTGTCTGTGTGCTTTCCCCCCCCCTGATAGGTGGCTGACGCGCGAGGAGTGCCAGCAGATCGCGCCAGAGAAACCCACGCCTGCGGAGAGTACGATGTGGCAATTCGCGGACGCTGAGGCCACCCCGCTTCCCCGACCGGCGGTCCCCCAGGCGCAGCCTTGCCCCACTCCCGTTCATGACGGCCAGAGCGTTGCAGAGCCAAGAGTATCACACCCGAGCCCAGTAGCTACGACGAGCGGGTGGTGCCAGCGGGCTACCCCCCTGACCACCTGGGGTTCACACGACATCGCAGTTACCCATAGTGTGCTCACTGCAATCGTACTAAGCGCGGGGGGCGAAATGCATGAGGTAGGGACGCCGATTGGTTTGGTACCACTGCGCGGGAAACAGATTTCGAGGTGCATGAACCAGCCGATCAATGAGAACACAGCGTTCTCTGCATCTACTATGATACGATATTCAAGGGGGCTGTGAGTGGTGCTCATCGACAACAGCCAGAACAGCAACAGCACCAAAGAGAGTAGCAACAGCAGCAGCCAAGGAGCACCAAGAGCGAACGAGAGGTTATGGTCCCCGTGTCCTTCCCCTCCACCCCCGCCGAAGACCCATGCAGACTGCACGGTGCACAACTTGCCGGCGAGCTGGGGGGAAAATTGAGAAGGGGCGGGCCTTCTCAGAACGCTCCGAAGTCCCCAGGCCCTCTTAGGAATTGTCTAAGCCTTCCCGGAAGACAAACAAAAACCCCTCGAAAGGCGCGAAGGCTTCTGAGAAGTCCCGCCGCCTTCTGAGAAGGCCTTCTCCTCCTCACTTCCCCCCTCGCTCGCCGCCGAATTACAAGAGGAAGTGCACTGGGGGAAACCACCAAAGCCAATATCGGGGATCTGCTAACCCGGGTTAGTCGAGGCAGGATCCTGCAGGATCATGCACCCAAAGCCCGTGTCAGTGCACCCCTTGCCCTGCAGGATCCTGCGAGATCTGGCGCTGAGGCTGACGACCCCCGTTTGCTTCGAACCCCGTCCCTTGCGCCCGGCGCGCCTGGGCTCCAGGATGCCACCCGCCACTTGCCACCGCCCGGACGTCCACGCCCCGTGCATGTTTCGGTCTCGTGCGTGCTCTTGTTGGCCAGATGACCCAGGATGCCCCTCGATGGTCCTCGCCAAGACAACAAAAATGCACACGTCCGAGCGATACCGAGGCCACTGCCACCAGAAGCCTCCACATCACCAAGTCTGGTCGCCTGTCTTGGTGGATGCTGAGGGGCAACGGCAGGGGGAACTGGCACATGGGTGGGGGGAACATCGGCCTGAAATCTGCGATGCAACCTCGCCGGTAGATCGGCGATGGGCTCCCAGTAGTAAATCCGAACGCTCCTGACCAGGGTGGGGGTATCAGACCTCTATACAGCGTAGGCCAGTCCACAAGAAGCCTTACACAAGAAACCCAACCCTGAGACAACAGGACGTCCGTCGATCTTTGGTCGGGGAACGTCACGCCTTCCGCAGCAAAACCATCGAGACCCAAGAAACCCAGGGCACCCTGGAGGCAAGCAGAGTGTTTCTTGGCAGGGGTCCCCCCTGTATGCCCCTCACCCATCGCTGCCCCTGAGGTACTCGCTCCCAGCTCGGCACCGTGCGCATCCACCAAGATCTGGGCCACCAGTGGGCCTGTGGAGGCTCAGCTGTGGCCAGTTGGCATGCGCCACCTTCTCCCCGACAGCCCGAGCCGCGAAAGAGTGAACCAGGAAGTCGTAAAGAATACATGCATCCCCACCTTGCCTGTCTTGGCACTCTCTGGAGCCGTTCCCGAACCCTGGAGGAGGCCTCTTGAGCTGTCTTCGGACGACCTCGAGCCATCTGAGGGCATCTTGGACCCCTCTACCTCCATTGTCTTCGTCGTCGCTGCCCACAGGGTCGGCGGCATCGGCCGTAAGGCCTTCGCAATACATGCATCCCAACCCTCCTTCGCGTCGTGCTTCTGCGCGACCGGTCGGCGACGGCCTCGGGGCCCGAGCCGCGGCGAAGACGCCCGCCTGTTGTGCTCTAAGGACCGAGCCCCGAGGGCGAGTGCGACGTTTTTCTCCTGGCGCTCTTTGTCGCACACCAACGAGAGGCTCGGGGGCCCCGTGAGCGGAGACTTTGATAGACCAGGGCGCTGAATTTAGACGAGACGTCCTCCTACAGGCGGATTTTGGGCGAACAGTCAAGAATGCCAACAATGTTCAAACGTGGTGAAATTGACTATCTCTGCATATTCTTCCTGCAGGGGGACGTGCCCGACTTGACGCTAAAAATCGGTTGAGCAAACTGCAGCCGTGGGCCGCAGCATTCTCCACCCCTCGCTTCCACCAGCTGGGCCCCTGTGCAGGCCGCCCCCATGGGGCTGAGGCCGATGGCATACCGGAGGATCGCGCTGCACCGCCGATGCCTCAGCGGTGCATCGACGGCGTCGGCGCTGCACCGGGGCCGCACCGGTGACGCCAATGGGGAACACCTCGGGCTCCACAGCCGGCCGCCTCGGCGATGCTGCGCGATCCACCGACCCCACCTGCCCCGACCTCATTTCGGGCAGACGTAAGACTCGGGTACGGGGGACTCGGGTTGGCCTGACGGGGCCATCATAAAAACGACGAGACCCGATCCGACATTTGACGCGAACTCCCGCTGCAAGCATCCCACGAAAACTGGGCCTTCAAAAGCCAGGACACGCTGGTCCAAAAAACGTCGGCAAACCCGAGTTCCGGCTTACTCGAGTCTTACGTTTCCCCGATCATTTGGGCGGCCTGGAACACTCCTGGTATGCAAAATCCCAGGCTCCGGGGCCCCGAGAGGCGGCCTGTCTCTGATCCTCCAGCGCCAACATCGGGGGCGACGGTGGGGGTGAGTGGCCCATGGGGAGGGCAACACATGCATCCAGGGGCGCCGTTGGTCCGTGCCGTCGGCGAGGCTCCCCTGCCAAGAATACGTGTCATGTCCGCCCCTATCGTCGCCTCCGACAGCAGGGCGGCAAGGCGCGCGGTCTCGACGGGCCTGGCAGCGCCTGCAGCTTGGGCGCTCGTGCTCGGAGGCAGGGGACGGCAGGAGGGGTGGGTGGCGTCGGGGCCGCGGGGTGATGACGCAGCCAGGAAGAGGGCGCCCACTCGCCGTCGCCGCGGGCCGGACAGAGCCCCTTGCCTCCTCCACCCACTTCCCATCCTACCTTTTCCCCCTGACCTTCTTTCTCCTTTCGCCTCAACCCTTCCTGCCTCAACCCTCCCTCTTGATTCCTCCCTCCTCCCCCACACCTCCACATGGCTCCCCATTCCCTCCACCTATTTCCTCCTACTTTTCCCCGTCCCTCCTCACACATCCCGACGACGAGAAACGTCATAAACATGAGCTTGCGAAAGTCCGCGCGGAATTCTCGGATCGGCGCTGGACCCCTCGCCACGCACTTCCCCTGCTCTTGTGGAGTCGAACCCAGCGCCGACCTAAGAACTCCGCGCGGACCTTAAAGGTTTACGCATATGCTACATGTTTGGTCATATTACCTCCTCCCTCCCTTCCTCCTCCCTCCTCCCTCCTCTGTTCGCCCATTCTTGCCTTCTCCTCCATCTCTCCCACCTCGCCATCTCCCTGAGGTATTCCTCCTGCCGCCTCCCTGATCCGTCCACCCAGCGTGCAGAGTCTATGTCCTGATTGTCTGTGCCCTCTCCTCCTCCTCCTCCTCCTCCTATTTCTCCTCCTCCGCCTCCTCCTTCCCCTCCCCCTCCCCCTCCCCCTCCCCTTCTCCCCTCCCCATCCCCCGCACCCTCCTCCATCCCCTGTCCTTGTAAACAACTCCCCCCCGTCGCGGCCCCAGACGCATCGGTGGGGCGGGCCGGGCGCTCCGCCCGAGACTGCCTCGCCACTTGCCGATCCGGAAGCTCGCACTCTGCAGCAACGAAAGTCACATGATGGAAGGTGAGCCGCTTTCAAAACTCGGCGGTGGACACACCTCCTTTTAATAATCCTCCCTTTACTGAAAAAGGGCTGGGACCGAAACCGACGGACCTGGACCCGCAACAATGACGGCCGCGACGCCCTCTCGCGAACCGAGCACGGCCAGTTCCTTAATCGACGTGTCAGGGCAGGAGGTCTGTCCACCCCCGAAAAATGGGGCTCTCGCCGCAGCGCCGCGCACACGTGTCGCGGGCGTCTGGCTCGCCACAGAACTTCCACGGACGGAGGGCGGCGTGCGCCGTGGTCAGAGCTGAGGCCCCCCGTCCCGCGCTTTCGCGCCCCGCGCGCACAGGCGTCTCGCGTCTCGGACGTCGGCAGCAGCGGCACGGGGGGAGGGCGGTTTCGTTTTCGTCTCGAGATGTGGCTCTCGCCCTGGCGCCGCGCACACGCGTCTTTTCAAAGGTCTGCAGCTGTCTCACGGATGGAGGGCGGTTCCTTCCCAACGTGTGGCTCTCGCCTGGGCGCTGCGCACATCCGTTGGTGAGTTTGCAAGCAGTTTCGCGGATGGAAGACGGTTCGTTTTCAACATGTTCTTGTCACCTGAGCGCCGTGCACATTCGTCTTAAACGTTTGCGTTGGGGGGTCGGGTCGTGTTCGAAATGCTGCTCTCGTCCTGACGCCGCACGCAGTCGTTATACATGTCTGCGACAGTTTAACGGATTCGCGTGGTCGAAGTCCCTGGACATGGTGTTCTGGCTAGACGTTGGGGTGGTAGGACGCATGTCATGTTCATTCGCTGTGTTGAAATCCCTGGAATGGTGTCCTGGGAAGATTAAGGATTGTCAAGGCGCAGCAGTCATGTTGACTCGCGACGCAGATGTCCCAGCAATGTTTTGGCACAACTGAGGATTCTCAAACGGTTGTCTTCCGATGGGGCGTTTCCCTCAATGACAAGAAATTCTTGTAGGGTCCTGTGAAGAGGGAAATCGGAGGGAGGGTATTGCAGCATCGTTGATGCGTCTTGGATTTGCACTGGTCCTCCTCCTCATCCTCCTCGCTCCCGTCTCTGGTTGCAAGACTCGGAAACACGCACCCCCCCCCTCCTCCTCCTCCTCCTCCCCCTCTTCCCTCCCCCGAGTTCTATTCCTTCTCCTCTCTCCCTCCCCCTCCTCCTCACCTCCTACCTCGTCCATCCTCCTTGTCCTCCTTCCTGCTCCTCCTTCCTCCCCACCCTCTCTCCTGATCCTCCTCCCCCCCTGCCTTCTTCTCCGATGTCTCCCTCTGAAGTCTCTCCTCCGCCTACCCATTCTCCGTCTATCTCCTCCTCCTCCTCCTCCTCCTCCTCCTCCTCCTCTTCCATCCACCCTTATCAATCCAACCACCCGTGCACCCCGGACCCATACCTTTGATGTGTTCTGATCCTCCCCGCCTGCACCAAACGTCCCCCGAGACGCAGGCCGAGCCCGGAGCCCAGCCCAGGGCCCAGGGCCGGGCGAAGGCAGGGAGCACAAGGGGGGGGGGGGGGGGGGCAAGCTGCTTGCTATGTGCGCTCGCGTCATATCAGACGTCCCACCCCTCCCTCCCATCCCCTACCATGGCTTAGATCTCATCTCTATTATTCGCACAATTGGATGTCGCAACATGGCACAGCATCACATGGCACAGCATGGTGTTGAAGATCAACGCGTAGCATGACATAGCATGGCGCGGCGACGCCCCCCACAGTGAGGGGGAGGAGACGGGGCGGCTCGCAGCGGAAGCTTCGCCTCCGAGGTCCTACGGTGCATTATGTGCCACGCGCACACGGCGGAGCGAATGGCGGCGCCGCGGCACACGGTGTGAAGCCTGCGCGCGCCCCCGTGGCCGGCCTGCGCGGGCCGCCCCGGGGAGGGCGCCGCGCGGAGGAACAACAAAAAATTCGCGACCTCGGGCGGCACCCGCGGGGCGCGGGCGGCTGCAAGCTCTACGTGCTCGATGCTGCTGAGGAAAAGCAAATGCTCTGCTATCAATCTCGATCCGGCGCCACCCGAGACCGACCCGGCTGCATGATACCCCCTCCTCCTCCTCCTCCTCCTCCTCCACCTCTTCCATGTCCTCCTCCTCATCGAACTCCTCCTCCTCCTTCTTCTGGAACTCGTGGTCGTCGTCGTCGTCCTTCTCCTCCTCCTCCTCCTCCTCCTCCTCCTCCTCCATGCTTCTCAGCCACTCAATTGTGATCCCACACTCCCGTCTTTCCCGATGGCGTAGCGGTCTCACACCCCCCGCAATCGTGACCGTGCTTATGGTGGTGGTGATCGCTACCGTGGCGGGGCGAAAAGATTCGCCTCTCAGAGCTACTCGGTGTGCAGCCAACGCAGTCTCCGAGTGTTCGGTAAGCACGACAACTGGAGCTGCAACAAGCTTTGAGGAGATTACCTTCCCAAAGATGCAGGGGCCACCAAACGTGCGAGGGTGTGCCACTGGGACCTTCGGTGGAGCTCCATGGTGCCACGACACGTGGGAAGGGTGCGCCGACATGGGTAGCGGGGACGCAAGCGGGCTGCGCCGTTGGGATCCTCGTTAGAGAGACCCATTGGCCATATGGGGCCACGGAGCGTGTAAGGGGTGTGCACAAGCTGATGGTCATGATGATGATGATGATGATGATGATGATGATGATGATGATGATGATGATGATGATGATGATGGTGATGTTGATGATAACGATGATGATGCTGGTGATGCTGCAGATGCTGCAGATGGTGATGCGGCTGATGATGATGGTGATGATGTTGATGATGATGATGATGATGCTGTTGATGATGATGGTGATTATGCTGGTGATGATCATGATGCTGATGATGACGATGATACTGGCGATACAAGTGATGGTAATGGGCAAGGTGGTAGCGATGCTGATGATGATGATGGTGGTGATGCTGGTGATGAGTGTGATGGTGACCGTAATGATGATGTTTATGCTGATGCTGAGAATGATGGTGATGCTGAAGACGATGATGACGATGTAGATGATGACTTTGCTGATTATGCAGATGATGATGGTGGTGATGATGCTGACTATGTTGATTATGCTTATGATGCTGCTGATGATGATGATGCTGATAGTGAGTATGACAAATATGATGACGATTATCCTGTTGCTGACGATGATGATGATGATGATGATGATGATGATGACGCTGATGATGATGATGATGATGATGATGATGATGATGATGCTGATGTGGGTAATGATACTGATGGTGATTAGGCTGCTGATGATGATGTTGAAGAAGACGATGCTGCTGCTGCTGCTGCTGCTGCTCATGATGATGATGATGATGATGATGATGATGATGATGATGATGATGATGATGATGATGATGATGATGATGATGAGAATGAAGGGGAGGAGGAGCATGCGGATGGGAGGATGGGGAAGAAGAAGGAGGGACGCGGGGCAGTGCCTCTTCAAAACGATGACCCAGCGCCGCATAATGGATGGGAGCAAAGGGAACCCGCGCTTCAACGCAGCTGGCGGAACGCCAGCTCTCGCACTCGCGCCTCGCGCCTGAGTAGCATCGCGCGCGCGAGGACGCCTGAGTTGCCGCAGCCGCGGCTCGGGCCGTCACTCAGCACACGCTGCCCGTCAGGGTCTCGGTTGCGCAGAAACCCAAACACCGCCGCGTCGTGACAACAAAAACACGGAAAGTTTGTCCACTTTCGGGCCTGTAGGGGCAAAGTCCGGCCCCTGGACTGTGAAGGGATGAGCAGGGATAATGACCGGGCCCCGCGGAAGGGGTCCAAATCTCCAAGGGCCCATATTGTGCAAAAATCACGACGTCGGGTGTTTGGGCGCACAGGAGGGCGTCAACCATGCCACTGCGTCGATCTTGACCAGGCCCGTGCGTACGCCCTCCTTGCCATCACACGGAGGCTCGCACGCCGATCCTGGACCCAGGGAGGGCCCGGTCATGATCGGGTGCGAATGTGTAGCTGGCGCCCTCGGATAGCAAGAGGATCTCGGTCAGTGGTGGTCTTTGACGTATTCCCAGTGCCCCTGACGGGAGGGGAACGCAGGCGGAGAGGGATGGACGAGAAGCAGCGCCCGTGTCCTCCTCTGCAGGCCTCGCTCCTCTTCCTCCTCCACACCCTCCTCCTCCTCCTCCTCCTCCTCCTCCTCCTCCTCCTCCTCCTCCGCCTCCTCCGCCTCTTCCTCCCGCTCCTGCTCCTGCTCCTTTTCCTCCTCCTCCATCCACCGCTCTTCGCTTGAACGCCACCGACCGACCGCCCTGGCGGAACACAAGTGGACTCGGGGCCGAAGGCCCGTGCAAGCTTCAAGTTGCCCGTGTTTGCACTGAACACAGGCGGGCGCCCCCACAAAAACCTTGCAGCCTGCCTCAAGACCTCGAGATGCCACCACGGCGCAAGCGTTCTTCCACGTTCCACCGCGAATCTGGCCCCCCCGCTGCACTTCACGGACCCGCCTCCACGACCTCCACGCGCGACCACGGCGGGAAGCTTCCCCCGCGCTTCTAGCCCGGGACCGGGCGCCACGGCGCCACCGGGCGCCCAATCCAAAACTGGACTTGGCGCTTCTTGGACGGTGGCGTTTCCCCCCCTTTGCCTTCGTCGTGTGCCCTGGCCGACTTGGCCCTCGGCCTGCAGGGCCCCCCCGCTAGACATAGCACGCGGGACTCTGCTTCCCGATCACTTCCACTTCGCACGAGATCAAGAGCCTGGACTCAAGGCCCCCATGGCGAACCAACCGCATACCTTCAGATTACAAATCGGTCAGTGGAAACAGGAACAACTCCGAAATCCGCCACAGTGCCCTCAAGCACGAGTTGGGGTGCCCCTGGGTCCCTTGATCGATCTCCTGAGCATCGATCTTTACTCCTAAGGAGTAGTTTCAAGCCCAGGCCGAAAGAACTTAAAGCTCTCGGGGCTTGCCGCCTGGCTCCCAGGGCTTGCAGCTAACTTGTTCGGGCCACAATAGGCCGCCGACATGGCACAAGGTGGCCCCGAATCCCCAAACGATCTGTCCAAGTCGCCTGAAGTGGCTTCCAGTCTGTCGAATAAGCGCCCAAAACGCACCAAAAAGTCGAATACGTAACTGTGGGGTCGCCATCGCATGTTAAGAAAGAATGTGAAAAAAGGTGTGGTAGCGGTGGCGACGGAATGGGAAAATGCCTTTTCTCCCACCGAGCGCCTCCGATCAAGCGCGACAGGCGGCGCTGGAACATTGGGCGGCGCCGCCTTGAGCCAATGCGGCGGCGGCCGAGCAAGATATCGGAGCATTCCCTCAAAATCGAGGGCAGGGGGGGGGGGGCAAGCTCGGCCATCGCTACTTCGCAAGTAAACCCAAGGCAGCGCGTAAAAGTACACAAAAGAGATCGACGATCGAAAGTTCCGACCGCCGGTGCACTTCGTAGAAGGCGGGGTGCTAGGGGTTGGGTCATGTCTCCATGAACCCCAGCGTGCAAGACCCAGCTGGCAAATGCGCTTCGAGCTTAAATAGCAGGGGTCAGTTCTGGCAGCCCAGGAACGGAACGATGAGGGCCGATCACAAATCGGCGCAAGACACAATAAGGGAAGTCGCGTGACCGCGACAACCAGGCGAAGAGCACGAGGTCGCGATCCCCCGACCGCAGCGTGCGAAAGGAACGCGGATATGCACTCGCTTCCGAACAGTCGAGGGCACGCGCAAGCTCTGCGCGGGGCAGGCAAAGAGCCCCCCGCGCCCCCCCCAGCCCCCCCCCCTTTTCAAGCACGGAAAGTCCGCGGCTGAGCACTCCACTAGACCTCTGGGGCCTTTCAAGGCGCTTGAGCAGCCGCAGCAGCTGCCTGTCGCCAATGAGAGATTCGTTGATTCGACGCGGAGCGCATAATTGGATTTCGCGCGCGTAGCTCTAATAACCGGCCATAACCTACAGGAGCAACTCACAATCGATGGCGCCCGTGGCGCGGGTTCCGCCGCCGCGTCGCGGGCGCCCCGCCGATGCGCGTTGGCGGAGACGCGGAGGCCCACGATAATCTCTTAGCCAGCTAATATGCCCCGACACGGTCAGCGTCTTGGGACCTTTGCTGGCAAGAGGCTCGCAGACTGCGTCGGCGTCTGTCGTGGAGGATGCTCCGATTCAGGATCGCCGTGTTCACGGAAGCGTTGGGGCTGAGAAGGAATCGCATGTCCCTGGACGAGCTCATGCAGGGGTGTTAAGGTAGGGCAACGTCCACCGAGGCTGCGAGCAACGCCAAGTGCTTCGGCTGCGTAGCTGGACCTGACTTGCAGACGAGCAGACATGCATCGGCTGTCTACGCGATGCATGAATTCCTCTTTGCTGCTCTGTTCCCGCGACGCAGCAGATAGCGCCCGGTAAGGCCGTTGCCGTTGGTCTCGTGCCTTTCGCCAGTGAGCTTTCGATGCCCCGAGTCGCTGCGCAGCTCTGCAGTGTCATCCGCGGCCATGGAACGGCTGGATGTCCATAGATTACTTCAACCGTTTTAGAAGGTTTTGGGCGTTCAATCGTATCCTGTAGAATCGGTTCGTGGATCCGCAGCAACGAGTCAGCATATGCCATGATCCAGAATTGGCCGCTGAGTGTAGAGTACGCAAGGACTCACAGTGGGCTAACAAACATGCCGCTGACAAGTTTACTGGCTGCTGCTCTCCTGGTAATGCCAATATGTGCTATGTGGCAATGTTGTTTGATGTGCTCGTCTTGATCCATAGCACACTGTCATTGTCCATATGTGTGTAAATTACGGTCCATGTCGTTAAACTGGGTTTGAGCAACTTGCCTTTGTCATATACCTCGTCAGCCCGCTTGGCAGAAAGATCAGCGTGGGACTCCTTGCCGCGCGCGTTGCTTTCGTCCACGTGCTTGGCTGTGAGCGAGTCCTGGGTGGCCTCAAACTCCGGGTCGCATGGCATGAGCTCGATGCCGATGTCCCCCGTGGCCCTCTGAAATCGGCAGAAAAGGCGCAGGGGAAATCCTCGGCAATGGCGCAGGGCCTGATCGGGGATGGACAGACCCCCCTTTAGCAAAACGTGGTTTAGTGAAAACGACCTGAGGCCCAAACCTGGCGGGCGCAAGCCTGGAAAATAACGGCCACGGCGCCCTCTCGAGAACCGAAAACGGACAATTCACTAATCGACGTGTCACTGTTGGGGGTTCTGTCCACCCCCGACCTGAGGCATTCTAAACGGCGTCGCCACTCGCCGCAGTCCTCGGAGCCGGGCAAGGTCCGAAGGGCGGAGGCACTACCAGGAGGTAGAGTAAAGCATGCAATGCGCTCCAGTCCACCTGTAGTTTCGGTCAACTCTTGGCGCGCGAGGCCTTTGCGCGCAGCCGCGGCTGCGTCGAGGCCGGCAATCTCGATGGCAAGCTGCTTCGCGGGCCAACTGACGCGGAGAAGTGCGTCGTGCCAGGCAATGTTACCACGGCGAGACCCTCTCGGTCCATGAACTCCCGCATGCAGAGCAAAGTCGCATCAAGTTGTCCGTCTGTCCGAACTTCCAAATGTACGCGTACCTCGAGGTCACGACAGTCTGGGCCTTGGACAACAGCTCTTCGGTGAAGCGCCGGTGGCCCAGACGTACTTTGGGTCCGGCTCAGAGTGCGAATGGCGTTTGCTTCGGTTCGTTGGCGACGTCTTGTCTGGTCAGCAAATCGCCCCCTGTGGACGCCGCACCTCGATTGACTTCCGCTAAAGCGCACAAGCGAATGAATGTTGGCAAACACCTCAAGGATCACGGTTTCCAAGTCAGGTTCAAGCGATATTACTATTGCCAACTCTTCTTTAAAACCAGGGTCGGCAACTCTATCGCTTCCGTCGGTGACGGGGTCATAGTGGCCACCGGTATCATTCAGGTTTAGCACCTCAGTAGCTACCGTGGGATCACCCGTCGCCCTGCTCGCGCCCACGTAGGTCCACGCAGAGCAATTCGAGCATGGTTTTCGTGCTCGCAAAGAGGTATTGCATGCGCAAGCATGCGGGAATTGGGGATTGAATGCGGGACTGAAACTTCTCAGTACGCGTGCCTGATTCAAAATACTGATGTGGGCGCCCTCCTCAATATCTATGAGTTCTTGGTCTGGGCGCCCTCCTAGGGTTCGCCCTCGCCCTCGTCGATTGTAAGTGGGAGCCAGCGCCCGTGCTCGGATCCCGTTGGAATATCTGGGAAGTTCGCGTTTCTGCTGTCGCTGCTATCCTGCGGTTCATCGGCATGGTCCGGGGATCGAGTGGTGTCCTCGTCGAGCGAGCAGACGGGTCGAGTGGCAAGTGGGCACTGCGTCAGGCGAGCACGTTAGCTGCCAGCGGTGTCTTGCAACAGGCTTTCACGCAATCACAGACGTGGAAGCCAAACTGGACATCGATGTCGCAATAAATTCGGCCAGCCCCACGGCTCACCAGCTGCGAACGGGCGCCCATGGCCAGCCTTGCGGCTGTGGCGCTGAACTTTCTGCAGTGAATGCAATCAATGCACTCTAGCGCCGCGGGAACCATCGGGGTCAGCTTGCTTCCCGGAGATAACGGGCAGACCTTCTCGCGGACAGGGGCGCGGCCGCAGACGACGAGTGCCTTTCCTGCTGGAAGGGCCGAAACGTAGGACACAGCGGCAATCGCGCCCGCATTGGCCATGCCAAAGTCTGGACCATGACCGTCTCGACGAATAGGGTAAGTCTCGGATCAGGGAACTGAGCCACTACTCCACTGTATCCAGATTTCCCTATCAACTGCCCCCTTTCCTCACTGACTTCAGCAGCCGTTGAAAATGCCATTCCATCCACAGTCGTCGCCCTCCGCGTCGGCTGGCGGGCGGTGGCCCGCCAGGTCGCCGACTCTGAACATGCTGCCGCCGCCCGCGCTGGTCTTCGCCTCGAGAAGCCTTTTCTGCCCTGGCCGCATCGGTGGCCTAGGCAGCAGCTTCAAGGGCAACCTCGCGGAGGGCGTTCACGCTCCTGACGCGCAGTCACCGGCTCTTCAAAATCTGGCCCTTCAAGGTCAGGAAGCACGAGCGGCTCTCTGCCCGTGAAAGCGGCGCACGGGGAGTCCGTCAGCGACGCAGGCAAGTCATGCTCCGGCCATTAGTCTATAGAGAACAATGTGGAAATAATGCCTCTTAAGGTTCTCGTTCATAACATGCGTGACACCTCGAATAATACCGTTTCGGGCCCCAATCATGTTGGCGTGCTGCGTGGCAACGTGGAGGTGCCGGGGCATTCCTGCGCCCGGCATTCACGACATGTGCAACGACAAGCTTCATAATGTTGAGCCTGACGTCGTCTAACCCCAACCGTCTTAAACCTGTGTCTGCATCCTCGCGTGAGAGAACATCAGATGACATGCGCGGAACTCCTTCTTGACCGCCGCGGAGTCAGCAGTCCTGAGCGTCTTAAGATTGGCCTGAATGTTACATATAAACCAATCTGGCAAAACGCTCGGGCCGGCACCGCGGTCCGAGGATCGGGGCGCGGCTCGAGCAGCAAGGTGGTCGACGGCGTCTGCCACGCTGGTAGACTAGTTCAGGCAGAGGCGCGTTTGAAGCAGATCTGGTCGCGTTGCCGCGATCAGCCCGCGACGCGGTTCGCGATGTCAATTGCCGCCATTGGGTCGCCAATGGCAGAAAGTCGCGGCGGCCCAGGATGAGCTCCGGATCTTCCCGCGGGCGAGGCAGACTGCCCCCCGCCTGGTTCAACAATTACAAGAGGCCCCCCCGTCCTTGGACCCACGGGGCATGGAAGCACCGCGACCTGTGGCCAGCTGGAAGGTTGAGCAAGTAGGCATTCGCCAGTGGAACGACGCGGACAGGTTCTCCATTGTTGTCGTATTTTTGAAAGAAGAACAGATCACATGTCCAATGGGCCCAGATCGCATCGTGATGTCTGCGCGCGGGGCCCCCCAGAATGCGAGGTGCTAGAGTGGCTCGGAAGTGCTTGGCGCATCCGAGGCAACCGCGTCCGCCTCGCGGGGCGCTGCTGGTTTGCCGAATCGCCCAGGACGGGCCCGCGCCGCCAGTAACTGTTGTGAGAAAACACCGACGTCGATCAGATATGGCTGGTTCGAATTTCCTCCAGACTTTTGGCGGCGCGGCGACGCGGCCTTCAGCGTCGACGAACACGTTGCACGGCACCTTCGCGTAGAGGGTGGCCATTGCGAGCTCTCTGTTGCGCAGTTTACAATGCTCATGCCGCGCATCGCACCGGCATCTCAGAAAAGGCTGGAGAAACGCGAGGCGATTTGCAATCTCCGACGGATGCGCGTGGCTAGATCATGACTGCCTGATGCGAAGGTCGAAAACTGTCCTGACATATTGATCTGCTCAGTGCACTCGGGTACACAGCTGTATTTCATTGACGCAATTGGCGGCGGGCTGATGTTCCCGTATCCAGCGTCGGCCCTGTTGTTCTCGCAGTTAGAGCGACGCGACCGCAATATCGCATATGTGGAGGGTCGGCTTCATGATGCTCTTTCCAAGCGTGGTATTTCGCCCTGCAGTTGAAACAAGAATCGGGCCTGTTACCCTGCGGCTGGGCTGGGCAACCGGTAACTAGCACACAACGCGTCTCCAGAAAATTGCCAAGTGCATTTGGGTCGCCAGCGACTGCGAAGGTGGCCAAGCCATTTTGCACTTCCCGCAAAAGACAATCCCTCAGAAAACGGCAACTCAGCAGAATTTCAAAATGGTTTGGTACTCATCTGGTCCATAGCAAAGGGAGCATTGAATACTGAAAATATGGGCACGTTGAGGCTTGCTGCGGGTGTAGATGCCGATCGAGTTGGCGTCGTAATCGTTACAAATGCAGCTGCTGTAGATCTTCAAACAAGCCATCGTATATCCTGAGGGTAATGTGCGTACCCGAGCCACTGATATCAACCCCGCGATCGTCGTTATCATCTCCCACGTGCTTGGAGATTTCCATGGGCTTGATGCCAGCTCCCGTGTCTATTATCTGTCGCCCGTCTGTCGCATGCGAGCGTCTGTAGACAGTGCTGTCGCGTCTCCATGATCGGCAAATGTTCGCGCGCTCATGCGCGAGGAACAGAAAACACACAACGTACTGTTCGGAAGGCTGGCAACGTTCGGTACCCATGGTGGCAACTTGACGTTTCCGTTGTGGTTGATGGTGGCCGTCAATGGCGACCTTTCTCACCTCTGTAGTACAGCCGCGTAGTGATGCGCCGAACTCCATGCCAGAGATTCGCACCCCCAATCGCGCCCGCTCGAGGGTTCTTTGGCCTAGATCCCCCGCGCGACCTGGTTGCGCCTGTCGGTGTTGAAAGAAACTTTCTTACGGCCAAGTTTCAGACGAGCATCTCTGGGTCGGACTCGCTTGTCTCGACGAGTCGGATGACACCAGAGTCGCGTCATTCGTGCATGCTGAGGTCGATGAACTGCTGGTTCCCGTCGCCATCGGGAAAATTGCTGGATGAGGTAATCCGTCAACTGCCGGTGTGTTCCTGTACCCAAATGCTGCGATGATATGTTATGCCATGCCCGTCGAGAGCATGCTCTCTAATGCTGGTCGAGCGTGCGCGCGACGACGTACGTGATTGCATTCTTCGCGCTGGCGACATGGATGCAGCTTCCCATTTTTTTGCGCGCCGCCATGTCCTTCGCTCGCCATGGCAAACAAGACCGCGCGCAATCTACTATTCGGCGGAGAGGCGCAAGCCGCGCGAATGCCTCCTGCAACTAAGGCGCTGGATTGCCGCGCAGAACGTACGCGGCACTGGCTGGACATCTGCTGCTGGGCAAACGCCGACTTGTCCCCATCGCATGTTTGACGAAGACGAACGAGTCGAGTTTCCTCGCATCCCAAGGGCAATCGCGTCCTCAGTTCGCCGGGACAAGCAGGAGTGTTGCGTGCTGATGTTAGTCGATGCTGTCGCCCTCTTTCGCATCGAAATTGTCGCGCGGGATGACGAGGTGTTTACTTGGCGATCCCAGCGCGGGTGGGATCTGCGCGGGAATAGCGCATCCCTCGTCGGCAAGAAGCAATCATATTCGCTTCGCCCCCGCGCGAGACATCTTCCCCCGCGTGGGCGCTTCCATCAAGAACAGCCGACGCATCAGAATCCATGACTCATGACTGTGTTCGCTGTGAAGGTATCTCTCTGGCTCTTGTCCCAGCGCACCGCAAGACTTGGCATGGTGGCCATGTCGTCGCGGGAAACCTGGCCGTGCCCCGCGCCATGAATGTTGGGCCTGTTCGCCGGGATTGACAGTGCAGTCGCCAATCGTATTGAAGCAAGACCCCGATGGGGGCCGTTTCTTGCTCCTCCAGCAACTGTCGCCACCTCAGGGGGAAGGGGGGGTCTGGCGGGGGGGCGGCGACAACTGCGGCCGCGGCGCGCGCCCGCCAGGGCGCGTCTCCGCCAGCGGCGCACCAGTCGCGCCTGCGCACAGCGCGGGGCGCGCGGGAAGGGGGCCCAGCCCGCCCCCCCCCCCCCCCCCCCAGCACGATCGCTGGCGTTGCCCAAGGGGAGGGGGGCCAGGCAACGAGCGGCGCCCCGGGGGTGACAGAAAAACACCCAGGTCCCTTGCCAACATTGATAGCCATTCGGTAGCTTGGTTCTCGAAGTGGTCTTGGCGCGGGTGGTCCCATGGATCGCATTTCCACGATGACTTGGAGTCGCTCGCGCGAACTCGCCCAGCGCCAGGCGTGCCAGGTCGGGGTCCTGAGTTGTAGCCCGCGCGTCTATCTGTTGATGAGTGCACGTGATAACGCGGTGTTGTCCCCCACGAGCTTGTGCACTCGTGCGTGCGGCGCGCGGTGGTGATGGTGGCGAGTGGTCTGACGCTGTCGACTGTTGTGGCCATGGTCGTCGTTGGTCGCGTTGTTGACGTGGAGCTGCCTGCGAAAGACCCTGCAAGGTCTTCCATCGGCGCGGCGCCCCGGTGCGGGAACGGCGCCTCGGCGACTCCGGGCGCGCGACAGTTCGGACAATCAGGAGCGTCGTGCTGCGTCCGTGCCACCATCCTTGCATGCCAACGCACCCCTCGTGAAACAGGCGGTTGCGTCGCCGCCGTGCCAGATGCCTTCCAAGAGTGCACATTTCCTATCATATCGGGCAGACTTGGTCGTCGCCGTCGCATCGCGCGACTGCCGTGTCTAGTTTGGTAGCTGATTGGCGTTCCGCCGCTGCGCCAGCGGCGTGCACTCCGAGGTCGCGTCTCCGCGATGCTCGCCCGATGCCGTGCTCCAGCGCCACTCGCCAGCTTGGCCTCGGCCATGACCCCCCCCTGGCGCGTTGCCGTTGCGGTTCATTTTTGGGCAGCCCGTGGCGCGGCCATCTGTTGGGCAACGCGTCTGTCCTGGACGCATGGTGGAACTACTCCGGTGCAATTCTGCGATGATGGATCTGGAGCCATTGGTGACTGGTCCTAGTCGTGCTCATTGGGATCGCAAGCGGCGCGCGGCCATAGTGCCCCGCCTCCCGCCCTTGTCGCGAACGTCGGGTGCATCTCGTCGACGGTTTTGCGCGGGCACTTATCGTTGGTCACGTTGGCCAGGGGCTCGGTCACGTCTCCATAAACCGTAGCCGCTGAGGGTGCGCACGATGGTCGCTGGCTACCACCAATGGTAATTGCGGGCCCGGCAGCTCGCGCCGCTGGTGGTTGCCGCGTCTGCTCGAGCCCATCCTGCCAACCCCGTCGAAGTAGATTGGTACGCCCTGGAAGGGTCGGTCACCCCCGTTCCAGGGGCACAGCTGCGTCGGGCAATCTTCACTTTCTGGAGCGCGATGAACAGATGCTCTAGACGCCAGTATGGAGTCACACTGTATGTACGTACAAACACATAAGACTATGTCCTGTCCGTCTCAATGCTGTCGTCGTACGTTCTTGCGTGAAATGTTGCGCGTGCGTCCTGGAGGTCCTGGTGGTGGCGTCGAACGCCGTGGTCCTGTGGTTGTCTGTCCCAGCGTTTGCGCGGCGCCTGCAGGGGTCCTGTGCTGGGCGCCCTAAGAGGTTTGTCTCGAGGGCGAGGGTAGCGGGGCGTTCCGTGTTCCTCTTTCATGAGTTACCTCGACATCTCGTCAGTGCCCCTGTTTTTTTCCTTCAAATGTCGCAGATGCGCGCTTACTCGCCCTGCAGATGAATCCGCGTCATCTGCTCTCTGAGGCCGACAACCTGTGCGAGAACTTTGCAGGTGCGGCGCCCGTCCTTGCCGCGCTCTTGCACGGCGCCGTCCTAGGTCGCGACGACGCGGGCGCCACCTTTGCGCATCTCACAACAACGCCACGTAAATAACAAGTGCGGCGGCGATCTGAAGCAGCTGCGGATAGATTCGGAGAAGGACCAACAATGGACAGCGCGCGTGATTTGCCGCCCGCGAGCGCCTCGCTCACCATCGCCACCGCGACGCGAAATACATCTGGCGCGTCCATCAAATTTGGCCCTCAGGGCCTTGTCAGTGGCCCCATGGAGCACGGCGCTGGGGAAGGCATCCTTGTCGAGGTCGTCGATTGAAGTCTTCGCATGCCATTGCAGGGCCGATGGAGGGGGGGCCCTTCCCCGAGCCTTGGACTGCGCGGGTCCGACGCTCGACGCGCCGCCCACTGCTGTCGCCCAGGACACGTTGAGTATAATATTCGATGCGCTCCTTGACGCGACCTTTCGACGCGTGCCCGCGGGTTGGCAGGGCAATCCCTGGGCCGAGAACTGACGCGTGGAATTCGATGTCGTCCTGATGCAGGGGGCCGCGCCAGCTCGCGAACCTCGATCCACCCTTCTGAAGCTCAGCGATTTGAAACGCCAATCCCTTCTGGCGTCGTTGTTCACGATCCCATTGCGTAGGAGACAGGACATGGACTTCGACGTCTGCTCGCTGGAGGAGCCTGGGCCCAGAGTTATCTTTCGCAGGGTGCCTTCCATGATGGCGTCGCCGCCGCCTGGGTCGCCGGTGGCGCCGCAGGTGCGCGAGCCCACATTCGCCTCGTCATCTGAATTGGGAACATGCGTCTATCGAGGGTCAATTCTCCTGACGCGTTGCCTCGAAGATCTTGTCTGGGTCCCAGGCCAGACCTAGCGGCGGTCGGGCCTCCCCGAGCGCGCGGGCCGCACCTAGAGGCGGCCCGGCGTCCAGGAGCACTTCCTCTGCCGCGGCTCGTCACTACCCGAGGTTCCCGCGTAGCCTGTCGTCGTTGATCGATATCTTGGCTGTCGGGCTCAGGTGCGGGTCGAGGGGCTGGAGTTGGATTCTAACTTGGTCCTCGTAGTTCGTCGTTCGGGAAGGTTGGTGCGGGTGGTGATTGTGGGGGGTGTCAGTGGACCCTCCAGGCGCGAACGTGCCTGTTGCCGCTGGTCCTTCACGCTTTGGAGCTGGCGTTTGCTTTGGTTTGGCCTCCAGCTTACTTTTCCCTGTGGCCACGACATCGTCCTGAGCCCGTCTTCCAGGCGCTGGCTCGTGCTTCAACTCGTATCCGGCGTTGGCTCGTTCGTCGTAACAGCTGAACGTGTCGCGGTTGCCGCAAGCCTCAAGTGGTGCGTCTATGACCCGCAACTTCTCGACCTGTGCGTGCTCAGGTCCAGACGCAACGTATCCTCGCCAAGTTGTGGGCGGCGCTACGGTTGATTGGTTCGTTGAAACTAATATCACCAACCCTCTGACGACTCGAAACTCGTGCCGAGGCCTAGCTTGGTCGGAAATTTGGTCCGTCGGATAGGGTGTATGATATCCTTCCAGGTGTTCTGTTCGGCTCTGTGTTCTTGGGTCTCCCTGTAGGAACGGCTCGTGTTGGACGCAGTTCTTGACCCTTTGGGAATCTCCGAATTGGGTGCATCTGTATGTTCGGGCTGGTCGCGCACCCGCAATTCAACTGCATGAACCGCTCCCGGGCCTCACATCTGAGTCATTTGCATGAGTCCTACAAGTGTGGTAGCGCGGCTCAGTGCTGGACTGGTGCTCTGGTTGCACATCTCGGGTGCGGTCGCAAGTGTCGGGCTTATTTTGTTTGATTATATATATATATATATATAGAGAGAGAGAGAGAGAGAGAGAGAGAGAGAGAGAGAGAGAGAGAAAAAAAAAAAAACATAAACTAAACTACGCCTTGAAAACAATGAGGATTTTAGGCACCCTGTGCGCGTGCAGGCTTACCCCTTTGAAACGCGCTCGCGATTCATATCGTTCTTCTGGCGATTGGCGCGCGTTGGCGCCCAATCGGCAGAAGAGTGGCATGAGCCGCGCGGTCTTCACTTTCGCGTAGGGTTCGCGCTCGTGTTCATCATAGTCAGTCGGCGTCCATGCGCTCACGCGGGGCGTTTCAATTGCCAGGCCGAACAACGCGCGCGTCGACGGCGCAGTCGGGCGACGATGGTGGCACAACGGGTGAACAGAGGGGCGCAGGCGCCAACTTACGGCGTTCGCATGCGCACCGCCCTGAAACGACTGGCGGTGACCTGCGGTCATTGGGCAACGCGCGCTCCGATGTAGCACCGTTTGATTCCATTGCGGGGGTTTGGCGGCGTCGACGGCTCGCCTGGCGAGCGCGCGTCGGCGCCCAGCGGGCGCATTTTCGCGCGAATGGCGGCTCGGAATTTGCCACCATCAGAAAGCAAAGCATGCCATGCGACGCCGCCTGCGCAAGCGCGCAGCTTCGCGCGTACAACGGGCAGACGCGCAATTTCGGTATGGCCCCCCACCCGTTCGCTCTCTCAGTCCCCCCGCAGCGCCCCCCCCCCATTGCACTGCTCGCGCGCGATGGGGGGGGGGGCGGGCAGAAAGGACGTCGAAGAACGACGAAAAAAACAATCAAAAAGGCTGCGACCAAATAATCAAAACACCTCGGTTTACTTGACCGCGAAGGCGCAAGTTGATTAATCGATGAAAATGGTCGGCGCAACTGGCTCGCGAGGGCTGGCGAACCGCAATCGCAGAAACGATCGCGGCCCGACGCGCCCAATCACGGCGCGCTGGACCAACTTAGTTTCGGCGGTCGCACGCATGCGCGAACCGAGGGCGCGCGTGCCACAGGCCGCGCAACGCGCCTTCTTCGTGGCGCGCGATTCACGGACGGGCGGGTCAAGGCCCTCGGTGCGACCAGTTGGTCGCGTGCTCGCCGCAGGCATGCCTGCGGGCGTCCGCAACCATGCGCCCAGGGATGGCCGCGCGCGCGCATTACACCGACGGCGGAGACAAAAGGAGGTGGATAATGGAGGAGGAGGAAGGGGAAGGAAAAGGAGGAGGGAACGAGGGGCGAAGGGAGGGAGGAGGAGGAGGAGGAGGATAAGGATAAAGAGAGTAAGGAGGAGGAGAAAAGACAGGAGTGGAAAGGGGAACGGAGGAGGAACGGGGGAACGGAGGAGGAACAGGGGAGCAGAAGAGGAACGGAGGAGGAACGGAGGAGGAAGGGCGGAGGAAGGAAGGGGAGGAGGACGACGACGATGGGGAAGGACAGAGGACGCAGGGCGAATGAGGAGAGCGAGGAGGAGGAGGAGGAGGAGGAGGAGGAGGAGGAGGAGGAGGAGGAGGAGGAGGAGGAGGAGGAGGAGGAGAGGGGAGAAGAGGACCGAGGAGGGGGGGATGAGGGAGGAGGGCGAGGAGGAAGGAGGATGAGCAAGGTAGAGAAGAACGGGGGAGGAGAAGGAACAGGAGGAGAGGATGAGGACCATGATGAGGAGGAGGGCGGCGACGACGCCGACGACGACGAGGAGGAGGAGAAGGAGGAGAGGGGAATCGCTGGCAGTCTTGGGAAGGTCGCACATGGGGGGGGCGCGTTGGGGGTGCCTGCTGCGAGGTCGGCATGGGGGGTTGTGCTGTGAGGTCGCGGATGGAGGTTGTGATGGAAGTCGTGTTGCAGGGTCGTGCATGGGGCAGTGCTGGGGTAGAGGGTCGAGCAGCAGGGGCAGCGGTGAGAGCCGCGCCGAACGGCCATGCTGGGCAAGTGGCGGAAGGTCATGCTGAAAGGTTGCGCGGTGGTCGTGATGGGGGGATGGTGTTGTGGGGTCGTGCTGGGGAGTTGTGGTGGACAAACATGATGAAGAGTTGTGGAAGGGTCGCGCGGAGGGGGGGAAGGGGGCTGCGCTGCTGGGCCGCGCTGTGGGTATGTTCCGTTTGGTCGCGTTGAGGGGGGAAGGGGGAACGGGCGGGGCGTTGCAGGGCCGCGTTGGGGGCGGCGGCAAGCTTGGCAGTCATGGCGGGGGTCGTGGTAGGGAGCGCGCTGGGGGGGGGGTCGTGCTGCAAGGTCGCATTGGGAAGGTGTTGCGGGGTCGCGCTGCGGAGCAGGCGCGTTGAAAGGCCACGGTGGATGGCCCCCCAGCGCGACCTCCCAGCACGACCGCAGAACCTACCCCCTCACCCCCCTCCAGAAGGTAAAAACGGTTTGCGGAAACACTCCCATTTTCACGTTTTTCAGCAGGGAACAAGCACATGCAATAAACCCCCACAGCTTCACAGGTGGCTTCTTTTACCCAGGTTAGGGGTGGAGAGCGTTGCGGAGGCGTACTGGGAGGGAGGAGGACGACGCACGGTCATGCTGGACGACTTTGCGGGTGGCAGGTTAACTTCAACGCATGGCTGGGCCATAGAATTAACAAACAGGCCCGCGCATAGACCCAGGTAAGGCCCACGCGGGCCCCAGCACAGAGTTGCGAAGACACCACGGACACCCATGACACAAGCGTAAGCCATCAACTAGGACTTTGCGCGGCCAGACAAACACCCTGAATGCAAACCTCGGCTGTGGTACAGTGTAAGCCCCGTGGGCTCTTAAACCTGAGTAAGAGCATACAAAGCCACGCCACGATTGCCAAGACGGCTCCAAGACGCTCCAATACGGCTCCAAGACGCTCCAGTCAGGGGGGCGGTTAGCGCAGGCGGCTTGCCGAAAGGCATCTGCTTCATATCAGATCTGACAATCATTGCCAATTCGATTCCGATGGCGGCCCTAACGAAGCAAACAATAGGAGACCATACGCAAGAAAACGATCGGTGATCATGGCAACATGGTGAAGACACGGCGATGTATGATGTGATCAGCCGAGAACGGCAACAGGCCAACTCCTGGGCGGCTTCGCTCGCCCATCCGATGGAGGTCCTCCAGGCCGCCCAGGCCGCCCGACTGCTCACAAGACGAGGTCACCGAACGGGCACGCATCCTCGTAGCGCAGGTCGATTGCCCTTTTCCAAGCAAGCTTGATCAGGATCTCAGCTGCCCCTCTGGGCGCGTATAAGTTGAATGCTCTCGTAAACTGCTTGCCGTAGCTTGTCAGGCGCCAGCACTGGTCCAGTTCGTCCAAGCCAATCTTGTTGCCTGGGGGCAGGTACTGAGCGATAATATCTTTCGTGAGCCCCTCAGGGAGATCCACCTTCGGCGGGTACTTCTTTGCTGGCTGCTCAGGCGCTGGCTTGCCTTTACATTTGCCCTTGCCTTCCGCCGCTTCAAGGAGCTGCTCATTCGCCTTCCGATCTGCGATGCTCTTTTTCAACTTCGTCATCTCTGTCTGGATCGACACCTTGAGGTCGGAACGGTCGTTCAACTCCTTGTTGCAATCCGCGAGGTCCTTCTCTGCTAACTCCTCCTTGACGCCCTCCTGCATCAGAAGCTCCAGCGCCTCGTCGTCCATGTCGACCCTGTGCCTCAATATGGAAAGCTTGATCTCGTCGGTGATGTCGGGGATGACCTTCGTCGCAATGGCCAGGAGCAGCTCTACCACTGTCATCGTCGCTGGCACGACGAGCCCAACTTCCCTCGCAATCCTCATGAGCATCACTTTGGGCATACCCCGGAAGGCTGCGAGCGCCCCAGCGACGACCAGCTTGGACGAGGCAGCCGACGACGGCTCCAGAAAAAAGATTGCCGTGGCCTTCCAGCCAGCTGCCAGACGAGGATCGAACGCCCAATGGGCTGCGCCACCTGCACGGCCACGCATCTACGACAGCCCAGTCAGCAACAGGAAAGAAAACGATGCTCTCCATGCCTGGGTCGATGATGAGGCACGCGCTGCCCATGTGCGTAATCTCGACGACTGGGAGGGATGGGACACAAGACCCAGACGTGGACCCCAATGGTAAGAACCACTTGCCCCCTTCGAACGTTGGCGTCTTGATCAGGACACGATTTTGCTTGTACCCCGCAAGTAGAGAGTGCCATGCTGTAGCTGTTGCGCCGACGTCGCCGATGGAGCGCAAGTGGCGGATCAAAGCCATGTCTTCCACTGTTGCAGACATCATCAAGGGCGCTGTCGAGAAGTACGGCGCAGCCTTGCGCTCGCTGGCGATATCGTGAAACTCCGTGGGGCAACGTCTCGGTCGGACCTTGAACACGCCTAGGTTGCCCTTGTGCCTCGCCCCTCGCTTGACCACAAGGCTCGTGTGCTGTAGGCTCTTGTGCTTGAATTTCTTAGTCTCGATCCTGCCTTGGATGGGCTTCGCCCATGTCCTCGGCCCCGAGAGCAGCTTCTTAAAGTTTTGGTTGGTCTCTACCTGTCTGAGCTCCCTCGCGCCATCCTCGACGATCTTGGTGTGGGTGACGCCGCCCCAATGGTTGCGTAGCAGATCTTTGATGTCGTCTGTGAGGACCCAGCCAGAGCTCACAAGCGCGCCGATAATCTGCTGCGAGTGAATGCGCTTGAAAGGGTGTCGTTGAACCACCTTCCGCCAATAAGCTCCATGATGCGCATCCGCAAACTGAAAATCGTCATACTCCTGTCGGATAGTGTTCAATATCTCGCCACTTCTATCTGGGCCCAGAAGCCCAGCGAACTTCAACGGGTACGTCATGTATTGCATGTGAGATCGGAAGCGACGAGTAATGAGAGACACACCGAAATCGCCGATGATACGAGCATAATCGTCTTCAGCAATCACGCGAGGGTCATCGCCTTCAAGGTTCGCAATCCCCCTGGAACACCCGTGGAAGTGGCACTGGCACGCTTCCAAGAGATGCGGAGACGACATCGTAATGACAATCTCTTCTAACTCATCGAGCCCACAGTCAACTGCACTCGTAATTGCAATTTGCCTGCTCTTCTCGCCAGATCTGTTTTCGATATTCTGCTCGCTGTACCTCTCTGCGACTGGTTTCATAAGGCCCACGATGATCTTGATCAAATGATACAGCCACCTGTTGCACAGCATTTGGGCTACGAAGCACACGGTGTTCGGGGCGCTCATCCGAAGTTTTCGCACTTCCTCACGATCAGCTCCAGTGGTCGACTTCTCCACGTCGTCCCCTTCGTCCCTAGGTTTCAATTTGATCACGTCCAGTGTGTGCCTCAACTCTGTCGCCTTGCAACCCAATGCGATCATCAAATACATCATCACGCAAAGTCTTCGAGACCAGATCTGGAGGAAAGCTTGCGCCGAGAAGTAAAAACCAAACCATCTTGACGCAACGGCTTTCTCTTGCTTGTGCTCGACGCACTTGCCGAGCTCCTTGAAGACCGTCTCCTGGCTCAGCAGCACGTCGTCGGCATTCTCGGACTCATCGGTGATTTCATCCTTGATGTTCTGCCACAACGCCTGGAATATCGGGCACTCCTCGCTGCCCACCCTGATGTACTCGGACACGCTCTCCTTGAGCTCCCCCCACCACCTCGCTGAGTTAAAAGGGCCGTGATCAATGTTGATGACCGCAATCACTATGAGAACCCAGTAATACAAACCATTATCTCTGAGCGCAAGCGCGCAATCGTTCCACACTCTGTGGTTCGGGCCAAAAAGGAGCAGCACATTGGCATTCCAACTCATGAGGAAATGTGCCCCAGACCATCCGTCTCCTCCCTGATCAATTGACAGCGTGATGCTCGGCCACTCCAAAGGCGGCCGCCTCTGGTCGAGCGCAGAAGGCCGCTGAAAACGACCCCAACCTGCACCTGTCAGCACCTCGAGGTGGTGCCGCGTAGTAGTGAGCCAACGCCGCACTTTTCCACGGTGCTGCTTCGGGAACAAGGCCCTGGTCTCCTCCAGAAAACTGGCAACTGCCATCACTGTTTGCGGGGTCCATCGCGGGGGGGGGGGGGGCCCGCGACAGGGCCAGACAAAAAAAAAACATCGGGCTGCGGGCGACCCGCTCTGAAAATTATCCACACCCCGAACAGTGCTTGCACGAAGCGCATCTTGCCCCCGAAACAAAATACACGCGATCGCCAGACTGCGCGGGCCGCGCAACGGCCCCCCGAAGCCGGTTTCACGGCACCCGGTACCATGCCCAAAAAATCGGCGCTAGAACCCCCGCGCACATGAATGCGCGCACCGTCACACCACCTGGTTGCGCGTCTTCCGAGGCGCGGGGGGGGGGGGGGGGTCCTTAGTTGGGGAGGTGTATAAAACTATTGGAGATGGAAACCCTTCCGAACATGTAGCCACATGGCTTTTGAAATGCAAAATGCTCCTCGTTGCACCAGAATGCCTCAGCCGCGGAAGCCCAATCGTTCTGAATAGCCAACAGGTCAGCAGGGTCGTCGACCCTGTCAGTCTCGAGTGCCATCGTCGCCCTCGCGACAAGGGCATTGACTTCCTCTGGGAAGAAATGCTATCGATAACTGTCGTCTTGTAAGTGCCCGTTTGGCTTCGTACCAAGCACAGATCAGGAGTTAGATTCGCTAGATGGCACTCAATATTCTTAACCAAGTAAACACGCGCACTCTTCATTATGCTTATTTATAATTTTTAATAACGCCTTAACAAATACATTCTACCTGTGCTGAGACATCACAAGCGTCATACGTGCGACCATAAATCCATTGACATGAGAGTGGTTGGTGATAGCGCACCTCGGGCAATCATTGACCTACTGGGCAATTCGGAAATCCTCGTTCAAATCGCTTAGGAAATTTCGCGCGGGGACGTGCAGACGCGTTGCGCTTGCTTCGCTGAACGCATCAGTCTCGCCAGGCGCCACCGCGCTTTGCGGGCCCTCGGCGCGCGCGGCAGCGCCGCGTCAAAGAACGCCTCGGCCCGCGCCCCCCCCCCCCCCGTCAAAAACGCGATTCGAACTGAAGGAGCGGCGCAATGGAACAAGCAACTCCTGTGCTAATGGAGCAGCGCGCTGCTTGTTCTTCACGCTCTAGCGCGACACGTTTGGGGCGATGTGCGCTTCAATGTCGGCGCGGCACGATGATATTCACAGCAGGCTCGCAGCAATCATCAGGAACCAAAGAAATTCACCCAGCGGCGTTCCAAAACCGCATTTGCAAAAATGGCCAGCCCATGCGCACGGCCCCGCCCGCCTGCCCCCTGACCCTTAATTCCAGCTTCGCTGCGCGTGGCAAAACAATGACATCGCTATGCGCCGCCGTGCATTTTGGCACGAGAGGGCGCGTCAAGTCCTCGCCATGCCAGGCTGCAAACCAGCCGAAACCTCATTTCGTAAAAACTGTCTACAGATTCGTAACCCATCCAGCCAGGGCTGGCCGCGTCTCGCCATAGCCTATCGCGACGAATGGGGCGCCCAGAAATCAAAGCGACGCCCGCGCCGCGCAGCGCGCGTGGCATCGGCGCGCAAAGCGGAAAGTGCAAGCCAAAAGTGCCACCCGTGCGCCCCAGCGCGGTCCAAAATGCCCCCGCTGAACCACGCCGCCGGAACCTCCCGCGAAGCCTCCGCGGCCCCCCCATCCAGCGGCTCCGAAGAAGCCCCCGACAAGCCTTGCGCATCGCGGATACACCCCAACACAAATATACAACTTCCCGAATATACGCCAAAACTTCGCCCCAACCGCCCGAAAACCTACCCGTACAATTGCGCCGAACGTCCGCGACATCCAACGCCCGCTAACAGTGCGGCGGGCGCGCTGGCCCAGACTACGCGCTGTCAGATACCCACCCGCGCGCGAACCTCGACCGCGTCGAGAAACACAACCAGCGGGCGAGCGCACCTGCGCGCGCAAGGAAAATGGTGGATGAAGCGTTGGGGCGGTGCGTGGGGGGGGGCGAAGGGGAGGGGGGGGGGTGCTGGCAAAAGCTATACTATTGATATGCTACTGGCTTGCGACCGAGCAATGTCCTGCCCGGAGGCTAACGCTGCGGTCCGTTGCTATGTCGCTCGGGAGGCCCTTGTGGCGATGGGCCCGACGACGCGCGCAAAGCATGGCATCGGGGTCGCCCCAATCGCAAGCTCGTCGCCATCGGTTGGCGTTTTCCCAACGGCTCCCAGTTTGCACCGCCTGCATGTGCTAAGACCTTGCGCTTCGGCGTGAATTTCTTAACTTCAACGCGCAATCGGCGCGCGCGAAACGATCGCTAACGGCGCCCACGAAGTATGAATATAAGGCACCACTGTTTTTGCTCGAGCAGTTCCAGCGGTGAAACGTTCGGAGTTTTCCACCGAGCGCCACGCGGCCAATTGTGGGGCGGCAGTCGCAGGATTCTGGCGAAGAGGCCGATGGCTTTCCCAATCAACTGCACGGGTCAAACAGACCAGGCCCCCGAGCGAGCCCAGCGCGACAAAATCGCTGATTGGAACGCGTGGCGCATTCGATTGCGCCGCGCCCGCGCGAAAAGGATACGCACCAGCCATGCGCTCATCTGGAGAAGCGCGCGCCTCGACGCGCGCTGCCTTTGCGCGAGCTGCGCACCCACCGCCACATTCACTGAATGGAATGCCGCGCGTTGCCCCGCTGGGTGCGACGCGCGCCCGCGCGTCGCGGGCGCGCGCGACCGAACGGCCAGCTAGGCGTCGGCGTAGTAGCAGCGCAATATATGTTGCCAAGTAGAGCAACACATTACACAGGGAGAAGGGCGAGGGGGAGGAGGAGGAGGAGGAGGAGGAGGAGGAGGGGAGGGGAGGGGGAGGAGGGGTGGCGGGGGGAGGGCGAGGAGGGAAGAGGGAGGGGTGAGGAGGGGAGGAGGAGGAGAGGGAGGAGGAGAGGTGAGGGGGGGAGGGAGGAAGGGGGCGGGAGGAAGGAGGAGGGGTGAGGGAGGAGGGAGGAGAGATGAAGGAGGAGGGAGGAGGGAGGAAGGGGGAGGAGGGGAAGAAAAGGAGGAGGAGGAGGAGGAGGAAGAGGGAAGGGAGGAGGAGGAGGAGGAGGACGAGGAGGAGGAGGGGGAGGAGAGGAGGAGAAGGGGGAGGCTGAAGAGGGTAGGGGGAGGGGAAGCAGGAGGAGGGGGGGGGGAGGAGGAGGAGGGGGGGGTGGGGCCTGGCGCGACCCCCAGGCACGCCCGCGCGCTAGCCGCCCCGCCGACCCCCGGCACCCCCCTCCCCTCCCCAACGGCGCCCCCGAAGTTTAGTTTAGGTGATTGGTTCCCTGTGGTTTTTTCACATAAGCGCGACGCTGGAACCTCCCCAGGCCCGCCGACGCGGGGTGGGGGGCAGATGAGTTTAGGTGATTGGCCCCAGATAGGTTTAGGTGATCCTCCCTCGCGCGCGCTGCTGCGGCGTGGTCGGCACGCGCACGCGCGCCCCCCTAGGGGCGGAGCGGCGCGCGCGGCGCGCGACGATGTGGAAGGGGCGGACGGGTGGAGGGAGACATGCGAAATGGAAGACGAGGAGGGGTGACGGGAGGCGAAGTGGGGAAGGAAGAGGAGGCGCGAGGACGAAGGCGAGGAGGGGACAAGAGGAGAAAGACGACAGAGTGGAACGACGAGAGCGATGCTTTTGCAACCCTCGCCGCCCCTCCCCCCTCGCCCCGCGCCCACGCGCCCGCGGCCCTCGAGGGGCCAGAGATGGCGAAGCTGAAGTTGGTGAAGCCGAAGGTGTCGTAGGTGTCGAAGTTGCCAGAGTCGTAGTTGTCAGTGCGGTACCTGCGCGGGAATTGACCCCCCCCCCCCCGCCGACCCCCCCCCATGACCCCGCGCCCGCGCGCCTGTGGCCCTCGAGGGGCCAGAGTTGCTGAAGCCGTAGTTGGTGAAGCCGAAGGCGCCGTAGGTGTCGAAGTTGCCAGGGTCGTAATTGTCAGTGCAGTACCTGCGCGGGGGTCGCCCGGCAGCCTGCGAAAACGCAGGCCGCGCGCGCCCGCGGAGAAGAGAGAGGAAACCGCGCATGCGCGGCGACGTGCCCACTTCGAACGACCAATCGCACGCGCGCGCTTGCAGTGCACATCGCGCCCTTCGCGCGCGCCAGCGCGCGCTACACTGCGCGCGAATAATTCGGCACCACCGCGCGCGCGAACCACCATGCACGCCCACCAAATGCATGTGCGCAGGCAATCGATTGCACACGAGTTGCTCAGACATTCACATGCATGACAGCGCTCACACACGTGCGCGCGCGCACGCATGCCGACGCCGACGACTAAAAATGTTTAATGTAGCAAAAGTTTCGGCGATACTCTGCAATTAAACGCTTATGGATATACTAGCTGATATAACCACCAATTAATTAGTAATGCTAGTACGCCTGCGTACTGGAACGCGTGGAACAAATCGTCTAACGTGCGCGGTGTTGGCCTAGAAGCATTGTTGTTCAGTTAACAAAGTAGGTTTAAGCTTTGCGCGTGTAACATAAGCTATCAAATCCCGCCGCGCCCTCTGGCTCGAATAGGGCGCGCCATCGGACCGCTCCTTGCTCCAGAAGGCCCCGCGCGCCACTACTGAGGTGCATGCGCCGAGCTTCGGGGCCCAACCCCCGAGACCTTTTCGGCACGTGACCCCCCTCTAAACGACACGGCGTTGCCAGCAACTGGCAGCGCACATCAGGAATGAGAAAATATCCTGGGCGACCTACTTAGGAGATACGATCGCATTCAAAGTGTAGACCCCGCGGCCCAAAGCGAGGCGATTATACCAACACGCACAAGGCACCATGGCCCATTGGCCCCGTCAAGCCTCCAGGGGCCTCGGGGGGAAAGCCCAGACGCATGCATGGGCCCATCCCCCCCCCCCCCCCCCCCCAGAAGGCCCAACAAGAGGCCCCAAGACGCCACAGAGAAGCCCATCAAACCCCTTGAACTTGCCACCAGGAATCAAACGGAAAGCCCCACGCCATAGGATCAGCTATTCACAGCGCCGCGCATCCACAACTCTGGCACGGCGGCAGGCTTGTTAGGCCGTAGGCCTGCAGATATTGTTGTCGGACGAGCAACCGAAGCCAAACGAGTACTTACATTAAAACCGACTTCTAATTGCGAGTTCAACCCCGAAGCCCGCACGATCCGTTGGAGGCGCCCAAATCCCAGGACCACATGGGACAGTAAGAAACCCAATCGTCCGAGGCATCAAACCTGAATCAGCCTGACCCACAGCATAATGCAGAACTTTCTTCTTAGACAACGTGCGCCTCGCAGCCATGTAATACATGAAAGACACCTGGCGAGGGTCGCCATCATCTCGGATATTACGAATGGGCATGGCAGAAGCTGCTTGAAGTCGGCGCCGCTTGTTCGCCATGCCCCTGGCGGTCTCAAGAAACCCACCGTCAGGATCATCAGCATCATCATCAACATCTTGGAGCACGCCTGGCTGATCGGCTGGCTCTTCTGATTCGGCGACAACGGCAGGCCCAGCTGCTTCCTCGCCGTCTGAATCGCTATTCTCAGTAAAGGACACCAGCGCGGAATCGACGCTCGCAGAAAACCAAAACAAGATTTGTCTCCAAAGCCAGAGGCCTTTCCACTGGGTGCCCTCAAGTTGCTGCATGAAAACGCTGACGGGCACTGCGCTGACGTCTGGAACATCGAGAGACCCAACAAGAGCAGTCGAATAATGCACATCGCAACATAACTGCGTCAAATCAGTGAGCCCACCCTCAATGCGAAGACGCACAGCGTCGGAACCAACAATTGGAAGCCCTGGCCTCACGACGCAGCAGTTGTCAAGGCAAACGCTGATCTCCATTGGCCCAGCAAAGAAGCGAGACACGAACGCCTTGAGTAAATCATCCCACGTCCGCTGAGAACCCCCTGATTTGGCACCGCCCCAGACGTGCCAGCCCACCTTGGGAGATATTTGAAAAGAGCGATTGTTGACATCGTCGGGACGTTGTGAAAAACGGTAAGTCGTATCGCGGTCCGCAACAGGCGTTCGAGCTGTGGGCAATCCTTTGCGGATCAGGTGGTGGGCCTGAAACCCAAGCGCAGCAATTCCTTTTTGCCACCATGGCCACCAATCCTGATACCAACGTGATGCAGTTATGGTTCCAGACTTGCCAATCACAACATCGTAAACTTGTGTAATGGACCAGAGTACTTGCACCCCGCCACTTGGCACCTCTAGAACATAACATTGCAGGCCCTCTGGTTCAGCACGGCCTGGCGGGCAAGCAACCCGCAACAAAAACACACTCTGACTCGATATAAGAAACTGCAACATCATGAATACCGTTGGGAGCTGCGGTAGCGCACTCGTGACCAAACCGCGCACCTCAGAGTCGTTCGGGGAGGCCCTCCGGGGCCGTCAAGGGGCCCTCTGGGGCCGTCGAGGGGGCCCCAGACCCTCTCAAGCCCTTCTTTGGAGTACCTTGAACCATCCTCGGGCGTTTCCTAGGCCCAGTTGAAGGGGCTTGCGACCCTCTGCGGGGCCTTGTCAAGGGACGTTTGAAAAAGATCATTGAACCCCGCGCCCCGCCCCACATGCTCACGAGTAGAGGCCCGTGCATAAACGATACGGTTACGCCCGAAACGCTTAGATGATTAGCCCCCCATATACACAGGAATCCCACACCAAATGAGTTTAAGCCCCCGCTCATCCAACATGCTGGCATTCGTGGAGGGGCGGGAGGGGGGGGGCTCGACCGCTCATGTTGTCTTCAAATGCTTGAAGTATGTATGCGCGTATGCAACGTCATGTTGATGCCCCCTTATATTGCGAACGCCGCCCGTGCGATATGGCCCCCCTGAGCTTGACGCAGCAGCCGAAAGGCTGTTAACATGACAAGGCTCTTGGGGCAAGGCGACATTGCCCCGAGCGCATTGGAGCTGGGGAAAAGGAGGGGGGTGCATTTAAGTGGCGCCGCCCGCCGATAAAACCAATGGTTTGCAGCCCCAGCTCCCCGCGCCCCCTCCATCACCCTGGGCACAGGCAGGGAAAACTATACAGGACACAATTGCGATGACGACGACAAGGAGGAAGGGGGCTACGACAGAATACGTTTGAACGAGACCCTGTTCATTACCTCTGTTTTTTAGGCCGACCTTCGAAGAGAAGAGCACTCGGTCGCGAAAACTCCGCTTCGAGTGGCGCCAGGCGTCAGGGAGGCAGATGCTCGCGCAGCCTTCGTGCTGCACTGTCAGGCGGCAGAGACCAGGGCAGCGGGCGAGCGAGCGAAGCGCGCGCTTTAAACTCATGAAGAGCTCAGCGAGCAATGCGAAAGCGCACCCGAGCAGCCATGCTAGATCTCACCTCAATCCGATGCAGACGTCTCCTGGTCCGATGCCCCGTTCACTGCGCTGACCCTCTGAGCTTGTTGCGTTTCCAAGGTTGTGTCGAACGTGAGCGCTCTGTTGAGGACCTGCGAGGCCTGGTTGAGTTTCGTCTTGAGGCATTTGACACGTTTCTTGAGGCTGGTGTTCTTGACCCTCTCCCTGACCAGAAGCCATCTCATGTGGCGAAATTCCCTTGCAGCGGAAGGTTTGAGGCCATGGGGCACCTTCGTCGCCTCTCCAAGGGCGAGCGATCGAAACCGAAACCACAACTTGGCTCGAGACAAAATGACTACTGACCGTTCGGGTGACAAAGAATGCGTCGTTGTGCATCCAGCGATGTGAGAACAGCGAGGCGCAGTCATATCTTCAAACGCTCATGCAAGCGGCATGCGAACTGTCTGGTCAGTTGGGCGTCTGCTGCCACACGCGCTGTCCGGTTGCAGAAAATCAGATCTCAGGAACGGGGCCCCCGCAAGGGCTTCTCCAGAACCTCGCAGACCCCAGAAGGACAGATCCGACGACTGGCCCAAGAAGCCCTCCAATGGGGCACACGCAATAGCGTGTTCTCAAGGACCCAAGATACACACCATCGACATGTCGATCAGACGCAATGCTGGCCCTCAAGACCCCAACTGCGAGCCCCCCCCCATTTCTGGTTCTACCTCGCAAGATCGCGAGGGCCCGCCCTCCGCATTCCCATCATCTCATCCCCCCCTCCCTCAGTGCATCGCGAAGGCAGCAAGCGGCCTGGCAGTAGTAAGGGGCAGTGTTTGGTGACGTAGCGCTGGTGATACTCTTTGAGGCTCATCGCCCGCTCCGAGCTTGGCGTCAAAACCCCGATGGCGCCGCCAACTTTTACGACTGTATCTGTGAATATGTCCTCGGGGGTGGCCGATCCAAACGAGGCCCGACGCGGTGCCAGCCAAGACCCCAGGGAATTCGAACATCGTTTTTTCCCCAACCCAGGCGGTTAACGCTGATAGGTTGCCGCGCAGGCACCCCAGCCCCAAGGAGGCGCCAGAAAACAGAACCAGGATGTGTAAAACAACAAAAGCCAGCGCCACGTCGAGGTCAGCGCCGAAACAGGGCACCATCTAGGAGATCAACGCTCCACATTTCGTCGCAGTCTTGCTGGGCTGCCGTGCTGCCAGCGCGGAGGCCCAACAAGACCGGGTCGGGGTCTCGCGCGGCTGGGCCGCGCTGGAGCGGCGGGCGCCCCCAATGCCTGACCGCGGGCTGGCTGATTTCCCGCCCGCACCCCGCGAGGAAAAAAAAAAAAAAAAAAAAAAAAAAAAAAAAAAAAAAAAAAAAAAAAAAAAAAAAAAAAAAAAAAAAAAAAAAAAAAAAAAAAAAAAAAAAAAAAAAAAAAAAAAAAAAAAAAAAAAAAAAAAAAAAACGGGCCTGCGAAAACGCTCCAAAACCTTTTCTTTTTTTGTAACAGGGCACAAGGGGAACCAACAAAACACCACAGGCTCGCAACCGTTTGTGTTAACCTAGGTAGGGGGCGGGGGGCGCCGCGGGGCGCGCGCTGGGGAAGGGGGGGAAGGGGGGCGCGGCGCAGGATCATGCTGGGGGGTTGCGCGCGGGGGGTAGCGCATGCTATCCTAGGCTATGCTTGAACCCCCTGCAGGGGCGCGGCGGGCGGGGGGGGGAGGGGGCGACGCTGCGCTGAGACAGCCAAGACCGCGAACGACCCCCCCACGTCGGAACCTCTCGACCCCATGTCTACACCCTCAACGGTTCCCTCCTCACGCCACCCCCCTTCCTGGTTTAGCCCCCCTTCCGTGCCATCTCCTCGCTGATCGCTGACTCGCGCAGCCCCCGCCCCACCCCTCCTCCGCCTGCCCGCCCCCGTATCCTACAAGCCCCCACCTCCCCCCCCCCCCCCCCCCCCAAGAAGGAGGGCGCGGGGGGAGAAACGGTCGTCGCACCACAGGCGACGATCACCAGAGACTACGCACCCGCCCTCGTCGCTGAAGGCCAGCGCCCACTGGCCGCCAGGTGAGTATTCGCGCTGCTGGGAGAGCAGCTCAACCAAGAGATCCTCCCCTAAGGCATCATCGCGAATGAGCTCGAATCTGGAACGGTCGAAGGCCTGGTCGTCGCCCAACTGGGCGGCGTGGTCGTCGCCCATCTGGGCTCACAGAGTGTGCTACATTAAACGGTGGTGCGAAGAATCGCTGAGGCTGAATCGGCAGTCGGTGGAAATGCACCGATGCTGATGGCGATGCCCCCTTCCTCCACCATTCCTCCTCTCCTGACTCCCCCCCCCCCCCCCCTCCTCCCCCCCTCGCCCGCCGTTCCTCAATCCTCCCGTCCTCCACGGGCCACTGGAATGTTATCGTGAGACGGGCCATCGAAATCGCACCTGGACGATCAGCAGAGTTCGTTCCTCGGCATCCGCCTAATCGCTTCGCGTTGCTCCTCATCTTTCTCACCCCCCCTGGGTTTCGAGGCGCAGCGTGATGCTATGCTGACGGGCGCCGTTGCAATCGCCATGTCGACCACTTCTGAGATGAGAGCAAGGCATGGATGGGGGGAGAAGGAGCGAGGGAGGAAGAGGGGGGATCGGAGGAAGGAGGGAGGAAGAACGGAGGAGGAACGGAGGAGGAACGGAAGAGGAAGGGAAGCGGATGGTGGAGGAACGGAGGATGATGGCTGCACGCGTGAAACATGGCGAAATGTTGCCAACTGAAGTTCGAACTACCGACGGATCGGTCGCACATGGCCGAGAAACCGCGCGCAGCTCGAGAGAGCTGCTGCACCCGCGATTCCCGCCTGCGCCGATGAATCCACGAGCCACGAATGAGGACGGGGCCAGGGACGAGCTTCGAGAGGGCGACCCGAATCTGAATTGCGTTTCGCACATCTCCCTGGGAAGGATGAACTGGACTCGCTCCAACCCAGACCCTGAAACCTCATTGATCTAAAACTCGCCTGGCGCCAGGTCGGAATTGAAAAAACGAGCACGCTAAAGCTGGCTACCATCACCGATTTCACTCACTCTGCCTGGAATGCCTGCGGCACATCCTCAGCGAGCTGCGCCTTCATGGCGAGCTTGGCCAAGCGCTTCCTCTCGGAGGCGCTCGAGGGCGGCTTCGCCCCTGGAAGGCCCACCAACGGCGCCGCGGGCGCCGGCTGTGGCGAGGAACGCAGCCCGCTGGAACTGGCGGCACCACCACCAGCTGACGAGGCTGAGGAAGGTTCCATCACTTGAGAATTGCTCTTCACAGGGGTGGATATCACAAGCTCCGAAGCCGCGCAGTCGCTGATGCCCGCGACGTCGGCAACGTCAGGGACCTTCTCCTCGTCTGCGCCCTGGCCCGTCGCGTCGGTCGTGGCGTCGGCCAGCGCGAGGGGGCCCTGCGACGAGGAGGCGGGTGGCGCAGGAAGAGCCAACATCCCAGCGGGGCTCGACGTCGGCCCAAATTTATCACTGATGATGCTCATGGGCGACGCCTCCTGGAAGAATACCTTGATCGGGATATTGTTCCACGGCTGCTTCGGGTCGAGCAGCAACGGCTCGTTGTAAATCCAATTGTTGTCAACCATGTAGTTAGCAGAGATCCTCGTGTCGCACCTCGGCGCGATCGGCACCACCGCGCCAAGAACTTTCAAGTGAGTGAACTCGTGCTCGTGGCGAGGCACATCGCCTTGATGCGGCGGCATCAAGTAAAAAGGCCCAGACATGCTGAAGTCAATCATATTGTTACCGTCCAGCACAATCTCGTCGAAAGCGTTGATCTTCTTGGCACGCTCAGCAAAGGTTCCGAGCCACACTGACTTTTTGAGGGGGCCGAAGGGGTCCGTCGGCAACGTAAGCGTGAGGCGGTAGAACAGTTTCCTCGGCGCGTTGGCATCCTTCTTGCATATGTTGGCAATAGTTTTTTTGTCGTAGCCGACGTGTGGCAGGAATGAGTACTTGATGAAATTCAATGGCATGTGCTTCAACATTTTGCCAGCCAACTCCGCGTCGAAGTATTCTGATTCGGCGTCCTCGGGAATGGAGCATTTCGAGACCTCGAGGATTGCCTTGCATCGTTTGGGGTTAGCTTTGACGATCTCTGCCAGCTCCTTCATATTTTTGCGATGTTCGCAAGACTCCTTCGACTTCAGCAGGGAGGCGATATCTTTGCTCATCTTGCCACGCTTGGCCGCAACATTGGCCTCGGAAGAACCGCGTTTCCCCATGGTCTGAAGCGACTGCAGGTGGAGAAATCGAGAAGAAACTAACGAGAACTCGAACCAAAACACGCTCCGCAAC
>CAUYUJ010001559.1:292429-299929 GCA_963575745.1 Prorocentrum cordatum | reverse complement strand
CAGCACAGGCGACGTCAAGTCATGGGCAGGGTCGACCATGGGGTCGTAGGCCAGCGCCTTCACCACCAGGCCAGCCTCGCGCGCCTCCCGCTCGACCATCTCGCACAGGTCGCCCTCGCGCCTGGGCCCAGAGCAGAAGTGCAGGAAGAGCTTCTCGCGAGATGCCCACCCTGCTGGCGCCAGCGGGATCACCTCCTGGCGGGGCAGCGGCTGAGGCGGCTTGCGCCTGCCGCCACGCGCCTGGCGTGACCCGTGCCAGCTGCTGGGCTCGTCGGCGGGGTTCTTGCCTGTCGAGATCCAGAAGTGGAAGTGCGAGAACCCGCCCGCGAGCTCGATAGCCGCCCCACGGCGGCAGCGCCGGTTGAGCCTGCGGCTGGCACTGCGTCCCTTGATGAAGGCGCCCTCGCACGGGGCGTTGTCTCCAGCATGCAGTACTCGCCTCCCCAGCTCGGAGGGCCGATGCAGACGGGCCTCCATGCCCCAGAGCTTCGCGTGCGCCTCCTCAAGCGTGATGTGCTCATAGCCGCCTGGCCTGCCCACCTTGAACCAGTGGCCCACTGGCGGCAGCGTGACACGGGCCAGGCTGCAGCGCCCCTCGACGTCCACGTCAACACCGAAGCCGTCACCGAGCATGGTGTAGGGCGCCCGATGGTCAGCCCACCTGGCGATGTGCTGCGCCGACTCCAGCGGCAGCGTCGCCCAGGCGCGGCCATGCCCTCCTGGCGCGGCATCAGTGCACTCCACGCGTGGGCACCAATCCGCATCCAGGTCCTGCTCTGCGAACGGCAGCAGGATAGCCGACATCAGCACCTCATGCCACGCCAACGGGCACCACGCCACGGGCTTGCGCCCCTGCAAGGGTAGGCGCTCCAGCCAGGAATACACTTGAGAAAAGTTCGACCGCGAGCAGGGCCGATAACTCTGGCAGAAACCGTGCTTCCCGACCAAGCGCTCCACGTCCTTGCGGTAGACCAGCTGCTGGCCCAGGAGTGCGAGGGTGGCCGCGAAGAGGTCCACGCGGCGGCGGCGAGTGGTGCCCAGCCAGTGCTCCGTGGGGTGGACCTCGGTGCCCTGGAACTCGCCACTGCCGCCGTCCACGGACTTGCCGTGAAACACGGGAACTCCCAAGCGGTCCCAGGCGCGCTCGGCCTTGGACATCCAGAAGTCGGCCTGGCTCCGCGCGCGGTCGCCTGCAGAGCGCGCGTCCAGCGCCCAGAGGTCGTCAATGATGGACCCCCAGAGCGGCAGCTCGGCGGGGCAGGGCTGGTCAAACGTCACCCTGCGCTCCTGGGGTAGCCCTGCCTTCAGGAAAGCGGTGTCGGAAGCCGCCTGTGCCCAGCCCGCCGACGGCGCGAAGCCCATCGGCGTCGCGTGGTGGAACGGGAAGACCACCCCCTTCCCTCCGCGCGGGTCAGGCACGGGCGGATGGGCCATGTACTTCCGCCAGGCTTTGCCGATCGCCAGCTGGTGAAAGTAGTGGCGCAGGTCCCGCTTCCACAGCTTGACCCGCATGCCTGGCAGCGTCTTCACCACCCGGAGCCGCGGCGGGTACGCGAAGGTCGGCCGAGGGAGAAGATCAGGGTTGAGCAGCTGGTTCACTGGCAGGTCCGAGATCACCCGCTGCTCCGTGTCTGACTTCTTCACGCCGAACGCCCCAGCCACGAGAGCAACCCCACGATGCTTGCGCACCCTCTTCTTGGAGCCGTACCCCTGCAGGCCCGCCGCCACGTTGCGCGCCACGAGACTGGGGTAGGTGGGCCCCACCAGCGTGTGAGGCCTCTTGAGCCTGGCGGGCCGCCGATCCACGCTCAGGAGCAGCGATCGAGGGCAGCGCACCTGATGAGCAAGCCCAGGAAAGTGCTCGTCCAGCAGCCCGGCCAGGTCGACGACGGCGGCGCGGTCTGGCACTCCGCCACGCTCGCCGAGGGGCTCCGCGACGCACCTGGACGGCTCGTAGCCGTCGGAGTGACGCAGGACCTCTTGAATTGTCGCCGCCTCTGGCCAAGCCAACTCGGCCGCGAGGAAGCGGGAGACGCCCATCAGCATGCGCCTTTGCACACGTCGCTGGGCTTGCGTCGGCAACACGGTGTAGTCGCCGTCTCCGTCGTACAGATCGTTGAGCGCGACGATGCACATGTTCGCCCAAACCAAAATTGCGTCCCGATGCTGCCGCCCGAACTTTGCGAGCTCGGCGTCACCACGCCGCAGCAGAGGGACTGGGAAGATGCCTGGCGGGGTCTTCCCGAACTCCACGACACGCGGCCGAACGAGGTGCCCACGGCGTAGTGGCAGCCCCAGCGGCCCTCCAGCGAAGCTCAGCCAGTCGCCCAGACCGACCAAGACGGAAGCCATCGTGCACTCCTGGCCCCCGCGGCGCAGCCACCTCTGCCGCGCCCTCCGCCACCTCGTCACATGGTGAGCTTCAAGAGGCCGCCTGCGGCGACCCCGCCCCCCGTGCCAGCTAGCAGCTCCGCGGCCTCTGCCTTCTCCCAGGAGCCGCCCTTGGCCTTCGCCCGCTGGATCGCGATGATGCGCTGCGCCAGCACGTCCATCGCGGTCGCCAGGTCCTGCGCGTTGATCAGGTCCATGACGAGCGCCAACGTCTGCACCTCGCGCTGGTCCCGCAGCTCGGTCAAGCCCGAGTGCGCCTGCGCCCACGTCGTCACCGACGCGCGCCTCAGCTGCTTGGTCTCCGTCAAGCGCCCGTGGCTCAGCTTGCGGTGCACCATCGCCAGGAAGTACCCCGAGAGCGCGCCTGGGTGCTTCGCCGCGAACGCCAGGAGGTCGCCCTTGGCCTTGAACTTCTCGGTCTCCAACCTGCGCTCCTGGGCGGGGTCGACCCGATGGCTCTTTGCCTTGGGCCCGCGCCACCGCAGGTAGTCGCTGCTGCTGGAGGAGCTGCTGTCGCTCGAGCTTGACGAGCCGCTGGAGTCGGACCTCTTCTTTTTCTTTCTCTTCTTCTTCTTCTTGGTGGCAGACTTCTTGTCCTTCTTCTCTCGCTTGCTGCTGCTGCCGCCTCCATCCTGCAGCTGGCCCTGGATCGCGCGGACCTCCTGGAGCAGTGAAGCCAGGTCGATGCCCGCTGCGGGGGCGGCTGCTGCCCCGTCGGGCGCTCCCACGGCGCCGAAGCCCAGACCCGCGGCAGCCGCGGGCCCCGCCGCGCCCGCGGCGGGTAGCGCAACCGCGCCCGCGGGCGGGGGCGCCGCTGCGGCTCCTGCAACTCCCGCTGCTGCTGGTACGACGGCACCGCCCCCTGCGGGGGGCAGAGGGCCCCCCGCTGGCATGAAGGCGGGGATCGCCGCCGCCTGCGAGCCCGCGTCGAAGACCGCCCCCGGCGCCAGCACGAACGTCTGCAGGGCCGCGTCCACGCCCTGGGCCTCCAAGCGCAGCGCGGCAAGCTCGGCCACACTCGGGTCCCACTGGACCGCGGCGTGCGGCGGCTCGCACACCCAGTTGACCTGGGCGCCAGGAACGCCAAACGGCGGCATGCGGAGGCCTCCCCCTCCAGGCACGACCACAGCGCGGAAGTGCCCCGGCAACAGGCGCACCAGCACCCAGATGAACGTGACCCCCGTCGCGTCCGTCGTCAAGCCCAGGCTGTAGTCTGCGCCCCGCACCTGCCCGAAGACCAGGACCTCGTCCCACTCGCCGCCGCGGGAAAGCAGCACCCAGCAAGGGTCGGCCGCCCCGACGGCTATGCCACCTGCAAGCGCCATCTCCACCAAGGCGTACTCGAGAGCGGTTGATGCGGCTGCGAGCTCGCGAGCGCGTGCGCGGTCGGCCCGACGGGCCGCCCTCCAGCCACGGAGCCCTCCGACGGCCTGCGCGCCCAGAGCCCAAGCAGCCCCAAGCGCCGCGCGGCCACGCGTCCAGGCGGCTCGGGCTCCCCGTGCCAGCCAGCCGCGATGCTCCCAAGCGAGAGCAAGCAAGGAGCTCGCGAAGGTCGCTGCCGCCTGCAGCGCGCGCCAGCCCCAGCCAGAGGCAGCGTGGGCGGCCTCGCCCAGCGCGGCGACGCCTCGCGCCCCCGCGACGGTCAGCACCCGAGCCGCCTCAGGCCCGAAGTGCCCAGCAGCCCAGCTCGCCAGATGCCAGGCTACCTGGCTCCAGAGCAGCGCCCCCGAGCCAGCGAGGAGGGCTGATCGCGCGCAAACTGCGACCTGGGAGTGGTTCGCCGTGGCGCCCGTTCCGATCGCCGCCAGGCGATCTTGAGCCAGAATGATTACGAGCGTGAATCCTGAGAGAGAGGCTGGCAGAACATCAAAGGCAGCCCATTCCAGGAGCACGGACGTCGAGACGAGGCTGGATGAGAAACCTGGCATTCCGAAAACTATCCAGCAAGCTCTATCTATATATATATATATAAATATATATATATATATATATAATATATATATATATATATCGCCGATAGATCGGCGATCTGCCCCCGATCACAAATCCGAAGGTTCCTGGGTGGGGTGGGCTATCAAACTGTCATCGGCGATGAGAAAAACGATTGGGGGTCGATGCATTTCCCCCTTGGCCTGCCGTCAACCCGTATGATAGAGACTCGCGATAAGGACGTGGGGGTCCGGGGCGGTCAGGTCGACGCTGCGAGCGGGGCGCGGCCAGCGAGAGCGGCCAAGGATGGGCCGAAGGGGAAGGATGCAAGGATAACCTTAGTAGGGAAACGAATTCTATACACCGACGCTTTTCCCGACCCTGCGCTGAAATTCGCACAGGAACGCGAATTCTGGTGTATACGGTATCCTGGTGTATATATTTTTCGTTGTTTTCCCGGGACATCGGGGAACAAGTATACACCACACCACCCCAGCGTCGTCTTCGCCCCTCAAGAAGTCCTGGGATTCAAGAGACAGCCCGCCACTGGTAATGTATATGTTCCAGTTTCCGACTTAGAGCGTCGCCCATCGTTGGTATGCGGGTTGACTGTATCCCCCCCCCACGGCGCTGCACCTGAGGGGATGGACGGGCGGGGAGGGCGACGGCATGCAGAGAGGAGGTGACCCGAGGACACGGAGGCGAGGAGAGCATCCACGGCCATGCCCGCCCGCGCCACCCCTCCTCGGGCTCTTTGGGCTTCGGCTTCTCCTTGGGCTTCTCCTCCACCTTGATGGTGACCACCGCCTCCGCAAGTTTACACAGCAGATCCACGACGTGGCGCAAGTCCCTACTTGTCGGGCAGCGCTTCCCACTCGCGTTCATGGCCCATTCGGCTCTGCGCGCGGCTCAAGCACGTACGCAAGCCCAGCATTCCGAAGCATACCCAAGGAACGCACCCTGATGGCAGCAAAGGTGGCATGAGAGACCTGTTGGACCTGCGGGACCACCGATACCTGGTTGAGCTGTGAGAGCTGTGGGACCTGTGGGATGCGGCAGCCGTTGGACCTGTAGGACCTGCGGGACCTGCGGAACCTGCGGAGAACTGCGAGACCTGTGGGACTTGTGGGATCTGTGGGACCTGCGGGACCTGTAGGGCCTGTGGGACCTGCGAAACCTGTGAGACCTGTGGTGCCCAAAACCTGCGGGACCTGTGGGACCTTTTGGGACCTGTGGGACCTTTTGGGACCTGTGGGGCCTGTAAGACCTGAGTGGCCCGTGAGACCTCTGAGAGCTGTGAGTCCTGTGGGACCTGTGGGATCTGTGGGACCCGTGGGACCTGTGGGACCTGTGGGCCCTAGGACCCGTGGGACCTGTGGGACCTGTTGGACATGTAGGACATGTGGGAATTGCGTGGCCTGTTGGACCTCTTGCACTGTTGGGCCTGTTGAGCCTGTGTGTCGCGTGGGAGCTGAAGGACAAACGAGACCTGCGAGGCCTGCGGGGCCTGTGGGCATTGTAGGAGCCGTGGGACATGTAGAGGACCCTGTGGGACATATGTGACGTGTGAGGCCTGCGAGACCCGCGAGACCTGCCAGGCCTGTGGCGCCTGCGAGAGTTGTCGGACCTGCGGGACCTGCGGGGTCTATGAGACTTGCGACAAGTGTGGGACCCAGGGGGACTCGTGGGACACGCGGGACGTGTGGGACCTGTGGGACGCGTGGGACATGCGAAACCTATGGGACCTGGGGGATCTGAGGGACCTGTGGGATCTGTGGGGCCTGTGATACCTATCAGACCTGTGGGACCTGCGACACCTGCGAGACCTGTGGGAGCTGTGGGACCCGTGGGACCTGCGGGATCTGCGAGACCTGTGGGACCAAAGGGACCAGTGGGACTTCCGAAGACCCCCAAAAGGCCTCAATTGTGGGACCGCCGGCCACAGAAATAAGTTCGGAGGCAACTGCTGGGAGGTCTTTGCCAGAAAGAATACGGAGGATTGAGCCCCTTTGGGGGGCTACTACGCCGGATTAGGCCGCGGATTAAGCGGGACTGAACCAGAGTAAGCGGGAACACGCTGGATTAAGCCGGATTTCGGACCAGGGCAAAGTCAGAATTTGACCTCCCAGGAGCTAAATCCGAAAATTCGCCGGCCCAACGGGCCAGAGGCGTGCTAAGATCTCCGGTAACTGGTTAACAATATTTCTAGTTCGCGCGCGCGGGGCGGCCCCTGGGAATCCCCCAGCGAAAAGTACCCCGACCGCAGCCCGACCACTGCTACCCAGAGATGGTTTTCCTCCTCCAAGAGTGCCCCAAGAGGCCCTCAAGACCGCCCAAAGGGCTCCCGAGACGCCCAAAGAGCGCTTCAAGACGCCGATGATGACCCCAAGACGGCCCAAGAGGCCACCAAGTGGCCTCCAAGAGGCCTCACAAGAGGGCCCCGAGAGGCCCAAATCATAAATTTTACGATGGTTTTGGAAGGATTTGAGCCTTGTCCGCTTTTCGGCCATCCGATGCTCCAAGACGGCCCAAGAGGCCCCCAAGAGCGCCCCAAGACGGGCCAAGAGGCTTCCAAGAGGGCCCCAAGAGGGCCCAAGAGGGCCCCGAGACGGCGGCGCCCAAGACGGCCCAAGATGGCCCCAAGACGGCCCCAAGAGGGGCCCAGGGGGAGCACGAACCGAAACCTCGCGCCTTCCGCCCCAAGAGGGCCCCAGGAGGCCCCGAGAGGCCCCAAGAGGCCCCAAGATGCTACAAACAGGCCCCCAAGAGGCCCCAGGAGGCCCCCAGGAGGCCCCCCAGAAGGCTTCAAAAATGCCTCCCAGGCGCCCCCGAACGGCTTCTCAAAAGACCCTAAGAGGCCTCTGTTTGGCCCCAAGAGCAACACATGATGCCAACGAGAGGCTTCCTCCTCCGCCCCTTCCTCTTCCTCCTCCTCCTCCTCCTCCTACTTATCTTCCTCCTCCTCTCCTTCTCATCCTCTCCTCCTCCTCCCCTCACCTTCCCCATCCTCATCTTCTTCCTCCTCGGCGGCGCCAATGGCCCCGGGCCCACGGCGAAGCAGTAGCGATCATGCAACATGTGCCGGCGGAATGAGCGAAGCGATTGAATAAGGACCTTACGTGGGACATCGGGGACTCCTGACTACACTTGGTGGTTCGAACGATGCCTCGGGCTATGGGA
>CAUYUJ010001559.1:197429-287429 GCA_963575745.1 Prorocentrum cordatum | reverse complement strand
GAGGAGGAGGGTGCTCGCGAGAGGCGCTGGGGTGCGTTGGCCCTGCGCCCCCTCCCGGCTGCCACTTCGAGCCGGCCTTGAGATCTTGGGCGTCGGCCCGCGGGCTAGCATCGCAATGCTCGCCGTGGGGCTCCCTGCGGGGGGCCTTCTTGCCGCTCCGGGGGCCAGGAGCTGCGAGTTGGGCGAGGGCGACAGAGAGAGGGATATATATATATATATAGAGAGAGAGAGAGAGAGAGAGAGAGAGAGAGAGAGGGGAGAGAGAGGGGAGAGAGAGGTGGAGAGAGGTGGAGAGAGAGGGAGAGAGAGAGAGAGAGAGAGAGAGAGAGAGAGAGAAACAAATATATATAGAGAGAGAAAAGAGAGAGAGAGAGAGAGAGAGAGAGAGAGAGAGAGAGAGAGAGAGAGAGAGAAAGAGAAAGAGAAAACATATATATAGAGAGAGAGAGAGAGAGAGAGAGAGAGAGAGAGAGATCTCTATTCCCCCCGTCCTCTCCCCCTTCCTTCTCTGCCCCCCACGGCGCTCATTTTTCCGACGCAGAGCTTTTTCCCAGCAGGTGGTGTGCAATATATGTGCGCGCCGCGCGCGAGTGCCCATGCATCGCCACGCGGCACCTCGCTGCGGCGATGGCTTGGAACTCCACTGTTGAAACTGGGAATGAGAAGCGGCCCTGGAAACGGAACAGGAAAGCACGCGCAATCCTCAGGGCAGGGCTCTGCAATCAGAACGGACTGCAATGCGCGGTTGCATCTACCAGATGCAGCCGCGCTCCCTGGCCAGGTGCACGGCCGACCCCAGCTCCAAGAACATGTCGGTGCAACTGGCGCGCCTGTGCCTCCATGCCCAGCGGTGCACCCACCTGTGGAAATTCTCGCGCTGCCCCGACATGGCGATGTCCATCTGCTCTTCGACGGAGGCGTCAGCGGCGACGGCGCGCAAGCTCTTCATCGCGTTGCCGCATTGTTTTTGGCCCACCTTCACAATGGCGCCACGTCGTCGGGGCTCATGGGCGCCACCAGGGCGCCGCAGGGGAGGGAGGCAATGCGCGCGAGTTTCGGCAACGGGATCTCCGCGTCTGCCCACGTGCCACTCGCGACCCTGACTTTTCGGATGGCGTAAGACGTCCGCCGACAACGCTATGCGGGCGCCGACCACCCGCGAACCACGCGGCCCCCGCGGGCCACCCGCGCGCGGGGCACACGTTGTCGCCGGGCTTTCCCAATCAGCCCGCCTGGACCAGGAGGTCATAGGTAGCCTTCGCGTCCATGGCCCGAATGTCATCGCGCGCGCACACCTTCTCTCAGCGCAGAGCGGCCGCGGCGAGCCCGAGCAACCTCCTGGTTCGTCGGCGCGTGGAGAACGCCAGACGCCTCGAAACGCTTGCGCTTGGCCTTGTTTGCCTTTCGCGCCATGCGGGCCTGTTCTTATCGACCGCACCTCCGCCCTGCTGCCTGGATCGAGCGCTTGCTGCGGCGTCTCTGGGGAAAATGGCCGCCGCGGGCGCGGCTCCTGCCGCGCGTGGCGGCAGGTGGCTTCTTCCGAGCAGCGCCCCCCCCATCGCGTCCGTCAGCTGCCGCCCCCCCCCCGCCCCCCCCCCCCCCCCCCCCGGGCAACGGGCGATTCACGCCGCGCGCGGAGGCGCCCTCGAGCCAGAACAACTGCGGTGCATGTGCGGCGCAGACAGTGGGCAACTGTCACCGGCGGCGACGATGACGACCACCACGACGGCGATGCTTACGGCGGCGGCGGCGACGCATGCGACGATGGCAACGATGACGGCGACGGAATTTCCTGCGGGGCGACGACGACGCATGTCTTTTTCTCATATCGCATATATAAAGAAGGAGCTGCGCTGCCCACGTCAATCTGCCATGGCGCCGCCCTGGCCCGCGGCGCCGCGCGTTTCCCCGAATCGCATGCATAAAGAAGAGGTTGCACCACCCGCACTATGGCACCCTACTCGCCCAGAGTGTCAGTCCGTCATGCCGCCGCCCTGGCCCGCGGCGTCCGCTGCCGCCTGCTCGCGAGCCTCCTTCGCCCGCCGGTGATCGATTGCGTCCTGATCGCCGAGGTAGCGCGCGAGGTCGTCCTCCAGCCCGCGGTCGTAGCCCGCCGTGCCGGGGCGCTGGCGGGGTGGAGTAGCGAGGTCAATGTGCGCGCCAGCGTCAATCATGTTCTGGTTGAAGAAGTCCAGCTGGATCGCCTCGTGGATCGCCTTCTGCCCCTCGATGTCCACCTCGCTGAGGTCGCCACCGCATCCCGCGGAAGCCTCGGGGCCCGTCGCCGGGCGCTTGCGGGGAGTCGAGCTGAGGTCTATCAGCGCGCCCTTGTCCTTCATGTTCATCTCCCAGAACTCCTTCTGCATGGACTCGTAGATCGCCTTCTTCTCGCCCATGTCTACGTTGTTGAACTCGCCCGCGCAGCCCGAAGACGCCGCGCCGCTGCCGGCAGACGCAACGGCACTCATCAAGTGACCGCCCCATTCGTCATAGCCCCTTCTCGGCGAGGAGCGCGCGGGCGCGGCGGGGGAGATGCTCGCGCCGCCGACAGTCGGCATGAGCGGCGCGTCCTTATTCGGCAGGAGGCGCTTCAGGTTGTCCATCGACCACTTGACGTCGTCCTCGAAGTTGGCGGGGTACACGGGCTTGGCCGGATCCTACCTGTACATGCCGAGCACCTCCTTGCATTTCTGGTTTAAGAGGTCTGGCTTTTTCGGGTTGGTGTAGGCCCATCAGGGCACGCGGCTCTGCTCCCCGCTCGCATGGCGGAAATGCACCCGCTTGTCAGCGGCCCATAAAAAGTGCGTCCGCGAGCCGTCGGCCAGCAAGACGTCGTCCTCCTTCACCTGCCGAAACGACGGCCTTATCAGCCGCATGAAGTCGTCGCTGCTCACGTCCTTCGGCGCGCCCTCCTCCCACTTGGAGACGATCTGGACCTCGAAGTGCTTGTCGTAGGCGTTGTTGCACACCTGGCGGGGGGGGCCCGTGTCGAACTCTGACGAACCGCACCGAGCCCAAATCGTAGCGCCCCCCTCGCTCGGGCTCAGGAATGCCGCGGGGATAGACGCCGATTGCTCAGACAGCTCGCCGTCGTCAAAGATGGCGGGCCTGACGCGGGTTACGGGCTCAGCCTTAAAGAAATCGAAATGCTTGGCGCTCACGACCGTCGGTGCGAGCTCGCCCACCTCGCCTTCCCCAGACTGCTCTAGCGCCTCGATATCCACGCGGCTCAACATGAAAACCAATGTCTTCGAACACCAAACCTGGGGCGACTTCCCCCCCACCCCCCCAACCCTCCGCCCCCAGGATTATCCCAGGATTGTTTATTTCGTGTTTCCTCAACCAATTTGCGTTGTTGGGTCCTCGTTGTAAAGAGACGGTCCCCGCGCCTCCTAATCCTTCTCCTCCCTCCCCCACTCTCATCATCATCATCAGCAGCAGCATCATCATCATCGCCGCCGTCGTCGTCATCATCATCATCAACATCAGCAGCATCAACATCATCACGCGTTTCGTTGCCCCATAGGAGGTCCGCCGAAGGCCCCAGTGGCACAGTTCGCATGCGCCCCCGCCACTCATTTCGGCACACCCCTCACACGCTTCGTGGCCCCATAGGAGCTCCGACGAAGGCCCCAGTGGCACAGTTCGCACGCGTCCCCGCCACTCATGTCGGCACACCCCTCACACGCTCCGCGGCCCCATAGGAGCTCCGCCGAAGGTCCCAATGGCACAGCTCGCATGGGCCCCCGCCATCCATTCCGGCACACCCCTCACACGTTCCGTTGCCCCATTGGAGCTCCGCCGAAGGTCCCAGTGGCACAGTTCGCACGCGTCCCCGCCACTCATATCGGCACACCCCTCGCACGTTTCGTGGCCCCATAGGATCTCCGCCGACGGTCCCAGTGGCACACTTCGCAGGCGCCCCCGCCAATCATGTCGGCACACCCCTCACACGCTTCGTGGCCCCTTAGGAGCTCCGCCGAAGGTCCCAGTGGCACAGTTCGCATGCGTCCCCGCCACTCATTTCGGCACACCCCTCACACGTTTCGTGGCCCCATAAGAGCCCCGCCGAAGGTCCCAGTGGCACAGTTCGACACGCGTCCCCGCCACTCATGTCGGCACACCCCTCACACGTTTCGTGGCCCAATAGGAGCTCCGCCGAAGGTCCCAGTGGCACAATTCGCATGCGCCCCCACCACTCATGTCGACACACCCCTCACACGTTTCGTGGCCCCATAACAGCCACGCCGGAGGTCCCAATGGCACAGTTCGCATGCGTCCCCGCCAATCACGTCGGCCCCCCCCTCACACGCTTCGTGGCCCCATCGGAGCTCCGCCGAAGGCCCCAGTGGCACAAATCGCATGCGTCCCCGCTACTCATTTCGGCAAACCCCTCACACGTTTCGCGGCCCCATAGGAGCTCCGCCGTCCCAGTGGCGCACTTCGCATGCGCCCCCGCCAATCATGTCGGCAAGCCCCTCCCACGTTTCGTGGCCCCCTAGGGGGCCCGCCGAAGGTCCCAGTGGTACAATTCGTATGCGTCCCCGCCACTCATTTCGGCACACCCCTCCCGTCACACGTTTCGTGGCCCCATAGGAGTTCCGCCGAAGGCCGCAGTGGCACAGTTCGCATGCCTCCCCGCCACTCATGTCGGCACACCCCTCGCACGTTTCGCGGCCCCATAGGAGCTCCGCCGAAGGTCCCAATGGCACAGTTCGCATGCGTCCCCGCCACTCATGTCGGCACACCCCTCACACGCTTCGTGGCCCCATGGGAGCTCCGCCGAAGGTCCCAATGGCACACTTCGCATGCGTCCCCGCCATTCATTTCGGCACACCCCTCACAGGTTTCGTGGCCCCATAAGAGCCACGCCGGAGGTCCCAATGGCACAGTTCGCATGCGTCCCCGCCGCTCATTTCGGCACACCCCTCACACGTTTCGTGGCCCCATAAGAACTCCGCCGAAGGTCCCAGTGGCACACTTCGCATGCGTCCCCGCCAATCATGTCGGCCCCCCCCTCAGACGTTTCGTGGCCCCATAAGAGCCACGCCGAAGGTCCCAGTGGCACAGTTCGCATGCGTCCCCGCCACTCATGTCGGCACACCCCTCACACGCTTCGTGGCCCCATCGGAGCTCCGCCGTCCCAGTGGCATAATTCGCATGCGTCCCCGCCACTCATTTCGGCATACCCCTCACACGCTTCGTGGCCCCATAGGAGCTCCGCCGGACGTCCCAGTGGCACACTTCGCATGCGTCCTCGCCACTCATTTCGGCACACCCCTCACACGTTTCGTGGCCCCATAAGAGCTCCGCCGTAGGTCCCAGTGGCACAATTCGCATGCGTCCCCGCCACACACCCCTCACACGCTTCGTGGCCCCATAGGAGCTCCGCCGGAAGTCCCAGTGGCACAGTTCGAATGCGTCCCCGCCACCCATTTCGGCACACCCCTCACACGCTTCGTGGCCCCATAAGGAAGGAACTCCACCGAAGGTCCCCGTGGCGCAGTCCGCATGCGTCTCCCTCACCCAGTACAGCGCTTCGTGGCCCCATATGGAGCCTCACCGAAGGTCCCCGTGGCGCAGTCCGCATTGTGTTGTTCGTTTTCGTTCGCGTTGTGTACCACGCCACTCTTCGGCACACCCCTAGCACGGTTCTTTGCCTCATAGGGATCACCACCGACAACGTAAATCACACTTGCGGTACTCACACCTGCATATGGCTGGGTCCTTGGTCAGGCTAATTTTTCTTTTTGTTCTTTTGTCCAAGGGTGTCGGTTGATTCTGCTCCGTAAAGGGATTCTGATTGGGAGGAGGGGGGGAGGAGGAGGAAGAGGGAGAGGGAGGAAAAAGGAGGAAGAGGATGACGAGGAAGAGGAAGAACCGCTTTGAAATTGCCCAAGAGGGCCCCCACGGGAGTCCCATGCCAATATTCTGCAAACTCCGCGATCTTACCACCGGTATGCAAACATAGCATGCGGGACCCTGTCAATCCGACAGTCAGCCTGCGAGCGCCAGAACCTGCGAGCACCACACCAGCCTGCGAACGACACGTAAGAACCACATGTATGGACGGCACAAAGATGCCCCATCCGAGTACCACAATATCCTGTGTCGGCGACGATACGCCTGCGAGCACCACGATCCGATATGCTTGCGAGCGACAGTGTTATCGCGATTCCAGACGGCGAGGGAAGGCACAAACTGACAAACCCCCGAAACTTGCAAGATCCGCAGTATGCTCAATGGCATGCCAGACTGCCAGTAATTACAGCAAGAGCCTGCGGACTCATGCTCAGCATTCTTCAAACAGGCGGTTGACATCTACATTCGTTTGAAGATCGAATATTGGTCATATTAACGGGCTTACGCCCAGCACTTTTTAAACAGCGGTTGACAGTCAATGTTCAAACGGTGGTGTCTTCTTCGAAGAGGCTGCCATCATGTAGTTTTAGAATGTGTTGAAACACCCCTCCTCCTCCTCCTCCTGCTCCTCCTCCCCTTCCCCCCTCCCCCTCCTGCTCCTCCTCCTCCTCCTCCTGCTCCTACTCCCCCTCCCCCACCTCCTCCTCCTCCTCCTCCTCCTCCTCCTCCTCCTCCTCCTCCTCCTCCTCCTCCCACCACATCCTTCTCCTCCTTTTCCTCATCCTCCTCCTCTTTGCCGCTTGCCTCCATCCCCTCTCATCTTCTGGACTGCTTCTCGCTCTGATCCCGTGGGTTCTTATTCGATCGTTGACCTGGGGGACTGGGAGTGGTCGTCCTTCGTTGGATGAGCCTCGCGCGAGCTAGGAATCCGCCTCCGTAGGTGCACGCGCAGCATGGTGCAAGATGGCGGTCTGCGTCGTCTGCGATCGCACGCTGGGACTCGGCGCGCCGCGGGCTGTAAGCCACTGGATACACACGTCCGTGTACAATTGTCATACAGGTGCCTGCTTGCTCGACGGGTGTTGTTCGGCACAATGCAATGTGACTTGAAATCGTTTGGTTTCGATGTGCTCTGGCACGGTTTCCTGTAGGAGGACCGAGCGTGAGTGTCTACATGTGAACAATGAATATCAAGTATCGCCACTTTTATCGATAATGTGCTTCAGACCTCCTGATAAATTTTTCCCGCTGCCCCATTGCCGCGCATGTGTGGGGCGTTTCTGGTACATGGCGTAGAACGGAGACTACTGGCCATCGTCGCAAGCAGACGTGCTCGGGCCGTTCATGCATCCAGCGGGGGGGAGAACAGCCGCGGACATGGACGTGATCATGCCAGGTAGCGCAATGTTGGAATAATCAAAACAACACGTGCCTGACGAGCCGATTTCCTTGTGGGACGCCGTGCCGTGGGAGTCGGGGACCGTGTCCACAGAAGAGGTCATCGATTACTTCTTTATGGACGACCGAAAAGAAGCGGAGAACGATGAAAAACCGGATTCAGTCTACGAATGCGGGTCCGGTGACGAGAGCACCGCCGCCCCCAGCGATGGCGACGATCTGTCCGAGCTCCCCTCGGGATTGGAGGACGACGACAGCGCCAACCCCGACGATGGCGACGATCTGCCCGCTCTTGTTTCGGTTTGAAGATGGCAACAACGAGCCGGACGTCATGGATCACCAGGGCTGAATGCGTGATAGCGGGGAGGCACATTATGTGACGCACGTGTGTGTGCACACGCGTATCCTTACTCCTCCGCAGTCATAGTTCTAGAAGGGCTCTTCGGATTGGATAAGCGATAGATCATCAGCTGCGCCCTGTCCCGCGGGGGCGCGGCTCGTTTTCCTTCAATGAAGTAATGCCCGTCGTGTTCTGGACGTACCGTGCCGCACGCGTGTGCTTAAATCACCGCTGTCGTCGCCATCGCTCGCTCGTGCCGCTGCCGCGTCTGCTGTTTAGGCTCGAGCCTTACGCATTCTGGTTGACCACCCTGGCCGTCGAGCCGCTTCCGCCCTGGGCCAACACCTAGGCTTGTCTCAAAAGCCAAGCTGCAGCGCAGGCGGCCAGCTGCGGCGGCAGCAACGCCAGTCGCCACGCATGGCATCAAATCACTAGAGAACAAGGCGTGCAAGGGAAATGACGGGTTGTCTGACAGCGGAGCAGAAGCCAGCAAACGCCGATTTCGACGTCGTGGGCATCGCCAGATTGGAGCAGCCCGCCTACGAGTTCATCGTGTTACTGAACCAGGCGCGGGCCAAGAGGTATCTCGAGGACGCGGGCGTCCTTCAACAACCCGATGATGAGCCCGAGCTTATCTGCAGGTCCTGTAGAAGACCGATGGCGGAGTCAGGGGGCGGCTGTCGCTGACGCGCAATGGCCGCAAGGCCACGCCTCGCGTGGACAGGCCAGACGCGGCGTTCACCCCGCTCGCTGGGATATGAAGTACGCCATGTGCTCGCGGGCGGCATGCGCGCTTGACCCCCCGAGACTCCTGCGTTGACTGCGTCCCCCACGAGGGCGTCCCAGTTCTTCAACCCGCACAAGAACGCGATGGCACACTCGCAAGTGCATCGGGAAGATTCCACGACAACCGACGATGACGTGGTCGAGCCAGACACGTGCCGCACTGGCACGCGCAAGAGAGGGGCGTCGGCTTTCACGCGGGCGCGCCAGGGGCGCACCCTTGTTCTGCAGGGGCGGCACAAGAGGCAGTGGGCCGTGCGCGCGCCCCAGGACAGGGAGACGAAGCAGGGCGGAGGCGGGGGTGGCCAAGGGGACAGGGAGGCGAAGCAGGGCAGCGGCGGAGGCAGAGGGCGGAGGCAGAGACCCGAGCCGAAGTGGAGGGCCATGTAGAAAAAGCACTGCGCGCCCGACGGCAGTCGGGCCTTCCGCGGCGCTGCCCAAGCCGCAGGACGCCCGAAGCCCCCAAGGTGCGCTAGTCACTTGACGAAGATATGCACGCCCGCCTGCAGGTTGCCCAAGTCCAAGTTGGATGCCAAGACCACCCGCATGCTAAGGGCGCGTGCGAAGGGCAAAGACCCCTCCGTCGGGGAAACCGCGCTCTACTTCGCTCTGTCCGCAGGTGACAGCGCGGCAGAAGGCCGCTCGGGCCACCCGGGGAACACAACGCGAAGGCCTGGCAACGTCGGCCACAACACATCGCCAATCACCTGCAGTAAGAACGGCCAAGCTTTGGCGTCGGCGGCTCTGCTCCGACAAGCAGGCTGGGACTGTCAATCTGTCGCCCAAGGACTCATCCTTCGACTTGTTGCATATGTTTTCCTTGTGCAGTCGGTCTCATGTGGCCATTGACAAACAATAGGGCTTGGCCGTGGCATGCATACGCCGTCGAGCACCAACGTGCCGATGAGCACAACAGCGGGCTTGCGACAAAAAACCGAGGGAAACCAGGCCCTGCCAGGTCCACAATACATAGCCTGTGAGCGCCAGTGAATGCTCGATGCTAGACACTGCCAGTACCACAACAGCCCGCGAGCATCACGACCTGCGAGTACTAGCTCCAAGCCCTACGAAAGTCACAACAGCACTTTAAACGTGAACAGCGATGCGCCCGGCCCTCTCCATACCACAATAACCTGCGAGCACATCAGTAAACCTGCAAGCACAAGCATGCACCTGCGCGCGCCACGGTAACATGTAAGCGCAACGATATGCCTGTGAACCAGACCTTGCACACACACACACACACACACACACACGCACCACCATAGAGCAATAGCCTGCGAGCGCAACAACAGTATGATTACGAGCAACACCGCAGCATACCAGTGATAACCATCATGATGCGCACGCAAACGCCCATGCAGCCTGCAAGCGCCACATCGTGCTTGTGAACACCATATGGCGTGTAAGATCAAGGCAAGATGCCTGTGAGCCACACGCCTGCCTACGAATGAACAAACATGCCTGCATATCCCATGGCGTGCACGTGAGCACCAATGTACATGCGAGCCCCGCGATATATCCGCCATCGTGCCTGCACGATGTTGGCGTGTGAGAATACCAGGTGCTGCTCTGCAGGGCCCTTGTATTCTCATCAAGGACCCCCCTCTGGTCGCAGACAGATGCATGGACCACCCTGCCCCCGAGGCCACGCTCCCCCGTAAAAACAACACTTACAAATCTGCGCTCGCGAGGCCACGGTCCGTTGCAGAAAACGGTGTGCCCGCGTCCCAGGACTCCAAGATTGCCCGGGCAAGCAAAGCAATCAAGTCGGCCCAAGATGCCTCGAAAATGGGCCCGGATGGCTCGAGAGCGGCCGAATATGGCCTCAAGACGACCCGCTATGCCTCCAAGAAGGCCCAAGAGGTCCCCAAGAGAACTTCCCAACACCACTGGTGTTTGAATCAGCTTCGTATTCTCGCCTTTTCGGGCTTCCGTCAGCTCAAGAACGCCCAAGAAGACTCAACGAATGCCCTAAGACGGCCCAAGAGGCCCCCACGAGGGTCCACAGATGGCCCAAGAGCACCCCACGAGGGCCCAAGAGGCATCCAAGACGGCCCCAAGACGGCCTCAAGATGGCCCACGAGGGCCTCCCGTGGGACCCAAGACGGCCCCAGAAGGCCCTTAAACTGCCCAAGGCGGTGCCAAGACGGCCCCACGACGGCCCCCTCCAGGCACCCACCGAGCTGCCAAGAGGGCCCCAAGACGGAGGCCGCGGCAGCTACAAGACGGCCTGAACGAATTCCATATAAACTCCTCACATAATGCAGGCGAAACAGGTCATGTGTGCCGGCCTTCCTCTCCCTCCTCCTCACCTTTCTTCTCCTCCTCCTCCTCCCCCACCTCCTCGTCGCCCTCTTCCTCCTCCTCCTCCTCCTTCTCCTCCTCCTCCTCCACCTCCTCCTCCTCCTCCCCATTTTCATCATCATCATCATCATCATCATCATCATCATCATCATCACCACCACCACCATCATCATCATGACCATCATCATCATCATCATCACCAGCAGCAGCATCAGCCTCAGCCTCAGCCTCAGCATCCTCCTCCTCCTCCTCCTCCTCCTCATCATCATCATCATCATCATCCTAAGCATCCTCATCCTCATATTATCCTCGTCATCATCACCACCACTCACCATCACCATCACCATCACCATCACCATCACCATCACCATCACCATCACCATCATCATCATCATCACCATCACCATCACCATCATCATCATCATCATCATCATCATCATCATCAGCCGCGTCATCATCATGAGCACCACTACCACCATCATTCGGGGAGGCGTAAAACTCGGGTAAGGGGGACTCGGGTTGGCCTGACGCGGCCATTGTAAACATGACGAGACCCAATCTGAAATTTGACGCGAGCTCCCGCTGCGGACATCCCACGAAAACTGCACCGTAGACATCCAGGAAGCGCTCGTCAAACAAGTCGACAAACCCGAATTCTGGCTTACACGAGTCTCACGTTTCTCCGAATCAGCATGATCATCATCATCATCAGCATCATCAACACCAACATTATCATCCTCAACATCATCCTCATCCGCATCCTCATCATATTCATCCTTATCCTTCTCGGAATCATCACCCTCATCATCGTCACACTCATGCTTAACATCAACACCAACATCATCAACATCAATCCCAACAACAAGATCATAATTGTCGTCACGGCTCTCCCAAGCGTGACGGTTTCCCGCGTCCACTCGAACAGTCGCCACCCCGAACGCTGGCCCGGTGGCGGGACTTGCCGCGGGCAGCTGGATTCACGCAATCACCGCAAACAAAACTGCGAGCGGCACGATATGCCTGCGAATACCGTGATGTGCCTTCATCAGCGTCCAACCTTCGCCGACCCACAGAACTCGTCATGCTGAGCAGTCGACGTCGGATGAATTCGCGCTTCGCGCCGTGTGGGGAGCAACTATCTTCGCGCCTGCGAGTGCCCCCTGTAACATCAAAAAGACCCTGACCCCTGCTGGAAAGAACTGTTATTTCAACGCACCCGCAAGTGACCTTGGCGGTCCGAACCGCCACTTGTGCCAACTTCGGCGGCGAGCCAGGGGGAATGTGAGAAGGAGAAGGCCTTCTCAGAAGGTTCGGAATTCCCCCGGCCTTCTGAAAAGTTGTCTAAGCCTTCCCCGAAAACCAAACAACTTCTCAGAAAGCGAGAAGACTTCTGTGAAAACACGCCGCCTTCTGAGAAACCTGCTCACTTCCCTCCCTGGCTCACCGCCGACAACCACCTCTTCCGCTACAGAGGTCCCCATCGTTGTCTTCCCCCGTCCTCCTCCAAAACCCTGCCGGCCCAACTTTGCCCGCATCGCGCCGTCCGCCTGTACTGGGCGAGCTCCTCGGGCGTGATGACACCGTCGCCGTCCAGGTCCATCTCCTTGAAAGCCTGCAGGGCGTTTCGTGCCATGCGGGGCGTCCTGTGTTTTGGTTATCAACCTTTCTCCCCGGGCTAACGCTAGCGTACTCGACGTCGCCCCCTGGCCGCGGTGGGCAATGGTCACGTTCACTCGAATCGCAGCGGCGCAAGAGAGAGAGAGAGAGAGAGAGAGCAAAAACATGGCAGGATCGGACATGCAGTCCCCATGGAATGGGGGGACGGCGCAACACGAGGCATGCGAGTGCGGAGGGCGAGGGCGAGAAAAACGAACAAATGCGGGATGACGACTAATTCATAAGATGGGGATAGCGGTTTCAAACATAGTTTTCTGCGGTGTATGCGCAATTTTCTGACTGGAGGAGTACGATAAAAAATGTCGTGTTCCAAGTAAATTCATTGGAAAATTTACTCAAAACCCGACTAACACAAGTTCAGGGAACCACCGTTTTCAAACTACCAACGCGAACTAAATTGAGCATATTTCCGGGGCGGCATGATCCAGACGCTACAACTCAAAACGCCCAACACAAGACAAACAAACAAAACACATGACGCACCAAACGCGGCAAACATCCAAACCAATGATCAACGCAAAAACCAAACATAAGTCGGCATTAACGTTTCAATATAACACAACTGAAACCTCACAAAACAAAGAACCTCAGAAAACACACCAAACAAATTCCAAACATGTCACTGTACAATAGAATCAGCAACCCATATGCATATCCACTTTAACATGTTTTGTTTTTAAATGTTAAGAAACATGTTTCACGAAATCCGCCCACGCCACTGAAACACGAGACTCTTCAGGAAAACGCTGTACCCAAAATACTTGGGCAAACTAGCCTAAACATATGCGCTCCTGGACGGCATGACCAAAACCTGAGGAACCAAACAAACGCCCGACGGAACACGCGCAGAGAATGCGCATAACACGCAAGACGCGGCAAACACCAAAACAACTCACCAGCATGAGAACGGAAAAAAACAAAGTGGACATTTTATGCTTCTGTACGGCCCAACCAGGACCTCGGAATGCAAACGTCAAAGCAACAGACACAAAAATGGCAAATACAACGCCAAATAATGACAACCGACAGAACAGCATAACACATCAACACTCAACACATTAACAAATACGCCACTGCACAATAATATTAAACGTCACTGCTGCACTTTCTGATCGTTTTTAAACTGTAAAGTAAGTCAACCCATGCCACTGAACCGCGACACTCTTCTGAACACCATCGACCTCAAAATATTCACGCAAACCGAACGCACCCATGCGTTTCTGGACGGCATGACAAAAAAAACTGAAGCACAACGAACGCAACACCCGCACACAACGTAAATAATACGCATGACGCGGGAAACACGAAAACAAATCGTCAACATGAACAAGGTATATTCAAGAAGGCGTTGACGTTTCTGTACGGCGCAGCCAGGACTTCGCAATGCAAGCGCGCAACGCAACAAACAGACTCATTGCAAACACGACGCGCAGAAGATGATAACCGACACTTGAGCACATTTTTCCGACCTCGGCGCAGCAGATGACGCGGCCTCACCGCATGACTAAACACTTGCGCAGCAAGAAATGCCGGGCGCGGATACAAGCAAAACCGAAACGATGGATTTGCTCATGAAACGCCTGTAAAAACTTAAATTTCGCTCCCGGCCTTAAAATCATTGCCAAACGCATAGCAAGAAGCAAGGAGAGGAAAGGAGAAAGGGGAGGAGGGGGGAGGGGCAGGGAGGGGGGGGAGGAAGGGGGGAGGGAGAAAGGAGCAGCAGAACACAACAACGGAGGAGGGCGAGGAGGACGAGAAGGGGCGGGAGGCGCCGGACGCGCAGCGCTTGAAAACGCCCTTGCCGCGTACCACGCAGCGCGCAGGACCGGGGGGGGGGAGAAGGCGGGAAGGGGCGGGGACGACGGACGACAGCAGCAAGCAGGACAACACACAAAGGCCGACGGCGGGAGACAGCAGCAGCAGACAGGGCGAGAGAAGGAAGGGAAGGGGGGAGGGAAGGGGGGAGAGGGGGGGGGGGAGAGGAGGGGGAGGGGGGGGGGAAAGGAAGGGGAGACGAGGAGAGGGGGGAGAGAGGGCGAGGAAGCAGAAGACGTCTGCCAAGTAGCAAACTCAAGACCTTGGCCGACATTCCCTGTGGTTCCTCAGCGGGTGGGACGCAAGCGGAAGGCGAGGCGACACAGACGACTCCCAATCCTCGCACGCCCTGGCACGGTCCAGAACGAGTTGTTGCAGGCGTCTTTGAAACGGCGGCACAGCACGAGCACGGATAATGTAATGCGGGAACAAATTGTAAACCCGCGTGGTGCCAATCGCGGAATGCAACAGGAAATCTGGACTGGTGAATGGCGGCTCTACCACATGTCGCGCGTGGCGCAGGGGTGCCCGAGGAGGGGGCGGAGACGAGTCGAGGCGAAAGAAACTAGAAAAGCAAGCTGGCCCAAGACCTAAGATAGTGCGACGAACGACCCCTAAGATACTGATGCCCCGGCGTGTGGCAAGCGGAACAATATTAAAATGCACTAAGGCATCTTGTTTGGAAATGCCCAGAGAGCGCAAAAACCGCGTCTGGAGCGCGTCAAGAAGAGCGAGAACTGAAGCTGAAGCGTGATAGATTGCACTGGTCCGGTATTCAATAAATGACAGAACGTGGGATTTGAACAAGTTCACAAGTTCCGCATCGTTGTAGAAGCGGCGCGTGCGTACTATACTCAGAATTCTCCACGACGCCGCTGCTACGCAGCTTTCAACCGCACCATCACGAATTTTGGATCGAACACTACACCTAGGATCTTAAAAGCATCGCCAGCAGGGCGAGTACGCGACAATAGATGAAAATGTTCCTTGCTGGCGTCGAAATTGACGCGGTTGGCGCGGCCCCAGACGTGTAGGGAGGACTGGCGCTCGCGGAGCTGCGCGCATGCCTCCTCCGGGGGGGTGGCCGCGGGAAGCGCCTTCCAGGCGTTGAGGTCGTCAGCAAAAACGACTTCCTCGAAGTTCAAAGATTCTGTCGCCATGCAAGTGTCTGCGTAATGACAATTCCAGAACGATGGGCCCCAAACCGTGCCCTGGTACGCCATATCGCGCATTGCAATTGGGCTGGACTGCTGCCCCCCAGCCAACACCCGGCCCACGCGTGGCCGTAGCCAGCTCTGGAGCAAGGCCACAATGCAATCCGGCACACTGAAGGCACGTAGTTTCTGTAGTCAGATATCAGAAGCAACGTGGTCAAATGCCCCTGAAACATCAGAACAATACAAAGCAACAGTCATGCCTGCAGACAGCGCAAGAAGCCAACACAATGTGAACTATAAAATAGCATCTCTAGCGCCATGCTCCTGCCGGTATGCGAATTGGAACGGGCCGAACGCCCCTACACGTTCCAAGCGCGGTATGAACGAGTCGCCAAAAAGCCGTTCTACCAACTTAGAAAACTGGGAAGTCAACCGGAGCCCTCTATAGTGGTTTGGGTCTGTAACAGCACCACGCTTAAATAAAGGAAAAATACAATGTTGACGCCAAATTTCACGCCATCGCCCCTGCTGAAGGATTGAAGCGGGCGATCAGGGCAACAGGCACAGCGAGTTCCCGAGCGCAGGCTTGCAAAACCCGCGTTGGGAGAAGATCCGGCCCCATGCCGCTGTCCGCCCTGAGCGCACTTAAAAAACTGGGGCGCGGCACGGACCCGGACACGGAGGAGGGAGGGGGAGTCAGGGGGAGCCATAATCAAGGACAGATCTGAAAATTCATTATTTTCAGCGTCTGGTAAACACCACTTGCTACCGAACGACTCTGCAAACATGTTCGCCTTATCAGAATTAGACACTGCCCAACTACCGTTCTGATACTTCAATGGCGAGCTACCTGATTTGCTCTTCTTACTTAAAATCTGTTCAGACAAGCTCCACCACCTTTTGCTCCCCCTTCTTTCCTGGGAAAGCTTCTCTCGCGCGCGGGTAATGTGAGCGCTATACGCTTCCATTAAAATTCTACTCGTCTTTAAACACTCTGCCGGGAAAAGGTCAGTCCCAGCCACGGCTGTCTTCGCTTGCGCGGCTCTGATACATTCATCCGTGAACCAAGGGTGAGAAGGGCGGAAAGAAAGAGAGGCAGACGGTATACACCTACGAACAAAATTCATTAATAGGTCACTAAATTGCTGCACAATATCATCCGGGCTTCCAGAAGATATCCAATCCCAACAGTGCCCTGTGATCAATTGTTTCAAACCGCGCCAATTAGCACTACCATACAACCAAACATCTCTGCTGAGAATTTCCATAGGGAGAGGAGGAGCAGAGAAACGGATAGACAGAGCACGATGACCAGCGATTTCGCTCAGAACTTCTATTGTTAAACAATCGCGTGCATCCGAAAGTACAATATCAAGTAAATAAATGCCCCGAGTGGGAGAACGAACGCACTGTTTTAAACCTTCGTCATAAACAATTTGCTTCAAATGTGTACACTCTGGTGTCACCGAGTGGCTGTGCCGCAACCAATGCGCATGATGAGCGTCAAAATCACCTACAATCACAGTGCTGACAGCATTAAATCGCAAAGAATCCAAATCTTCTCGCAAAGTGTCAAATGATGCTGTCTCTCCGTACCGGGGATGGCGGTAAAAACAGCCGAATAACAACGGACCAGAACTGCAATGTACTAACATCCGCGCTAATTCTGCCGCATTCGATTCTAATGACAAAGAACAGGATGAGACGAGGGAGTCGAGAACAAAAATGATGACACCACCCGCTTGCTGCTGACTGTCTTTCCGCGCCAAGGCTGTGTATCCACACAAAGGCGGGTGAGGATTGGCATCATTCAGCCAAGATTCAGTGAGACAAACGATGTGAGGCAGAGAAGCGAAAAGAGAAAAACGAGCTGATAATTCCCCGCTGTGTGCGTTCACAGAACGAATATTTACATAGAAAATGGTGAGGTCAAGGTCGCGAACAGACGGTGTCGGCTGGGAGTCGCCACAGCCACCGTCTGGAGGGAAGGGATACGAATTCGCAGGCTCAAAGAATTCATGCAAAGTGCGCTGGGAGAATTCGGGTCGGGGAGGCGAAGGAGGCGGAAGCAAGAGGTCGAGAGTAAGGCGTTGAGACACCCCCTGGGTAAGGCATTGAGACACCTGCTGCTCGAGCATAGGCCTCCAAGATGTTCTGCTACGTCATCGGCCTCCTCCCCCTCCTCCCCCTCCTCGTCCTCCCCCCCCCAGGTGAACAGGCAGAACGGCCGCGGCAGGGGCAACGGGCCAAACTGGCTCCTCCTGGTTGTAATCTTGTGCGTGTGTTTCGGGTGTGTGGAGCCGGTTGGCACGGCTAACCCATGCCCCCCTCCGGAGGGCGCCCCCTACGGGATTCGGATGGAGGGAGGGCTCGAGTCCTCTAGGCACGGGTCGGCGGATCGGTTTCCTCGGAGCCCTCCCTCTCGGTCCTCTTCGGTCTGGCTCGGGGGCGGGAATGCTCAAACCCCCCCGGATCCAACGCCTGAGAGGGCGGTTGGGGCTCCGGCCCTTTCCCTCTCGGCTCCATCCGGGGGGCAGGCCGGGGCTGCCCCTGGTCCAGGCGACCCGGCATCAGGTGACGCATCTTTACCTGTGTCTTTAGGAGTAGAGCCCACTTCGGACCCTAAGCAGTCGGAAGCTGGTGTACACAGGAACCGTGTGCGATACATTCGCAGGAGAGCGCACGGGAAGGCAAAGCGGAAACGCAAGCGCAAACAGAAGCGCTCGATGGCAATGCGCAGATTGTCCCTTCTCCGCCGGGTCTCCCAGAGACGCCGGGGAAAGAGCCACGGTGAATGTCGTCACCTCCGGGGTGGCACTTGGAACACTAGGAGATGGGGGGCCATCGGCGGAGCAGAGCAACCTTTGAAAACCGAATGCTTGTTCACCCTCACGAAGGTGAGACATTGGGACTTCTGCTTGCTGTCGGATCTCAGTTTCCCTGAAAACGGAGTGAGAGAGATTGAGCAGGACGGAGTAGTTTGGACAGTTGTCATCAGAGGCAAAGTGGGTGTAGCTCTGAGTGAGCGACTCACGGTAGAATGGAGGAAGGGAGGGTGTCAGGTAGTAGCAAAGGGGGGGGGAGAGAGGAAGGGGACGAGGTGTGTGTCTGTTGTGATCCCACGACAGGGGGTCCATCGAGGCCTATCTCTTGTGGCCTGCTACGCTCCATGTTCAGGTCCACGCTACGCGCGGGCCCGTGACCGGTTCTACGAAGAGGTGTCGCATGTGGAAGGGCGCACGAGAGGCGCCGACAACGTGTTGATTCTTGGAGGAGATTTCAACGCTGAGCTCGGCCCCTGCAGGGACCCCGAGGAATCGATGGTGCTGGGGCCCCACGGGGCACCTCGCCGGTCCGACACCGGAACGGAGTTGTTGGAATTCTGTAAGGAGGAAGGACTTTTCGCCTTGAGCACGGCGTACCCACAGAGGGAAGCGTGCACTTGGTGGCACCCTCGTTTCCGTGCGGGCCACCAGCTGGATCACTTCTTTACCCGCTCTCGGGATCGCTGGCATGTCCACAGTTGTCGCACCCTCCACTTCGAACCGGTGCCGGAACAGGGGGTGTCCCGACGTGCTAGGCGGCGCCAGAGGCGCGCTGGTCCCCGAATCAGAGACGACGGACTTATTGCTTGGGCGGCTTACACTGACCACCATCCGGTGGAGATCGGGCTCCGCCTAGGTGGAGCGTGGTGGAAAAAAGGGGCTAAGAGCATCCATCGAGGAACGGCGTGTAGCAATCCGAACTATCCGAGCATGGTCGGCTCCAGCTCCTCCGCGAAGCACCTTCGGGAGCGCTTTGCGGCCAGGCTCACGGAATTGTTGGGGGACGACAGTGACGGCCCACCGACGTGGCGGAAGATATGCGCCGTGACTCAAGAAGCGGGGATGGAGGTGCTCGGTGCCCGGCCGGACCGGCATCAAATTCCGTGGCTCCGCGGCCATGAAACGGAGAAAAAGGCGTTGGACGCCAAAGTGGAAGAGGCGCGCGCCCTGTGGGCCCTGTCAGACGACGCCACGGCCGCCGCCGCACTGCAGGCAAAACGAGAAGCCGCCAAGGCCCGTCGCCGCACGCTCCGGGACTGGGAGCGCACCTACTGGGAAGATATCGGGCGGCGGGCGTCCGAGGCCGCTCACCGCGGGGACCAAGCTTCCTTATACAAGCTGTTCAACGAGCTCCGTTCAGGCAGGCGCAAGCGCCCCCCGGGGCGCGCCAGCGAGGCGGACGTGGACAAGGAACGGGCTTTTTGGCGACGACACTTCGAAAAGATCTCGGGCGATGTCGGCCGCGTGGCCGATCAAGTGTGGGAGTCGGTGTCGCGCTCGCCCATGCCGGCCCTTTGGCTGGACGCTGTGCCCACGGACCTGGAGCTCGATCGTTGCGTAGCCAAAATGAAGACAGGGAAGCAACCCGGGGAGGACGGCTTCGTCGCCGAAGCCCTCCGCTTCGGCGGAGATGCGATTCGGCAGCGAGTGTTCGCTCTAGTGAAACAAATGTGGAAACTGGCAACAGAGGGGGAGGAAGGGGAGGAGGCTGCAGGTTGGCCAGATGAATGGCGCTCGGGGATCGTTGTGCCGCTCTGGAAGAAAAAGGGCAACCGGGCGGACAAAAACACCTGGCGCGGCATCACGCTTCTTTCGGTTGGTTCCAAATTACTAGCGCGAGTCGTAGCATCGAGGGTGTCGCAGTGGTCCGAAGAGTTTGTGTGCGAAGAACAATCGGGCTTTCGCAGAGGGCGCGGGACCGACGACGCTCTGCAGGTTACCCGGAGGCTGATAGAAGAAGCGTCAGCAATGATCCGCGACGATCCAATCGTGTTGTTTTTTCTGGATATAGAGAAGGCATACCCCCGGGTCTGCCGGCCCGCTCTATGGCGCTTGCTCGAGCTTCGCGGCTGTCCGCCGGGAATGCTCCGCGTATGTAAAGCCCTACACGAACACACAGGATACAAGGTGAGGGTTTTGGGGGGCGTGTCCGAGGAGTGGTATCCAAAACGGGGCCTCCGAGAAGGGTGCCCCTCGAGCCCGCCTTTATTCAATGTGTTCCATGACGCTGTGCTCAAAGACTACCGGGGACGTCGCAAGCGAGCGGCAGAGGCAGTTACCCCTGGGGTGCCATGGGAGTATGAGATAGATGGGCATCTGCAGAAAAAGGCCCGCAAGAGAAATCAAGAGATCACTGAAAAAGGGAAATCTAGTTCCCAGCGCACTATGGTGTTGGGTGACGTTGGCTTTGCCGACGACACCATGATTGCGGGCCAGGCTTCTGAGATGCGGACATCGGAACCATTGCTGGTGGCGACGATGGCGGATTGGGAGGAAAGAGTAAACGCCGGGAAAACAGAGCGCCTGGTCATCAGCGGCCACCCCCGGTCCCCATATGACGCGCGCAGACAGTACGAAGTGCCACATCTGAGACATATAGGTGGTATTCATCATGAAGACGGTCGTCAGACAGCGGACACCGCCCGCCGAGTCCACGCCACCAAGGGACTTATTCGGACGATCGCCAGAGGGTGGTCACAGGGCACGGCCCATGGCCGTGGCTGGACGAGCGGGGTTAATATCACCACGCGGCTGGCGGTGGTGCAGCAGTGTGCCATATCATCCCTGCTCTCGGGGTGTCGGTCCCGATCCTGGAGCAAAGCTGACATCATTCGGCTCCAACGAGTCGCCAATTATGGGGTCCGGAGAGCTTTCGGGATGGATGTGTGGGCCATGGAAGAGCACTCGATCACTGACGCTGCACTGTACCGGGCCGCCCGTTGGAGGACGATTGAAGATCAGATTACTCGTCTGGCCATGCAGTGGCTCGGGCACGTAGCCCGTATGCCCGTGCACCGTCTTCCCAAACAAGTCTTATTCGGCTGGATCGCCGGCAGAGGGTGTGATGAACACAACCGTTGTTCGTGGCAGTACCTCTGGCTGAACCGCGGGGTACAGCGCATGCGGATTCACGAACACGATTGGTTTCGAAGGGCCACCAACCGGCAGGCTTGGAGGCGCGCAGTAGACAAGGCTTTCCCTGCCCTCGAGATCACGCCGGAATACAGGGCCCTCGTGAACCGATGGCGCCCTGGAGCCCCGTTGCCCGGCAACGGTCAGGAGGGGGCCTCGGGACCCATTTTGGGCGTTCCACCGGTCCCTCCTCCTCCTCCCCCTCCCCCTCCCCCTGTTCCTCCCCCTCCCCCTCTTCAGGAAGGGGGGGATGGCGCTGCTGCAGCAGGAGGGGCCAATGGAAGGTACGCGTGCCCTGTCCCGGGGTGCGGACAGAGCTTCCGCGCGGGCAACCAGCTTCGCTTTCATTATGATGAGCACCACGCCATCCGGGACCCGAGCTTGGTGACCAGTTGGGCGCATTTTTGCCCCGACTGTAAGCAATACCTGGGTACTCGGCTTCAGTACCACAAACCCCATTGTGCGGCGCGTCTGGAATTCCAGCGGGCCCTGCAGACCACGGAGGGGAGGTGGATGGAGGTGCAGTACGGCCCGCACCGGGCGCCGCCGGATGGCTGGTGGATAGCGACTGATGGCTCCGGGGCTGAGGGAGAAGCTGGTTGGGGCGCAGTCATTTTTAGATATGACGGCCCGAACAGCATGAGCAGGGTACCTGATGTGGTGCTTCACGCACCGGTCGTCACGCAGGCGTGGGACCACCGCTGGATAGGCGCACGCTCGCGTACCAACAACACGGCCGAGTTATCAGCAATAGGTGAGACCATGCACTGGCTTCTAGAAGAAGCGCCAGACGGAGGCGACACCCCTGTGCATATTCGGTACGATTCACAGTACGCCGCGAACATCGCGCGTGGTACTTGGGAGGCCCAGTCCAACGGGGAGCTGGCCGAAGCGGTGCAGGAACTCACGCGGCAGGTATCGGAGAGGAGGCACATTACGTGGGAGCATGTTTACGGACACGCGGGCGAGCACGACAATGAGCTCGCCGACAGGGCCGCGAACCTTGGGCGTGAAGGTCTTGTGTCGAATATGTCTCGGCGCCTTACTGCTCCGCCCCCTCCTGTCCGCGATTTGGAGTGGAACGAGGTAGATATCTGCCGTAAGTGTGGTGTTCGTGTACTCATAAAGGACTTCCAAGGCCATGTGCGTCGGTGCACAGCCACAGGTGGAGTTATTCCCGACGGGTATGACAAGTGTCGTAAGTGTGGAGTCCTCATCAAGAAGTACGATAGCAGCAGCGCCCGCGCCGGCCATGAGCGCCGGTGCCGGGGGAACGAACTCGCCAACCGCACCTGTCGGAAGTGTGGCCACGTGTTCCCGCCAGCGCCGACTGGCACCCTGAGTAAGCAATGCTCCACGCATGAGGCGAAATGCAAAGGCGCCCCCCCCTCGGGAGCGGCGGCGCAGCCGGCGGGAGACGTGGCGGCGCCGGCAGCGGTTGGTCCGCCCCCGGCGGCGGCCAAGGCCCAGGCCAAGGCCAAGCCGAAGGCCCGGGGTCGCGGCGCCGGGGCCAAGGCGAAAGCCCGGGCAAAAGGGCGTGGCCGTGGCCGGGGGCGGTAAGGGGGGATCGGTCCCGGGCCGTCCCCGCCTCTTCATACTGGGCTGCACCGCAGGTAAAATTGTCGCGCTGCCGGGCCGAGGGCCCAAGCTCCGCAGATGGCCTCTACGCAGGACCATCCTGGGGGGGAGCAACCCGTGTTGCGCCCGGCACCGGATCCCTCCGGCTGCCTGCTCCTCCCCAGCCCCCACGCGGCGGGGGAAACCCGCGGTGCACCCGGGAAGAGGGGGTCGGGGAGCGGCCGGGTCCGGTCGCAGGAACACGCACGATTCCCCCCTCACGGGCGGACTCCCTTCCTCCGGCGGCCGGCGGCGGACGGGCGGGCGGCGCGGGCGGACGGACTCCCCTCGACGGCACCACCCATTCCCGGGGCCCTCTTCCTCCCCTCCTCTCCCTCCTCCCTGTCCTCCCCCTTGTTTCCCCCTTCCCCTCCTCCTCCCCCTCCTCCTCCCCTCCCCTGCCCCCCCTTCCTGGCTCCCCCCAGTGGGTTCTGTCGTCCGTGGTGTTGCTGTGCGGGCTGGCGTGTGTCCGAGGTTCGCTCTCGCCCCGCCGATCGATTTGCTGTAGAGTGTGTCTTCGGAGCAGGGCACGCAGCTGGGAAGGGGCGGGGAATGCAGCCTCGCCGCGCGCCGTGTTTGGCTTGTATCAGCACGCGGCCGCCCCCCACCGCGCCCCCCGCCTACGGCCGCGCCGCGGCTGCACGGTGACCACCCGCTCGCTCGCTGACTGCGGCTGCAATGTCGGAGAGGCGCCGCGCCCAGGTTGACCAGGCGATCGCCTCGCTCAACGACCGAGTCGCTGCGGTTGAGTCTACCCAGGCGTCCATGGGGCGCCGCCTGGACGCCGCCCTGAAGTCGACGAGTGTTGTGTGTGAAGGGTTCGAACGGTGCGGAACCGAGTGGGCGGCGAAGGCCCCTGGAGGCCAATGGAGGGAGCTCAAGGCGGCCTGGGGCCAGGCGGTTGCCGGCGACCTGCGTGCCCAGTTGGGCATTGGACCGGACGACGCGGCCGTGCCCGAACCCGCCCTCAACGCCCCTGTTGCCCACGCTGTGGCAGTGGTGGGGGCTGCCCTGTCGATGCCGGGCGTAATAAGCGGACTGTTCGCCCAGACGCGGTGGTCTGAGGCGGATGGCGCCCACGTCCCGGTCCCGAACACGTACAAGATGGTGCTGGAACCGTGCCTGGAGAGCCTGCAGGTCCAGTCTGCACTGAGGGTGTTGGACCACCCGCTCCGGCGGAAGGCCGGCCTGGCAGTCGCAGGCGTGGCGCCTGCGCCGCTGGCGGCCGGGCAGCCTCCGCCGCGCCGTGTACTCATGTACACGGAGCGCACGAGGGCCGAGCGCGCCAAGGGTAAGGGCAAGGGCAAGGGCGACAAGGGGGGCGGGGGCCTCGCCCTTGGCAGGAGCCGCGGCGACGGCAAGGGAAAAAGCAAAGGCAAGGGTAAGGGCAAGGACAAGAAGGGCAAGGCCGCCCTGCGCAGGCCGGCGGCGGCCGAGGGGGCAGCGGAGGCGGCGGCGGCGCCGCCGTGGAGGGCGGCCGACGGCGCGGCAGCCCCCGCGGCGGGGGCCGGCGCTGCACACGGCGCAGGAGCAGGCTCAGGAGCAGGCGCGGCGGCTGGCGCAGACGGCGCGCCGGCGCCCGACCGCATGTAAGCCGACGGAGCGAGCGGGTGGTACCAGTGACACCGATGGCACTGGGGGCAGCCCATGCTAGGGCGCTGTTATTAATGCTAATTGTTCTGGGTTGTCCAATAACTACACGTCGCACGGGCAGGGGGGCCTGCCGCGAAAGCATCTTCCTCCTCCCCTTGGGCGTCGTCGTCGTCGTCGTCTTCGTTGTCGCCGGGGTCGCCGCGGTCATCCCGGCGTCTTCGTTCCGTGCGTCGGCGCCGCCGTCGGCCGAGGGGGTTGGGAGAAGATGCTGGCGCGGCTCGGCACCCCTGATTCGGTCCCCCGGTCGGTCCCTCACTCCCTCCCTCCCGCGGCCTTCCTCTCGCTCCTCCTCATCCCCAAGGTTTGATTCAAAGGTCCCTGCATGTACACCAGCTACGGCCCGGGGGCCGCGCTGGCCGTGAACCCGGAGGACGAGGACGAGGACGAGGCATTGAGACACCTCCGGAGTAAGGCGGTGTGACAACTTAACACTTAAAACGACTCTGTTCTATAATGCAATGAAAGTCTGGGGTCCGAGACTGAGCCGAGCAGAAGCCCAAAGCTGAATGCGAGTAGGACTCGTTCGAGCTGAAGTCGAGCTCGAGCACGAGTCGAAGCTCCAATTCGAGCCGGAGCCTGAGCCATCCAATAAGCTTGCCGAGTGATTTGTTTATGCATATGTGCTATTGTGCGCGTTTGCCTTACGAGGGTCGGTTGCGCCGTACAGAAACGTCGAATTTGGGCGTTTGCCGCGCTATGCGTTTTCTGTGTTGCTGTATCTACTGCGTTATGCATTTTCTGTTGCGGGGTATTGGTCATGCCGTCCAGGAACGCATAGGTTTAGTTTTTTGTTTTGAGGACGGCGTTGTCCTGAATAGTTTCGTTTGTTTGGTAGTGTGGGTAATTACCTCAATCTGTTTTCTTAAACTTGAAGAACAACGATTAGAAAGTAGGTCTGAAAATGTTCAGGAAACCACCGTGTTCAAAATATCAACGCAAACTAGACTGAACATATTTCCGGGGCGGCATGATCCAGACGCCACAACTCAAAGCACCCAACACAAGACAGGCAGGCGAGACACATGACGCACCAAACTCGGCACACACCCAAACACCCATAACAAACATTTAAGTCGACATCGACGTTTCAATACAACACAACAGAAATTTCACAAAACAAAAACGCAACGCAACGCACATAAACGACGACAACACCAAACAAACAATTACTGACACAACTACATAATAACTAAACACAGTACCAAACATGTCACACTACAAAAGAATACACAGCTCATACGCAGGTCCACTTTGACATGTTTTGTTCCTGAATATTAAGAAACATATTTCATGAAACCAGCCCACGCCGCTGAACCACGAGACTTTGCAGGAAACCGTTGTACTCAAAATATTTACGCAAACTACACTAAACATATGCGCTCCTGCACGGCATGACCAAAAGCTGAAACACAAAACGCCCGACGGAAGACACGCACAGAATACTCATACCACGCATGACGCGGCAAAGGCCAAAACAAGTTAGCAACATGAAAACGGAAACTAAACTGGACATTCTACGTTTCTGCACTGCACAACCAAGACCTCGAAATGCAAACGCCAAAACGAATGACGGCCAACGTCCGGAACGCCTGGCTGTTCGAAGAATTCGAATACGTAATTCGCAAAATCAGGGGCTGACGCATGAGGCGCTGGTGTCCCCATTTACGTCGATTATATGCATCATTACCCAGGACATGATAACGCCACCGGCAATAAGAGCAATATCGAATCGGAACCAACAATCCTGAAACGTGCATTACAAAAGCTACTATACGCAATAAGGCCTCAATCGGCAATTCGAACAATAATATCGAGCGCAGCCAACGTGCGACAACCATGTCGTACCCATGCTGACGAGGCTGCAATGCGACTCCGATTACCATACAAATCAAACTGGTGGTCGGAAGTGATTAGAGCGATCAAAGAGCGTTCAAATATGCACTGTGACGAACAATATTGATCTGGCGCCGCGCCAACTGCCACCAATGAGCGTTCTCGGCCCTCAAATCATTGATTCCATTTGTTATTTGCGCTTCTTTTCGGCATTCCGACGGCTCAACACGGCCCAAGAGGCCCCCCAAGATCGCCCACGAGGCCTCCAAAATGGCCCCATGACGGCCCAAGAGGCCCCCGCGACGGCCCCGAGAGGGCCCCAAGTGGTCTCCAAGACGGCCTAGATGGCCTCCAAGACGGCTAACATGGCCCCAAGATGCCTCTCAGACGGCCCAAGATGCACCCAAGACGGCCTGAAATAGCCTTCAAATGGCCCAAGACGGCCCACGAGGCCCCCAAGAGGCATCCAAGACGGCCCTGGAGGCCTGCAAGAGGTCTTCCAGGAGGGCCCGAAGATACCCAAATCATGGCTTCTTTTGGAATGTGCTTCTCTTCGGCATTCCGACGGCTCAAGACGGCCCAAGAGGCCCCCAATATCGCCCCAAGATCGCCCGCGAGGTCTCCAAGATGGACCCATGACGGCCCAAAAGACCCCCAACACGGCGCCAAGAGGGCCCCAGAACGGCCCAAGAAGCCCCCAATAAGTCCCCAAAGCCCTCCAAGAGGCCCCCTGGAAGTTCCCAAAGGCCCCGAGAGTGCCCAAGAGGCGCCCAAGAGGCCTCCTCCTCCTCCTCCTCCTCTTCCTCCTCCTCCCCCTCCTCCTCCTTCTCCTCCTTTCTCCTGATCCTCCCCCTCCTCCTCTTCTTGCTCCTGAACGATCGGCATGGTAAAAATGACGTGTCCCACGATGGTCAAATCCCAGCTCACGCGCTTCACTGACAACTTAGGCTTCCAGCGTCTCAATGATGCGGATCGCCGGCCTGACGATGAAAAAACAACGTCGCTATGAACGCTCGGCCACAACCCAGTGATCCGCCGAGACGTCTACTCGGAATGTGCGTGACACACCGCTCTACTCGGAATGTGCGTCACATACACACATATATACATATATATATATATATATATATATATATATATATATATACATATGTATGCATATTAACATATGTGTACGTGTACCTAACATGTGTACATATAAATACACAGCTCCCTACGGAAAGTCCCGCCACCGTGCCTCGGTTGTGGGAGGCCTCTTCGATGTTCGGTGGGATCCGCGGGAGCTTTGTCTCTCGGGGGCATGCTGGAAGCAATCATGAAGCTTCTCGAGAGCCTCTCGAGGGCACCCTTTTTCGGAACCTCCTCCTGGAACCAACATGGGGGTTCTTGGGCCGTCTTAGGGGCCTCTTGGATTGTCTTGTGGGGCGCTCTTGGGCCGTTTGGGGGCTCTCGATAAGTCAATGGAGACTGGCATGACCGATGTCAACACTTGAATGCGATATTTCCAATTGGTCAAGGGAGGTGCACACATGAAACGCGAAGAACAAATAGATGCCATGGAATGCGGGATGCGTTGATAGTTCAACGGAGACCGGTATGACCGATGTCAACAAGTGAATTCGATATTTCCACGTAGTCAAGGGAGCTGCACACATGAAACGCGAAGAACAAATAGATGCCATGGAATTCGGGAAGCGCGGATAGTTCAACGGAGACCGGAATGACCGATGTCAACAAGTGAATTCGAAATTTCCACCTGGTCCAGGGAGGAACATGAAACAAGAAGACCAAATAGATGTCATGGACTTCGGGAAGCGTTCCCTGAGGCAGCCGCCGCCCTCCTCCTCCTCCTCCTCCTCCTCCTCCTCCTCCTCCTCCTCCTCCTCCTCCTCCTCTCTCCTGCCTCCTCCCTCTCCTCCTCCCTCTCTTTCGTCGTCGTCCTTCTCATCCGCCGTCCTCCTCCTCCTCGCTCCACCCCCGCCTCCTCCTCCTCCTCCACTCCCGCATGGCGGCCTCGGGCCACTTCAGCGCACCCCTCACACGCTTCGCGGCCCCATAGGGAGCTCCACCGAAGACCACAGTGGCAGGGTCCACATGGCGGCCTCGGGCAATGTCGGCACACCCCTCACACGCTTCGCGACCCCATGGGGGAGGCTCCACCGAAGGCCCTTCGTGGCAGGGTCCACATGGCAGCCTCAGGCCACTGCGGCACGCCCCTCACACGCTTCGCGGCCCCATAAAGAGCTCCACCGAGGTCCACAGTGGCAGGGTCCGCAGGGCGGCCTCGAGCCATTTTGGCGCACCCCGCACACGCTTCGCGGCAACATAATTAGGGAGCTCCACCGAAAGCCACAGTGGCAGGGTCCGCATCTCGGTACTCACAGCTGCACATGGTTGGGTCTTGCGCATTATTATCTTCCACTTGCTATGACAATTCATGGCAACTACAGATCATCTCCGTCCGTCATTGAAACTGCATCCCGCTGCTGTTGACCCCGCTCCTTTCTCCTTGACCCTCTCCCTCCTAACCCTCCGCTTCGGCTCCGTCTGGCCCGTTGGCCGCCCGGGCGCGCGCCCGAGGACGGCGGGGGGGGAACGATTAAAAACATAGTTTTCCAGCCCGCGGCCCGTTTTTCTAATCATCATCCCGGGTGCCGCCGCGTGGACACGACCCCTGGTCATTTATTAATCGTCATCCTCCTCTACGCTTCGCACTTGCGACTCCGCTGGCCAGTGCCCCTAATCCCCGTCGCACACGCTAGCTCCCATTGGCTGGTTAGCGCACTCGAGGCCGCCCCCTGGCCGCGACGCAGTGAGACGGCAAAGGGGGGGCAGCGTGGCAGTGTGGGCAGGCGTGCCCGCATGGGCGCGCTCAATTCTCCAGGACCGAATCATCGATGACCCCCTGCGCGGGCAGACCTAACGGCAACCTCATCGCCCGACGCAAGCAGGTCGGGCGGAGGCTGCAGGTCGTCACCGGAAAAGATGGCATCCACTCCGCAGGCAGCGAACACATCACTCGCAGCTCTGCGCCTAACATCACGTCCGTGCCACACCTCGGCCACAGCATGTCCATCAAGCTTCGGCCGCCTCCCATCGGCCGTCCGCCGTCTCCCTCCGACGGAGGCGGCCTCGTGTTACTTCCGCCGCTTTCCGCCGAGGACGAGACGACAACTCCTCGTGTCCTCGAAGGCGAGGCCCCTTCCTGAACCCTCCAAAGGGGGTCGTCTCGGAAAACTGCCGCGCTCTGCACGCGCGGCCCTGCCAGTGGAGGCCGTGCCCGTGCGCTCGTGTGCGGGGGTGGTCCTCGCGGTCGCGTGCCGTGAGCTCGGCGGTGCGCCCCCCGCGTGATGAACTTGACCCTGTGCGGTCGTGGAGGCTGTCTTCGGCGGTCCGCTACTGACTACCTGCCAGACCACCCCAATCCAACCCGAGGACCCGAACTCCGGGTTGGTGGGAGTACGGGTCTCACGTGTGTTTTTTTCAATGTTCCTCGACCCCCCCCACTGGGATTGGAGGTAAATAGGGGCCTTCGAGTTGGGTTGGGGTGGTCTGGCGGGCGGTGAGCGAGCTGCGAGAGCGCCGGGCGCCAGACGTGCCCGGGGGGCCGCGATTCGGCATCGCCCGCAAGGGGGGGCGCCTGGCGGTCCTCCTCCTGAACGAGAACGACGGCCTCTTCTTTCTTCGGCGCCGCCTTGAAGCAGCACAGCGCCTTCTTCTTGAGGTAGTACACGAGCAAGGCGATGATTATGACAACAAGGAGGATCTCAATAAGCCGCCAGCCCTCCCCCAATGGACGCTTTCGTCACTCTCAAGCCAGGAGTGTTCTGCACCGTTAGATGCCAGCGAAGCTGGAAACACATACGGTTGGACTCACATGCCGAAGCTGCGGAATCAGAAAGCTGGATACACATGTGGACGGCTGAAGCACTCATGCAGGCCAAAGTCTCAACATACACACACAGACACACGGCCACATGTGTATCCAACTCTCGCCTGGTCTTGTCGCGGCATGCGTTTCCAAGTGATATGTCAAGCTGGATGCCACCGTCGCGTTCCCTACGACGAAGCTGGGATCCAGCGTTTCTGGTCCGGCTCGACCCTTCCAGAGCGCGCGGGAACGCTCTGAAAGTGTTCCCCAACGCTTTGGAGCGACTTGCCCTGATCCTGGCCCTGCTTGTATCCCTCCGACGTCACGGCCTCACTGTGACGTGGATCCCCAAGGCTCGTGACACCTTCCCTTGGCCCAGCTTCTAGGTTGATTTCTGGCAGTCCGGAGGGAACGGTCTCTGGAGGTGAATACATTGGAGCCCAGTCCACAAGAAACCTGTCGCACGAACCCCAACCCTGAGACCCCAGGACGTCCGTTGCTTTTTGGTGTGGGGACGTCACGCCTTCCATCTCAAAACCATTGAAACCCAAGACACAGGGCACCCTGGAGGCAAGCAGGGTGTTTCTTGGCATTCGGGGATGGACAGAACCCCCTTTAGTAAAACGTGGTTTAGTGAAAACGACCTCGGGCACAAACCTGGCGGGCGCAAGCCTGGAAAATGACGGCCGCGGCGCCCTCTCGAGAACCGAACATGGATAATTCACTGATCGACGTGTCAGAGCGGGGGTTTTGTCCCGACCCGCGTGCTGCGCTGCGGGGATCTGCACTGCCCGGCGTACGGTGGCAGGTGGGTGGAGCCTCCCCCTCCCTCCCGCCGTCCCTCCCTGCAGTCCAAGGGAGCGACACAAGGAAGGATCCACGATCCCCTCCCTTTCAGCCCCCCCCCCCGTCCGCGTCGCTCCCTCCACTCCAACCTCCCAACCTCTCCGTGGCCCCAAACCGCACCCAAGACGGTGGAAGAGCGACCCGACAAGCCGAGTCTTGCTCCCCTGTAAGCGAGCACCAGCACCGCACATCGCGGAGCCGACAGTGGATCAAGGGGCCGGCGGATATGGCGTAAGCCTATACAAGCTCCCAACCTCCGTCCTCTCTACCCCACCTCGCAGCCCGTGCGTCCGGCGTTCTGCAACGTCGGCTCTCCCCGAGAGAAGGGGGGGGCGGAGTGGACAGACCGCCGGGAGGGAGACAACAGGTCCCGAGGAGCAGCTCGGGTCCTGGACAGAACGTGTTTTCCTCGGAGCCAGCTCTTTTCACCCCGGGATTGGTTTGACGGCCCAGGGATCAGGCCGGGCGTGTCCTCCTACAGGGGGATCTTGGGAGGAAAGATCAAATTCATCAAGAAATGACCAGGAAAACAATCCGAATTGGTCGAACAATCCTACCCAGACTATTTTTCACTATGTTTGAATATTCCTCCTGTAGAAGGACACGCCCGACTTCACCCAAGGACCAGGAAAGACCCTGAAGGCGGTGACCGTCCTTAGGACGCCGTCCCCTCAGGGCCCAGTTTCTCGATGTCGAAGACTATGGCAGCGCATTTAGCAGCACCGGCACTTCCCTTCCGCAGAGGCTTGACTCAGACGCGGCAGCAACGTATACGCATGTCCACGCTGAGCCAAGGGAAGCGCTATATTCAGGGTCCTAGAAATGTGAAAAACGTCTGGAAATAATATCAGGCCTCGCTTCTTCTCCTCCTCCTCTTCCTCCTCCTCCATCTCCTCCTCCTCCTCCTCCTCCTCCTCCTCCTCATCCTACTCCTAGCTCTCTTCATTCTCCGGCCCTCCTGCCTCCCACTCTTCCTCATCCTTGCTCATCCTGCTCTCCCCCTGATCTTCCAAAATTTGCGAGATCCTGATCTTTTCAGTACGAGGCCCCCTGAAATCCCGACCCCTTCCCTGGGACCGGATGTTCGTCCCGCATCGGTTCTTGACTGTCCCGGAGCCCAATAAGGGACCCCAAGAGTTCCAAAACGGACGATGACCTCGCATCCCGACTTTTTCACGGCGCGAGCCTGTACGGGGTCCTCTTCTTCCTCCTCCTCCTCCTCCTCCTCCTCGTTCTCCTACTCCTTCTCCTCGTCCTCCTCCTCCTAGTCCTAGTCCTAGTCCTAGTCCTAGTCCTAATCCTCCTCCTCCTCCTCCTCCTCCTCCTCCTCCCCTTGCTGTTGTCGTCGTCGTCGTCGTTGTTGTAGTTGATGGCGACAGGCTGCCTAAACGCCTAGACGCTCTCGGCCGAGGGCCGAGAGAAGTAGTATGACTGCTCAGAAGAAACCGGCATGGAGCAGCCCTAGAGAAGCCCTAGAGAAGCCCTAGCTCCTCCTCCTCTTCCTCTATCCTCTTCCTCCTCCGTCCTAGTCCTTCGGGGACGCATTGACCCCGGCCAATACAAACCCGGGTCAGTCGGGCCTTGCACCTTGCAGGATCTTGCACGATCCTGAATTGATCCTGCAAGATCCTGCAGGATCCTGCACCCATACCCGGGTCAATGCGGGCCGGGCCCTGCAGGATCCTGCAACGAGCATCGTTTAACCGATCTCCATTCCCACCAGCGTGGGGCTGGGCCCCACTGGCCGATTTACCCCGCATGGAGATATAGGCTGCTCTCTTCGGGTTTCGAGGGGCAGATCCCCAACTGAGGTGGTGAGGCGGTGGGGCTCGGATGTGGATGGGGGTGTGGATAGGGATCGGCTAAACGATACTGTGCAAGATCTGGCGCTCTGGCTGGCCCCCGCTTGCATCGTGACCCCCGTCTCTTGAGCCCCGAGCCCTCCTCCCCCCCCCCGCCTCCCACTGCGGGCTGCTCGTCGGCAGGGGCGCGAGCCGGCACCATGAGGATCCAGAGAGCGGCCGGTGATCTGGTGCTGCTGACGAAGAAGCTGCCGGGCCGGGCGCAGGGGGGGGGGGGCCGGGGGCTCGGGACGGGCAGGCAACGACCTGAACTTCGGTGGCGACTCTTGGGAGACTCCCATACCTCTGTCGGCTCTTGCGAATCGACGCTCATCGACGCTAAATCGACGCTAATAGACGCTAGATCGACGCTAATCGACGCTAACCGACGCTAAATCGGCGTTATCTCATCGAATTGCAGGCGCTAGTCGACGCTAAAGACAGAATTGAAAGGGCCTACGAGGCTCCCATGATTTGCACCCGAACTCAACAATGTGTTTCGTTGTTTGTTTTGTCTTCATTGTCCCTCGCTTGTCTTCGATCCGCCCTTGCTGTAAAACGGAACCGAAGCGCAAAAGCGGCCCACGGGATCGCCAGAACAAACACCGCCCATGGCGACCCCTTGACGATCGGAGACGAGCGGGGTCTCACTGCACCGACCTGACAGACGTGCTGCAGCGGATTTCTGCGTGGGTTTCTGTCAATGCTAAGCTCTGGAACGGCGAGCGAAAAACGAAGTGAATTTCGCGTGGATGTTCTGGAACCTTCTTTCCTGGCCCCAAAAAAATCCGCGCGAAATTCACATCGAAATCTGGAACGAGATTCTCCAGGACAGTCCGGGCCCATCCCCTAGGAGGCAACTACTGGGAGGTCTTCGTCGGAAAAATTAAAGAGGATTAAGCCCCATTTGGGAGCTGTTACGCCGGAATGGGCCTCGGACTAAGCAGGATTAAGCGGGATTAAGCGGGACTAAGCCGAATTAAGCGGGATTAAGCCAGATTAAGCCGCATTTCGGACCAAGGCAAAATCAGAATTTGACCTCCCGAGAGTTGCATCCGAACATCCCGCTGCTTTCCGAACGAAATCCGCTCTGCGAAGTTGGCACCATGAAAATAGTCACAGGGGCTGAGGCCCTCTCGCGGGGCCCGGCAGAGCCCCGGCCTTCCGACCGAAGTCCCCCGGGCCGTCTCCGGAGACGCGGGGAGCTCCCCGGGGGCCCTCCCGCCGATCCCGGGGTGCCGCGGGAGGAGCGCGGCGGGCGCGGGCAGGCCGCGCCTCAGAGGCTTAGAGGCGGCAGTCCTTTTCCCCCCTCCTCGTCGTCGTCGTCGTCCTCCTCCTCCTTCCTCTTTGCTTTTCGAAATTGTGTAACATGTTTGTTTTCCTGCCTCACAGTCATGGGGCGCGTCGCTTTTCCGCGCGGGCAAGCCGCGCTGAAAAGAGGAGTTGGGTGAGCCTTCCTGGGAGCCGCTGTGGTACCCCGCGGCCCCATCAAGACCGTGCTCTCGACTGGATTTGTCGTCCAGATTTCGACCCCGCTCCTCTGTACCCGTCATTGCCCCGATGTCGTGCAGATTTCGACCAGATGCCGACGAGATGCCGGGAAGCGTAAAGGTGGAGTAGGAGCAGAGGTGGGAATAGAGGAAAGTCGCTGAAGACGGTCCGTGTAAGAAAGGTATGTTGCCTACGCTCACTTTAGGATAACCCCCCCTCTGCGAGCCCCCGAAGGTGTCGACCAAAGTCGGACGAAATGCCCAAGCCGAAAGGAATTCTGGGACCCTCTGTGCCTCAGATCGGCGGCGTTTCCGTGGGGGGAAGGTGAGAAGGTGAGAGGGGCCGGGCCATTTCCACCCCTCGCTCGCCGCCGATCAGAGGCTCCCATGTAGGACCACACAGCAGGAGTGCCCTCCCTCCGATCACAAAGGCGTCGCGAGAGAGCAACGCGGCGGGAGCTCTTCGGCCCGACCCTGGGGCTTTGGACTGGGGAAGCCGAATGGTACGGATACGGCCAAACTTTTCGCAATGGGGTCGCAACAAAAAGTGCCATCGTTCATCCTCTGGCTCGTGGCGCGTGGCCTCTCACGGACCAACGACGCCAAATGCAACGCATTCTGCCCGCACCCAGCACGATCCATCACGAACGATTGCACAAACTATTGCGTACATGTTTGAGAATCCCTTTGCAAAGGACCCACTGCACGGCCAACCCTGGGCCATAATCCGCCGGCCCCCATGTGGGGCCACCGGGCTGTAGGCTCAGGGCTTGCTGTTCCCTGCACCAGTTCCAGTTTCCAGTTTCCACTGTTACAATATTGATTTGTGATGCTTATTGTTCCTTGTTGTAGACCGCGCGAGGGGGGGAGCCGAAAACCAGCAAACGTAGCGTCTCCCAGGAGGGTGCTCAGAATTTCTGGGAGGGGACGAAATTGACACCCCTCACGCAGATCGGCGGGGTCAGGGTCCAAAAACCCGTAGGATTTGTCAAATGTTTGAAATTCGGCGGCACCCCTCACGTAGATCGGCGGTGCAGGGTCCAACAACTAATGGGATTTGCCACATTTCTGAAATTCGGCGGCACCCCTCACGCAGATCGGCGGGGTCAGGGTCGAAAAACGCATGGGATTTGCCACATTTATAAAATTCGGCGACGCCCCTCATGCAGATAGGCGGCACAGGGTTGAAAAACGAATGGGATTTGCTACATTTCTGAGATGCGGCGGCACCCCTCATGCAGATTGGCGGGGTCAGGGTCGAAAAACGCATGGGATTTGCCACATTTCTGAAATCCGGCGGCACCCCTCACGCAGATCGGCGGTGCAGGGTCCAAAAACGAATGGGATTTGCTACATGTCTGAAATTCGGCGGCACCCCTCACGCAGATCAGCAGGGTCAGGGTCGAAAAACCTATGGGATTTGCCACATGTCCGAAATTCTGCGGGAAACCTCAGTGCAATGCATACGGGGGCAAGTTCAAAATGCAACACTGAGTTCAACAATCTCATCAGAATCTAAATTTCTCTCGCCGATGCTGCTTCACGGCGGCGCCCAGACCTCATGATTTAGCTTTTGCATCTCCCATTATCCGAGACAGGGGGCCGGCGGCAGGGGGCGAAGCCCTTACGGATAATATCCTTCAAGATCAAGAGGCCCTCCGCCTGTAAACAAAAAACCCAAACCATAAGATCGCCGAGGCCACCCTGCCTCAGGATGCACCAGAGCATCCGACAAACACGAAGAACATCAGGGTACCCTCCCCGAACCGACCTCGATCTTTTACCTCGGTCCGACCGTACCGCTGCTCCCCGGACCTCTCCCAGTGTCCGTTCTGACTACGATTTCGATGCGAATGCAGCCGTGGCGGCGAGGGCCTTCCAGGAGGCCCAGCACAGGGGGAAACAAGGGAAGGGTAGCGGTAAGGGTACCCTTTCCTATTCTGGTGGAGTCGCGGCGCGCAGAGGGGGGCAGGGGGAAGGGGAAGGCTTCTTAGATGGAGGCTGCTTTTTGGAGAAGGCGGCGGCCTTCCATCTACAGACGAGGCCCGTGCCTTCTAAGAAGCAGGGGTGCTTCTAAGAAGCCTCCCCCCTCCCCCATACCCCCCTCTGCGCGTGGCTGATGCAAATCTTGTAAAACGAAACCAGGACGAGGATAACATCGGGTGGGGATACCTCGAGAATCGCCGAGAGCTGGCGGCTCCGGGCCGCCGCAGCCTTCTCAGAGCGTGCCCGAACCCTCGGAGAGCGTTCCAGAACGCTCTGGAACAGCTGTACGCAAGGACGGGCGGGGGGGGGGGGCTCGATGCGTCGAGCGCCGATGGGCACGCGCGCCCATGCGCCGGGCGCCGATGGGCACGCGTGCCCCGGCTTCGTGGCACCTCCTCCGCCTCCTCGTCCGCCTCCGCCTCCTCCTCCTCCTCCGCCTCCACCGCCTCCTCCTCCTCCTCCTCCTCCTCCTCCTCCCTGATTTCGTGGCACCTCCTCCTCCGCCTCACGGCTTCTCTGCCGGCTGCGGGTGCCACAGGTCGGAGCGGGGGCACCACGGGCGACAGGCAGGCAGGTCGGGCCCCCCGGGCCTCCAGCGTGAGTTCCCAGGGAAGTAAGCCCCCGGGGCTCTCGACCCCTGCCCGCGGGCCGCCCTTCTCGCGCTGGGCCGTTCTGTGGTGAAAGGTCGGGCATGTCCCCCTACAGGCGGACTTTGAACGAAAATGAAATTAAAAAACACCCCCCCCCCCAAATAGTCCAATAATAGTCCAAACATCGTCCCCAGACTATGTTTTGACTATTTCTGAATATTCCTCCTGTAGAGGGACAGGCCCGACCTGACTGCGGTTGCTCCGGGGCTCGACGAGGGCCCCCCCCTCGAGCCCACAACTCCGGAGGCGCGCGGGAGCGGAGAGGTCACGACCTCGGAGGTCTGGGCAACGGCGCCAAACCAGCTGGCGCACGCGGGGAGGGGCGGGATTCCTGGCGCCGACCCTCGAGGGGGGCGTGTACATGATCCACGGCGCAGAGTCCCAGCAGTCCTGGACGTCCACTTCTGTGCGCAACCTCGGCGGGCGAGGCCCGGGTGAGTGAGCGCCCGCCCGGCAAGAGCGCATGGAAGAGCGAGCGGCGGCGGCTGCGGGCGATGGCAGCGTCGCGCAGGCACGGTCCCTATGCTCTCTCGCGTGCCGATTGGGGGCCCACGAGGAGGGGGGTGCTCAGGCCTCTTCGGGCCAGAGGACCGAGGTCAAGGACACTGGACCACGGGGGCAATCCGGCACCTGCGCCCCTCCTTGGACTCGGCTCGATTCCGAGGAGGGAGGGAGGGAGGGATGGAGTCATGGAGGGAGGAGGGCGGGAGGGAGGGAGGGAGGGAGGGAGGGAGGAGGGAGGGAGGGAGGGAGGGAGGACCGTCGAAGCATGGGCGGCGCGATTCAATTCCAAGCTTTTGCATCACCGAATTCTACATGAAGTATTTTGGCAGGCATGGAGAGAAGAACACCAAAGTATCCAGCGAACGTCAATCACCTCCGGAACACGCGGCGCTTCCGCAGCCGACAGTGATGGTCAGGGACCCGGCAGATTCCATGGCGCAGTCGTCGTGACCTGGGCCTGATGCATGCGACACCTGGGGGGTCCAATGATTGGGAGGATGTTTTCGTGCTGGTTTACGGCTTGGGCTGGAGATCATTCAGGGACCAATTCGGCCATGAGCGGGAGTGGATGGCCAACTTCGGTTTCTTCGCAAATACGGTCTGCACGCAGTGGGGGTTGCCACTGCCACCGTCGAAAAACCGACCAGTGCAAATACCAGACCAACCGAGCAAGCGACGACGACTCCAAGGACAAGTCCTGGACGAACTTCCACAATCACATGCTGAGGACGGACGAGATATGGTTTGTTCTTGGGGGGATGCGCTGATGCAGGTGCTATTTGTGGTAGACTGCCAACCACTACAACGCATTGTCTGTGGCCACGCCCCTTGCCTCAACCCAGGGGCCCTGCATCTAATCGACCGTACGTGCGACAATTTGGCGACTTTGGTGATGTCTGGATGGTTGCCCCCAGAACGGTGGCGGGATCCAGTGGCATGGCGACGACGTAACTACAATGTCATAGCGGACCACCTCGTCAACTACACCATGGACGCCGGGCAAACATGGTCTTTAGAGTTCGATTGGCCACACCCGAGCAGAGCATTCAATGATTGTAACTTGATTGCTCATACAGATGGCGGGGCGCGAGGCAGAGATTGCGCGGTTCCGGCATGGATCATAGAAGTAGTTTTCGGAAATGGCGATTTGCACAAGCTTGCCATGGGAGGCACATTTCTCGAGACCTGGACAGACTCTTTCTCTGCAGAGGCAGCAGCATTAGCGGAATGCACGACAGTAGTGCGTAGACTGGCTGAACGTTTGGCACATGCATGATGAGCACCCACAGCGAAGTGTCCGACTTCAGGCCGAAGGACGAAACGAAACGAAACGAAACGAAAAAGGAGGGAGGGAGGAGGGAGGGAGGAGGGAGGGAGGGAGGGAGGAGGGAGGAGGGAGGGAGGGAGGGAGGCTCGAGGTCTCCGCGCGTGCCTGGCTCTGCCTGGGCCTCCCGAGACCTCCACGGGGGCCTCTGCGGGGGCGAGGGCGGAGGAACAGCGCCAAACGGGGCCCCCGCGTCTTGCACAGCTGCAGCGACGCCCCGTTCTGATGCGGCCGTCGTCATGCTGGCGTGCTCGCGCGTCCTCCTCCTCCCTTCCTCCTCCTCCTCCTCCTCCGTCGTCGTCCTCCTGCCGGTGACGATGGTATGTGAGATTGCCACTGTCGCGGCTGTCAGCCGTCTATACCTTTTTTCCATTGATCATGACATTATGGCCCCCTCTGTCCTCCCAGTCCTCCACGTCATCCTCATCGTCAACATCGTGCTCGTCGTCATGCGGGCCGCGCCCATGGACATTGCAACAGGGGCCGGGTGTGGTGCTCCCTCTGGAGCTGCCCATGCACGCGGCCATGAACTACGCACTCGACCCTCATCGAATGGGGGGAAACTATTAAACATTACCCTGCGACGTACCCAACCCATGTGCATCAAATGGCAAGAGGAGTACGCCAACATTAGCAGGAACAGCGACAGTGTAGACGCGGCGATTTGCTGTGCAAGCTACATGGGATGCGCATGTTTTGCACGATTCACAGGACGACGATCGAAAGAACGAGGATTGAGGCCCCAGGATCGAAGAAGAACGGGCACGGGAACGAGGGGTAGGAGAGGGATGGAATGGAAGGCGGGGGGGGCGAAAGGCCATCGCGGAAGCATCAGCATGCATGGAGAAGGTGAGGCGGGGAATAGGACGACGATGAAAGTGGCGGGAGGAGACAGAAGACTGCCGCGTTTTTCAAGTGCGAGCTAAACCCGCAGCGCTGCCTGCGCCATGTCGTCGCAGAGTTCCACATGATAAACTTGTTTTGAGTGCAAGGAATGAGCGAGGCGTAGCTCGCCCGCTAGCTTCTCCGCCTCCTTCCCGCACATTTCAGCGCGGGAGCTGAACGCTCGCAGGCGCGCCGCCAGGTCTGCGGGCGGCCCGCGGGAAAGAAACTCAAGGCCGGGGTCGCGTATCATCAATCGGTTGTCCATCGTCCAAAGTTGCACTGGCGACGTACTGGTTGAACGCGGAGCGAGCAGCATCACGCGCGTGCCTGAACGCCACGCAGGTACAGTGCACGCGCGATTGGGACTTCAGGTCGATCACGCGCGTCTCCACCAGGCTTGGCAACACCACGCGGACGCAGATCGCAGACCCCCAGGGACGGCGAGGTCTAATCTGAATCTGCGTGGTGCCTCACTCCGCTGGACCCACCAGCAGCTCTCGAAAGTCGAGGTCTAATCTGAATCTGCGTGGTGCCTCACTCCGCTGGACCCACCAGCAGCCCTCGAAAGTGACGACAGTTTCGCAGATCGCAGCCCCCCCAAGGATGGCGAGGTCTAATCTGAATCTGCGTGGTGCCTCACTCCGCTGGGCCCACCAGCAGCCCTCGAAAGTGGTGACAGTTTCGCAGATCGCAAGCCCCCCCCAGGGATGGCGAAGTCTAATCTGAATCTGCGTGGTGCCTCACTCCGCTGGACCCACCAGCAGCCCTCGAAAGTGGCGACAGTTTCACAGATCGCAACCCCAAAGGGATGACGTAAAAGGCAAGAGAGAAGAGGAGGAGCGAAGAGAGGAGGAGAAGGGAAGCAAGAGAGGAGGAACGAAGAGAGGAGAAGGAAGAGAGGAGGAGGAGGCGGGAAGGAAGGAAGGTGGAGACCGCAGTGCTCTATTCAAAACGAGTACCCAACGCAGGAGGGTTGGGAAAAACTTGCTGGGGCGTACGATTAAAAAAGTTGTTTCGCGGGCCTCCTCGCCTCCGCAATAGCGGGGGGGCAGGGCAGGCAGACGGGGGGCTGACAATTCCGGGTTGCCTGGAAGGCCAGGGGGAGGGCACGGGGTGGCGATCCAGGGCGCGGGGGCCAGGGGGGTGGACGGGGTGATTTTTCAGGGCGAGCTCGTCCTCCTCCTTCTCTTCCGCCTCCTCCTCGTCCTTCTCCTCCTCCGCCTCCTCCTCTTCCTCCTCCTCCTCCTCCTCCTCCTCGTCCTCCTCCTCCTTTTCCTCCTCCTCCTCCTCCTCCTCCTCGTCCTTCTCCCCCTCGTCCTCCTCCTCCTTTTTCTCCGTTTCCTCCTCCTCGTCCTCCTCCTGTTCGTCCGCCTCCCCCCCCCCGCAAGGACGCGGGTGATCAAGCGCCTCTTCGAGAACCCCTTCCCTCAACTACTCTCTTATTACCCCGTCCCCTCTCCGCAATCCTCCCCCCGCGGACGCGGGTGATCAAGCGAGCGAAGGAGGACGAATAGAAAATCAGTTCCCCCAAAGGGGCCAAATCAAACGCTGGGAGGCGGACGATTAAAAATTACCCTGCGACGTACCCGACCCACGTGCATCAAATGGCAAGAGGGGTATGCCAACATTAACAGGAACAGCGACAGTGTAGACGCGGCGATTTGCTGCGCAAGCTACATGGGATGCGCATGCGCTGCGCGATTCACAGCACGACGATCGAAAGAACGAGGATTGAGGCCCCAGGATCGAAGAAGAACGGGCACGGGAACGAGGGGTCGGAGAGGGATGGAATGGAGGGCGGGGGGGGGGCGAAAAGGCCATCGCGGAAGCAGCAGCATGCATGGAGAAGGTGAGGCGGGGAATAGGACGACGATGAAAGTGGCGGGAGGAGACAGAAGACTGCCGCGTTTTTCAAGTGCGAGCTAAACCCGCAGCGCTGCCTGCGCCATGTCGTCGCAGAATTCCACATGATAAACTTGTTTAGAGCGCAAGGAACGAGCGAGGCGTACCTCGCCCGCTAGCTTCTCCGCCTCCTTCCCGCACATTTCAGCGCGGGAGCTGAACGCTCGCAAGCGCGCCGCCATGTCTGCGGGCGGCCCGCGGGAAAGAAACTCAAGGCCGGGGTCGCGTATCATCAATCGGTTGTCCATCGTCCAAAGTTGCACTGGCGACGTACTGGTTGAACGCGGAGCGAGCAGCATCACGCGCGTGCCTGAACGCCACGCAGGTACAGTGCACGCGCGATTGGGACTTCAGGTCGATCACGCGCGTCTCCACCAGGCTTGGCAACACCACGCGGACGCAGATCGCAGACCCCCAGGGATGGCGAGGTCTAATATGAATCTGCGTGGTGCTTCACTCCGCTGGACCCACCAGCAGCCCTCGAATGTGGCGACAGTTTCGCAGATCGCAGCCCCCCAGGGATGGCGAGGTCTAATCTGAATCTGCGTGGTGCCTCACCCCGCTGGACCCACCAGCAGCCCTCGAATGTGGCGACAGTTTCGCAACCAGCAGCCCTCGAATGTGGCGTCAGTGTCGCAGATCGCAGCCCCCCAGGGATGGCGAGGTCTAATCTGAATCTGCGTGGTGCCTCACTCCGCTGGACCCACCCTCAGCCCTCGAGTGTGGCGACAGTTTCGCAGATCGCAGCCCCCCAGGGCGAGGTCTAATCTGAATCTGCGTGGTGCCTCACTCCGCTGGACCCACCAGCAGCCCTCGAATGTGGCGTCAGTGTCGCAGATCGCAGCCCCCAGGGATGGCGAGGTCTAATCTGAATTTGCGTGGTGCCTCACTCCGCTGGACCCACCAGCAGCCCTCGAAAGTGACGACAGTTTCGCAGATCGCAGCCCCCCAGGGACGGCGAGGTCTAATCTGAATCTGCGTGGTGCCTCACTCCGCTGGACCCACCAGCAGCCCTCGAAAGTGACGACAGTTTCGCAGATCGCAAACCCCCAGGGATGGCGAGGTCTAATCTGAATCTGCGTGGTGCCTCACTCCGCTGGACCCACCAGCAGCCCTCGAAAGTGACGACAATTTCGCAGATCGCAGCCCCCCAGGGATGGCGAGGTCTAATCTGAATCTGCGTGGTGCCTCACTCCGCTGGACCCACCAGCAGCCCTCGAAAGTGGTGACAGTTTCGCAGATCGCAGCCCCCCAGGGATGGCGAGGTCTAATCTGAATCTGCGTGGTGCCTCACTCCGCTGGACCCACCAGCAGCCCTCGAAAGTGGCGACAGTTTCACAGATCGCAGCCCCAAAGGGATGACGTAAAAGGCAAGAGAGAAGAGGAGGAGCGAAGAGAGGAGGAGAAGGGAAGCAAGAGAGGAGGAGCGAAGAGAGGAGAAGGGATGCAAGAGAGAAGAGGAGGAGCGAAGAGAGGCGGAGAAGGGAAGCAAGAGAGGAGAGGAAGAGGGAAGAGAGGAGGAGGAGGCGGGAAGGAAGGAAGGTGGAGACCGCAGAGCTCTATTCAAAACGAGTACCCAACGCAGGAGGGTTGGGAAAAACAGTTCCCGGCGACTGAATTCTATTATTCAGCCCCACTCAATCATTTTGGGGGGTTGGGGTCCGGGGGGTGGGGGGGTGGTGGGGGCGATTTTTTTATCGCATCCCCCCATTACGCACCTCTGCCTTCTCCCTCGGGTTCACCTCGACGCGGACCCCTGACATGCGGGAACGCGTTTCACAAGCGCGTTGCTGCGGGTCGAAAGATCCGCAAACAAAATAAATTGACAAGGCCCCCCCCCGAAACTAGGCGAAAGAAGACAAGGGGGCCTGGAGCCGGGATGCCGCCACCCACACCGCTCCGGTTAGGTCGGGCTTGTCCTCCTACAGGCGGGTTTTGGAAGTAAACGTGTGTGTGTATATATATGTATATATGTATATACATGCATCGGAATGGAATCGAATACATACATATATATATATATAAATTATATACATATACATATACACATACATTTCTCGAAAATAAAAAACCGCCCCATACTATGTTCTAACTATTCTTGAGCATTCCTTCTGTAGAAGGACATGCTCGGCTTCAGGCTCCGCTTCCGGGGGAGGAGTTCTGCAACCCGGGGGCCTTCCCCCGGCAAGCCCCCCGCCCATCGGGCGCGCCGGCACGACGCCGACGACGACGCCGCCGAAGGACGACGGAGGACGACGGCGGACGGACGACGACGACGACGACGACGACGACGACGACGACGACGACTGCGCCGACGGCGACGACGAGGTGACGCAGGAGGAAGAGAACGACGAAGAGGCCGACGACGAAGACGACAACCACGACGACGACGCCGCCGACGACGACTGACGACGATGCCGTCGACGACGACACGACATCGAACGCGACGACGACAAGTGTAACGGCGGAAACAACAACGCCGACAACGGCCACGAAGAACGCGACGACGACGACGAAGATGACAACGATGACAACGACGAATACGACGACGACAACGGCGAATACAGTCAGCCCGCATAGTAAGGATGAGCGACTATCCGAGGCTATCCTTGCATCCTTCCCCTTCGGCCTATCGCTGGCCGCGCCCCAGTCGCGAAGTGTCGGCATGGCCTTTCGAGGCCTTTGCATCCTTATCGCGCGTCCTTATGGTACGGGCTACCTGCAATACGAACAATACGACGACAACGAGAACACTGACAACGTCGGGTGGGAGCCAGTGGGCGTGTCGGGCCGGCTTGACGTTTGGTGAGCGGGCTGTTAAGCAGTCCAGCGGGCGGGGCCACAACAGGCGGGTCGGGCGGGCGGGACTTGAGCGCGCGGGTCGGTCGGACGGGGCAGCAAGGCGAGAGGGATTTCAAGCAGTCCAGCGGACGGAACCCGAAGGGGCGGGTCGGGCGGGCGGGGGGCCCTAGCGAGCGTGTCTGGCGGGCGGGACCAGGGTGGGTCGGGCGGCACATTTGGGCGGGCGGACGGGCTTTCAAGCGGTCCAGCGGGCGGGACCAGGGATCGTCACGGGTGGGCCTCGCGGGCGGGACCAGGGCGGGTTGGGCGGGCGGCACGTTCTGGCGGGCGGGCGGGCTGTCCAGCAATCCAACGAGCGGGACCCTAACGGGCGGGTCGGGCGAGCGGGGGACCATAACGAGTGGGTCTGGCGGGCGGGACCAGGGCGGATCAGGCGAAAGGGACCCTGAAGAGCGGGACATCAAGGCGGGCGGGCGGGCTTTCAATTAGACCAGCGGGCGGGACCCTAACGACAGGCGGACCCGGCGGGAGGGACCCTAACGGGCGGGTCGGGTGGGCTTTCAAACAGTCCAGCGGGCGGGACCCAAACGGGTGGGTCTCGCGTACGGGATCAGCAGAGAAGGGTCAGACGGATGGCAGCTCGTTAAGGCGGGCAGACGGGATTGCAAACAGTCCGGCGGGAGAGACCATCGCCGACGCATGACGATCGACGTCAGCAACGACAAAAAAACGACGACGTCGGCGGCGCGTTGGGGGGGGGACCCCACGAGTCTGGACCCCTCCGGGGGGTCCCCAATTCCGTCAACTCCTGCCCCCCCACGTCTTTCCCGGGGAGGGGGGCCCTATCCGCACGGCGACCGCAAGAACAAAAAACATGCCTGTGAGCTCTCAGCCCCACCCTCGGGGCCGGTGTCTCGCTGGCTTCTGCTGCAGGCTTCGTCCCCCCTGTTTGCTGGGCCGCCCGACGAGGCAGGGGGGGAGGCGGGAGGGAGAGGAAGAGCGGGTCGGGGGGGGGTGCGGGGCAGCGGGCACTCCCGAGACCCCCCCGCCGCCCAGCGCCTCAGTCCTAGCGCCTCATCCTCCTCCTCCTCCTCCTCCTCCTCCTCATGCTCCTCATGCTCCTCCTCCTCCTCCTCTTCCTCCTCCTCCTCCTCCTCCGCCTCCTCCTCCCGCTCCTTCTCCTCCTTCTACTGCTCATCCTCCTCCTCCTCCTCTTCCTCCTCCTCCTCCTCTTCCTCCTCCTCCTCCCTCCTCCTCCCTCCTCCTCCTCGTTCTGCATCTCCTCCTCCTGCTCCTCGTCCTGCTCCTCGTCTTGCTCTTCCTCCTCCTCCTCATCCTTCCTCCTCCTCCTCCTCCTGCTCCCCCTCGTCCTATACCCCTCCGCCAGCCTCCCAGGCCCCGACGGCGTGACCTTTCTCACTGCGCGTGTGGGCCTTCTCTGCGCCACCTCCTCGGGGCCTTCGGGGGTCGCCCCTGGGCCCGGCAAGAGCCCCCCGGGCCCCCAGGAAATTCCAAACCTTTCGGCGCGTCCTCGAAACAGAATCCGCATCCGCCCGCTTTCCGCTCGGCGCACTTTCCGCTCGCACTTTCGCTCGGCGCGGCGCGTGTTCGAGGGTATACGGAAAAGGGTTCGCGGCGGCCGAACGTATTCCCACAAAGGGCTTGCAGAATTTGAGGGCGGTTGGGACTGCGCTTACGAGCCCATGTTCGTTTGGGACCAGGTTTGTACGATGAGGGCATTTCAGACTGGGCTTGCGTTCGTATTGAAAACAAGAAACTGCCAAAGACCGCCGTCGTATTTTTTCACGGCGTGAAGAATTCTGGATTCGGGGTCGAAGCCCGACCACCGGAAATGTCCCAGGGTGCGTTCCGACCACAGAACGGAAGCACAACAGAAACTGCATGAATCGTAACTTCTCGGAGGTTCTCGCGGATTTCTTGGATCGGCGCTAAAGGCGCCGCAGGGAGGGGGCCCACCACCGATCCGCGAACTCCGTGCGAACCTCAGAGAAATGTTCGGTGGCAACTCATGGGCACCCACCGTACCATCTAGTCGGCTCTTTCGAATCGACGCTAATCGACGAAACATCGATGCTAGTCGACGCTAGATCGATACTAATCGACGCTAAATCGGCGCCAATCGACGCTAAAGACGGAATGAACAGGGTACGCCAGGCTCCCATGGTTTGCTACCGAAGGAACGAGTCTGTACCGCATTCTGTTCTTCGATGCAGCTTCGAGGGGAGACCGGCCGTGCCGACGAGGAGCCCCAGCCTGGACGCCCAACAGCAACACGGAGGCTGCCAAAGGCACCACGCGTTAAGACTGGCACGTTCTCCTACAGGCGGATTTGGGACGAAGAAATAATCAAACAAATGCAACATATTAACAAAATCAATAAGAAGCGACAAGTGCTTACGCAAGGCGAGAGATTTTCCTCTGGACGTCGAAGAGGACCACCCCCGTCCCCCGTAGAATCTGAACACGGGGGGGGCTGCGGTCGACGGATCCCCTTCTTGTCGGTTCCCGGAACGAATCTAATATTATAGCTTCAAAACGGGGTAAAAATAGGATCCGCCGTAAAAAAGTAGGGTCCGACACGGATCCCGAAAATCAGAAATGGGATCCGCGCGCGCAGAAATGTGATCCACCGCGATTTCACGATTACGGTAAGGTTGAAAATCGGATCCGCGCGACCCTCAGTGGGTTCGCCGCTATGATTTCCCAGAAGGCCCGTGCACCGCGTGGGACCGTGAGGTTCAGCGCCAAACGGAAACAACTTTCGGCCTGGGGATGTATTTGTAATCAACAAATATGCAACGAATAACCGTCAAATCTTCACAATCAAAAACAACCGAAAATATTCAAAAGAGGACGAACCATCGTCGCAAACGCCATACACAAAAACATAAAGACGCGAATAGAAGAAGAAAACAACGCCATTAAAATGAACTTTTGGCGCTCCCCACGGATTTCTTGGTCTGCGCTGGACACCTCTGCCTGGCGCGCGGAGCGCGCCAGGGGCGGCGCCAGAAGCGCCGCCGGGGGGCGGGGCCAACGCGGACCCAAGAACTCCGCGCGGAGCGCCAAGTGTTTATGCTTATGGCGTTCTCCTCTGCGAGTTGAGCCCAGCTCCTACGAATCTACGGCAATCGACGCTACATCAACGCTAATCGACGCTTCCTCAACGATGACCAGACCCTGATCGACACTAGAAGCAGAATTACGAATGGACACAAAACTCCCACAAATTGCTGCCGAACGACTGAGGGGCCATTAAACCTGGGCCGGCACGGAAACGGAAAGAGCGCTTCAACAACTGGACCGAAATTACTCACACCGCCGTTCGTACTGGGAGCCTTGGCGTTGAGAGCTTGTTACGTCACCCCGCGCTCTTGGGAGCCTTGGTGTCCAGAGATTGTTGCGTTGCCGCCCGTTCCTGAGCCTTGGCTGGGCCTTGGTGTCAGGAACTTGTTACGTCATCGCTCCCTGCTGGGAGCCTTGGTCTTATCAGCTTGTTTACATCACCGTTCGCTCTTGGGAGCCTTGGTGTAAAGAGCATTTTGCGTTACCGATCGCTCTCTCTTTGGCGTCTCTGGGCCTTCTTGGGAGTCCTATTGCGGCCCTTTTTGAGCCCCTTTGGGGGCCTCTTGGGGCTTCTTGGGGGGCTCGGGGGCCTCCTGGGAGCGTCTTGGGGCGATAGGCTAGACTTTCGGGTTCGTGGTGCCCCTTCTGGGGTCGTCTTGGGGCCCTCTTGGGCCGTCTTGGGCGCCTCTTGGGCCGTCTTGGCACCCTCTTGGGCCGTTTTGGGAGCCTCTTGGGAGCCTCTGGGGCCGCCTTGGGGCGGTCTCGGGGGCCTCTTGGACCGTCTTCAACGCTGTGGAAGCCGAAAAGCCTTGTATGCTAAAAATGTACATTTCCCCATCGGATATCAAGAATTTTCGCCTCCCGGTGGCCTCTTGGGACGCCTCTTGGGGGCCTCTTGGGGGCCTCTTGGGGCTTCTTTGGGGGCTGTGGGGCCCCCCCGGGAGCGTCTTGGGGCGATAGGCTAGACTTTTCGGTTCGTGGTCCCCCTCTTGGGGCCGTCTTGTGCCGTCTTGGGCGCCTCTTGGGCCGTCTGGGGGCCCTCTTGGGCCGTTTTGGGGGCCTCTTGGGAGCCTCGTGTGGGCCGTTCTGGAGCGGTCGCGGGGGCCTCTTGGGCCGTCGTCAACGCCGGGAAAGGCGAAAAGCCGGAGATGCTAAAAATCTAAGTTTGCCTCGGGAAAATATATGATGTTGGCCTCTTGGGGCCCTCTTGGGACGCCCCTTGGGCGGCTCTTGGGGGCCTCTTGGGCCGTGTTGAGCGGTGTGGGGCTCTCTTGGAGCGCTCTTCGGCCGTCTGGAGGGAGAATCCGAAAAACATTTTAAAAACCATAGGGAAAACACCCAAAATAGGGCCATTAGAACCTGGCCCGGCACAGAAACGGAAAGAGCGCTGCAGAAACAGAAACCGAAATTACTCACACCACCGTTCGTACTGGGAGCCTTGGCGTTGAGAGCTTGTTACGTCACCCCTCGCTCTTGGGAGCCTTGGTGTCCAGAGATTGTTGCGTTGCCGCCCGTTCCTGAGCCTTGGCTGGGCCTTGGTGTCAGGAACTTGTTACGTCACCGCTCTCTGCTGGGAGCCTTGGTCTTATCAGCTTGTTTACGTCACCCTTCGCTCTTGGGAGCCTTGGTGTAAAGAGCATTTTGCGTTACCGATCGCTCTCTCTTTGGCGTCTCTGGGCCTTCTTGGGAGTGCTATTGTGGCCCTTGTCGGGCCCTTTTGGATGCCTCTTGGGAACCTCTTGGGGGCCTCTTGGGGCTTATTGGGGGGCTCTGGGGGCCTTCTGGGAGCTTGTTGGGGCGATAGGCTAGACTTTGCGGTTCGTGGTCCCCCTCTTGGGGCCGTCTTGGGGCCCTCTTGGGCCGTCTTGGGCGCCTCTTGGGCCGTCTTGGCGCCCTCTTGGGTCGTTTTGGGCACCTCTTGGGAGCCTCTTGGCCGTCTTGGGGCGGTCTTGGGGGCCTCTTTGAGCGTCTTCAACGCAATGAAAGCCGAAAAGCCTTGTATGCTAAAAAATGTACATTTCCCAATAGGATATCAATGATTTACGCCTCCCGGTGGCCTCTTGGGACGCCTCTTGGGGGCCTCTTGGGGCTTCTTGGGGGGCTCGGGGGCCTCCTGGGAGCGTCTTGGGGCGAAAGGCTAGACTTTTCGGTTCGTGGTCCCCCTCTTGGAGCCGTCTTGGCGCCCTCTTGGGCCGTCTTGAGCGCCTCTTGGGCCGTCTCGGGGCCCTCTTGGGCCGTTTTGGGGGCTTCTTGGGAGCCTCTTGGGCCGTCTTGGGGCGTTCTTGGGGGCCTCTTGGGCCGTCGTCAACGCAGTGAAAGCCGACAAAGCGCATATGCTAAAAACAGAAAAACTATAAGGGAAACTCCCACAATAAGACCATTAGAATCCGAAAAACATACAAAAACCGTAGGACATGGGCGGGCACGGAAACGGAAAGAGCGCTTCAACAACTGGACCGAAATTACTCACACCACCGTTCGTACTGGGAGCCTTGACGTTAAGAGCTTGTTACGTCACCCCGCGCTCTTGGGAGCCTTGGTGTTCAGAGATTGTTGCGTTGCCGCCCGTTCCTGAGCCTTGGCTAGGCCTTGGTGTCAGGAACTTGTTACGTCATCGCTCCCTGCTGGGAGCCTTGGTCTTATCAGCTTGTTTACGTCACCCTTCGCTCTTGGGAGCCTTGGTGTAAAGAGCATTTTGCGTTACCGATCGCTCTCTCTTTGGCGTCTCTGGGCCTTCTTGGGAGTCCCATTGTGGCCCTTGTCGGGCCCTTTTGGATGCCTCTTGGGAACCTCTTGGGGGCCTCTTGGGGCTTATTGGGGGGCTCTGGGGGCCTCCTGGGAGCTTGTTGGGGCGATAGGCTAGACTTTGCGGTTCGTGGTCCCCCTCTTGGGGCCGTCTTGGGGCCCTCTTGGGCCGTCTTGGGCGCCTCTTGGGCCGTCTTGGCGCCCTCTTGGGTCGTTTTGGGCACCTCTTGGGAGCCTCTTGGCCGCCTTGGGGCGGTCTTGGGGGCCTCTTTGAGCGTCTTCAACGCAATGAAAGCCGAAAAGCCTTATATGCTGAAAATGTACATTTCCCCATCGGATATCAATGACTTTCGCCTCCCGGTGGCCTCTTGGGACGCCTCTTGGGGGCCTCTTGGGGCTTCTTGGGGGGCTCGGGGGCCTCCTGGGAGCGTCTTGGAGCGAAAGGCTAGACTTTTCGGTTCGTGGTCCCCCTCTTGGAGCCGTCTTGGCGCCCTCTTGGGCCGTCTTGAGCGCCTCTTGGGGGTCCTATTGCGGCCCTTTTTGAGCCCCTTTGGGGGCCTCTTGGGGGCCTCTTGGGGCTTCTTGGGGGTCTGTGGGGGCCTCCTGGGAGCGTCTTGGGGCGATAGGCTAGACTTTCGGGTTCGTGGTGCCCCTTCTGGGGTCGTCTTGGGGCCCTCTTGGGCCGTCTTGGGCGACTCTTGGGCCGTCTTGGCGCCCTCTTGGGCTGTTTGGGGGCCTCTTGGGAGCCTCTGGGGCCGCCTTGGGGCGGTCTTGGGGGCCTCTTGGACCGTCTTCAACGCAGTGGAAGCCGAAAAGCCGTGTATTCTAAAAATGTATGCTTTCCTATAGGACATCCATGATTTCCGCCTCCTGATGGCCTCGTCGGACGCCTCTTGGGGCTTCTTTGGGGGCTGTGGGGGCCTCCCGGGAACGCCTTGGGGCGATAGGCTAGACTTTCCGGTTCGTGGTCCCCCTCTTGGGGCCGTCTTGGGGCCCTCTTGGGCCGTCTTGGGCGCCTCTTGGGCCGTCTGGGGGCCCTCTTGGGGTTTTGGGAGCCTCTTGGGAGCCTCTTGGGCCGTTTTGGGGCGGTCTTGAGGGTCTCTTGGGCCGTCGTCAACGCCGGGAAAAGGCGAAAAGCCGTAGATGCTAAAAATATACGCTTGCCTCTGGAAATCTATGATTTTGGCCTCTTGGGGCCCTCTTGGGACGCCCCTTGGGCGCCTCTTGGGGGCCCCTTGGTCCGTGTTGAGCGGTCTGGGGCTCTCTTGGAGCGCTCTTCGGCCGTCTGGAGGGAGAATCAGAAAAACGTACAAAAACCCAATGGAAAACCCCAAAATAAAGCCATTAGACCCCGCCTGTGCGCCTGGCCCCCCCCCCTGGACCTCCCCCTTAAGGGCTTCGCCCCAGCTCAACGGAACTCACTCGTACCTCGCTCTTTCCGTCACCCCGCCCCGGTCCCTCGCCCCCCCCCCCCTGGACCCCCCCTTAAGGGCTTCGCCCCAACTCAACGGAACTCACTCGTACCTCGCTCTTTTCGTCACCAAACTAAGCCGAAATCGTATCAAGCGTGATTTCGCCGGAATGAGCGGGATTCAACAGGAATTTGCCAATTTGCGACCGCAGATATGTATGCGCCGACTCTGACTTGAACCTCCCACGAATTGCATCCTAACTCCCTGACCGTCTCCTGATTCTGAGGGCCCGGGCGTCCGAACTGGGCCCATGGAGCCCTGACCTGAGAAGCAGCGGGCCGTCTTGATTCCCCCGTAGCGGTTCGGCAAAATGTTCTTACAATGAAATTACTCCGACGGAAGGACCCCGCTTGAGAATCTCTTTAGCTTGCATGGGGGTATCCTCCTGCCCCTCCCCTTCTCCCACCTACTCTTGCCTCCTCGTTCTCCTCCTGTCTGCTCCTCCTCCTGCCTCAACCCCTGCCTCTTCCTCCTCTTCTTGCCTCCTCCACCTCCTCCCCCTCCCCCTCGTTATGCTTCCTCCCCCCCATTCCCCCTGCCCCTCCTGCCTCCTGCCTCCTCCTCCTGCTCTCCCTCTCCCTTCTCCTCCTCCTCCTCCTCCTCCTCATCCCCTGTCCTCCTCCTCTCCCTCTCCCTCATCCGCTTCCTCCTCCTCCTCCTCCTCCTCCTCCTCCTCCTCCTCGTTTCCATATTCCTCCCCCCTCCTCCCCCCCCCTCCTCCTCCTCCTCCTCCTCCTCCTGCCTCCTCCTTAGGCCTCCTGCCCCCTCCTGGGGCCTCCTGGGGCCTCTTGGGGCCTCCTGGAGCCTTCTGGGCCTTCCGGGACCTACTGGGGCCTCCTCGGGCATTCCTCCTCCTCCTTTTCCTCCTCGTCCTTCCTCCCCTCAGCCTCTTCCTCTTCCTGCTTTCCTGTCTCGTCCTGCATCATCCCTCCTCCTTTTCCTGGCAATCCTCCTCCTCCTCGTCCTCGTGCGGAACACGACCCAGAGGAAGCGCACGACGTGCGTCCCAGCCGATACGCGCCGGAGGACGACCCAGAGGAAGCGCGCGCCGGAGGATGACCTGGAGGAACCACGTGAGCTGCGGGACCCATAGGAAGGCTCCCGCCTGACGCGTCCTCACAATTCACTCACAGACGAGGGTCCCGCTTGATACTTCTTCCAAATTCAAACCTGAGGAGCCCGAAAGTGACGACAGTTACAAGAATCCGACGACCCGCTCGGATTAATAACATGATTTGCGGGCCCCATAGGGAGGGGGCTCCCGCCTGAGACTTGCTCGCAATTCACTGACAAACGAAGCTCCCGCCGGATACTTCCTCCAAATTCAAACCTGAGGAGGCCAAAAGTGACGACAGTTACAAGAATCCGATGACCCGCTCGGATTAGTAACATGATCTGCGGGCCCCATAGGGAGGGGGCTCCCGCCTGAGACTTCCTTACAATTCACTCACAGACGAGGCTCCCGCTTGATACTTCCTCCAAATTCAGACCTGCGGAGCCCAACAGTGACGACAGTTATAAGAATCCGATGACCCGCTTGGATTAATAACATGATCTGCGGGCCCCATAGGGAGGGGGCTCCCGCCTGAGACTTGCTCGCAATTCACTGACAAACGAAGCTCCCGCTTGATACCTCCTCCAAATTCAAACCTGAGGAGGCCAAAAGTGACGACAGTTACAAGAATCCGATGACCCGCTCGGATAAATAATATGATCTGCGGGCCCCATAGGGAGGGGGTTCCCGCCTGAGACTTCCTCAGAATTCACTCACAGACGAGGCTCCCGCTTGATACTTCCTCCAAGTTCAGACCTGAGGAGCCCAACAGCGACGACAGTTACAAGAATCCGATGACCCGCTCGGATTAGTAACATGATCTGCGGGCCCCATAGGGAGGGGGCTCCCGCCTGAGACTTCATCAGAATTCACTCACAGACGAGGCTCCCGCCTGATACTCCTTCCAAACTCAAACCTGAGGAGCCCAACAGTGACGACAGTTACAGGAATCCGATGACCCGCTCGGATTAATAACATGATCTGCGGGCCCCATAGGGAAAGGGCTCCCGCCTGAGACTTGCTTGCAAGTCACTGACAAACGAGGCTCCCGCCTGATACTTCCTCCAATTTCAAACCTGAGGAACCCAAAAAAGACGACAGTTACAGGAATCCGATGACCCGCTCGGATTAGTAACATGATCTGCGGGCCCCATAAGGAGGGGGCTCCCGCCCGAGACTTCCTCGCAATTCACTCACAGACGAGGCTCCCGCTTGAGACTTCCTCCAAATTCAGACCTGAGGAGCCCAAAAGTGACGACAGTTACAGGAATCCGATGACCCGCTCGGATTAGTAACATGATCTGCGGGCCCCATAGGGAGGGGGCTCCCGCCTGACGCGTCCTCACAATTCACTCACAGACGAGGCTCCCTCTTGGTGGATGATGGTGATGGGATGATGACGACGGTGTTTGATGATGATATATGATTGATGATGATGATGATGATGATGATGATGATGATGATGATGATGATGATGATGATGATGATGATGGTGATGATGATGATGATGATGATGGTGGTGGTGGTGGTGATGATGACGACGTGATGATGATGATGCTGATGGTGAGTGATCGTGCGATTCTGATGGTAAATGGTGGTGATGATGATGGGGACGAAGTGGTGAGTCAGCGAGTAGTGATGATGATGATGATGATGATGATGATGATGATGATGATGATGATGATGATGATGATGATGATGATGATGATGATGATGATGATGATGATGATGATGATGATCGTTCGATGCCGATGATGGCGAGTGATCGTGCGATGGTGATGGTGATGCTGATGGTGATGATGATGATGAGTGGGGAGTGATGGTGATGGTGATGATGATGCGGAGGAGGAAGCAAAGAGGAGCAGAGGAGAGGGAGGAGGACGAGAGATCCTGCGCGGAGGGTGTGCAGAGAAAACAAGAACCCCACTTAGAATGTGGGGAACAAAAAACACCAAAACAATCCCACAGAAAAAAACGGAATGCTAGAACGCCCGGTCCGGCAGCTGTTTCGACTGAGACGCCCTCACAGTAGATTCAAGACTCCTGCTCGCGCCTCAATGCTGGCTGACTGCATGGTCCAAACGGCAACGACCCCTGGCAACGAAAACTACACCAAGGTATACGCGAGCATGCTCTCGCCCCTGTCCTTGCTGCATCTGTTCTTTCTCAGGGCTTCCCGACCGTTCTTCTCCTACTCCTCGACCCGCCTCCGCCTCTTCACGTTTGCTGCTATCAGGGTGGTTCGCTGGGGTAACGATGTTTTCGTACCCACGGACCTCCATGCGCCCGCCCTCTCCTCCCCCAGCGCGGCAACTTTTGAAGGGCCCCCCCCCGCTGCCGACCAGCAGCCACCGCCACCGTCTTGGACTTGCACCCCGCCTGTGCCGCCCCACGTCGCATCTGCGCCGCCGCCGCCGCCGCCACGGTGGCCGCCGCCGTGCGGCTGCCCCGATTATTCGTTATTACTGTTGCCGGTAACCGTTGTCATCTGGGGAGCTAAGGGTGGGGCCTCGGGTAACGGTGACGCTTCGGCGGGGTGGGACACATCGGGGCGAGGGTGCGCTGCGATCGCCATAGTATGTGCGCGAGCACCAGCATGAAAGGGGGTGTCCAAACCCTCCATACGTACTGGTGTTTCCGATCTCCGGGGGAGGGGTTTGGCACGGGTAACGACCATTGCGCGCCAGACGATAAATATCAGAAAGCGCAGACGGCAAATAGATCAGAAGACTGAAATGAAGCTGATTGGAGTGGGCTGAAGAAGACTGAACTGGAAGGGACTGGACAGGACTTGGATGGACTCTGCCCCGCTCTACTCAATTACACTCGACTCTTATCTATTATACCTGACTCTACCCTACCATGAACCCTACCCAGTCTTACTCTGCGATACTCTAGACTCTAGCCTGCTCTACTCTGACTCTGCCCTACCCTTCCCCACCCTAATCTAGTAGACTATACCCTACTCTTCTCCACTCTACTCTGACTCTACTCATTGCTACTCCTACGCTGCTCAATCCTACTATACGTTCATCGACTCACTCTATCATACATTCAACCCGACTCTACTCTACCATCTCCCCGACTCTGCTCCGCTCTAATAAAATGTCTCTCCCTAATCTGCACTATCCTAATGTACTCCTACCCTACCATAATGCAATCCTACGCTACTCCGACTCTACTCTGGTCTACATGTTCAACTCTACTCTACTCGACTCTACTCTACTCTACGTTAGTTCTACTCTGCTCGGCTCTCCTCTACTACGTCCTACTGGAAAACGCTCTACCCCCTCATCTACTATACTTTTCTCTAGTCTGCTCTACTTTACGCATCTACTCTACTCAACTGTACTCTACTCCGCTCTACTCGATGTATGAATTTGACGGTGCTTGGACGATTGTTGAAACGCCGATGGAATAGTCACAGGAAGCCATTGCAGTAGAAGGGGAGGCCATTGCAACACCAGAGGAAACCATTACAACAGCAGAGGACGCGATTGCAATAACAAATGAAACCACTGCAATAGACTGACGCCGAATCGAGCCAGGGGACTCGTAGACCATTCCTTTGTGACTCGAGCAAGTATTCCTGCAAGCAAGCCTATCTGGAGAAGCACAAAACGATCCCCCGTCGGCGCCCAAGCCGAGGTCGACGGCGGGGAGCGGGGGCAAGGATGGAGGATCTATAGCGAGGGCCCCGACCTCAAGAGACTCGGAGGTGTCGAGCGTAAGGTTCTTCGGCGGTCGGCTCACGATGGAATTGCTCGCCAGCGCGTATCCCAAAACTCGGGACTCCTGCACGGCTGCCAGGTAGCTGGTGCAGTCTACGCGGCGCGATGCACGTCAGGCACGCTGTGCAGTACACTCTACCGGACGTCAAGTATGAAGTGCAAGCTAGGGGATGCAATCAATGCGAAGAGTGGTGCAACGAATGTGACGCAACCAGCTTCAAAAGCTTGGACGCGAAATCCAGCTGCAAGCATTAGAAGAACAACAAACGCCATAAACATAAACTTTTGGCGCTCCGCGCGGAGTTGTTGGATCCGCGCTGGGCCCCCACCGGCGGCGCCTCCGGCGCCGCCCCTGGCGCGCTCCGCGCGCCAGGGAGGGGGGTCCAGCGCAGCTCAAAGAAATCCGCGCGGAGCGCCAAACATTTATGTTCATGGCGTTTTTCTGATTCTTCGAAACATCCCACGAGAACTGGACCGTCACATTCCAGCAGTAAGTACGCGCTCGTCAAAACCCGAGTTCCGGCGTACTCGAGTCTTACGTCTGACTACCTACCAGACCACCCCAACCCAACACGAAGACCCGAATTTCGGGTTGGGCGGGGGAATGGGCTCCACGTGTTTTTTCGGTGTTCCCCGACCCCCCCCCCAATGGAAATGGAGGGCAAATTGAGGCCTTCGGGTTGGGTTGGGGCGGTTTGGTGGGGAGCGAACGTCTACCCGGCCAAGGAGTCGTCCAGCGAGGGCCCCCACAGGGAGGCCGAAGACTCGCCCGAGACGGCTCCCTCGCAATTTTGTTGGCAGCGCGACGGGGGCCCTGGGGGGGCTGCCCCGTCCCACCCACCCCCCCGGTCCTCCCCTCCCCTCCTCTTTTCTCCCCCTCCTCTCCTCCTCCCCCTCCCCCTCCTCTCCTCCTCCTCCTCCCCCCCTCTCCCTCTCCTCCTCCTCCTCCTCCTCCTCCTCCTCCCATTTCTCCTCCTCTCCTCCTTCTCCTCCTCCTTCTCTCCTCCTTCCTCTCCTCCTCCTCCTCCTCCTCCTCCTCCCTATTCTCCTCTTCCTTCTCCTCCTCCTCCTCTTCCTCCTCCTTTTCCTCCTCCTCCTCCCTCCTCCCCCTCTCCCTCCTCCTTTACCTCCTGAATCTCCTTATCACGCGAAGGGTGGTCGCATCGGTACGATAGGAATAAAAACGCCTGCATACAACAGACAGTCACTGAGGCGTCGAGGGGGGGAAGACGGGCGGGGGAGACCCGCGGGATGTGAGGAGGGAGAAGGGATGTGGGGCGTGGCGCTGCGGATTTTAAAACGAGGACCCGACACCACTGGATGCACGTGAGATACAACATGCCAGGACATCACGACCGGAACCCTAGCCCCAACATTCTGCTGCAGTTCTCGGGCCGGATCGCTCTTTGAGGGCCCCGGTCCCAATCCCGGCGGAATCGCCAAGCTATGAGATTACGCCCATGCAGCAGGGTTCCGACCTGCCACCGCCTCCCGCGAGAGCGGGGGCGAGCAAGGGGAGGGAGGGGTAGGGCGCGAGCGGGAGCGCGCGCGGGGGAGGACCAGAGAACACCCAAGATGCATCAACGATGCTGCAGTGCACCCTCCCGGCACGAGCCCCCTCCTTGCAAGTCCCTACAAACCATCCGCTCCGTGGCAAGAAGCTTGAAAGACTAGACCTGTGGGCCCGGCATTCAGGCGAGAGCCCCTTTTTGAAACGGAGCTGCGACGATAAGGCATGCGAAGAAATCTGATCATCCTGATTTTGAACAATGACTGCCCGATCCGTGCATCTGTTGCACGAGCTTACACTTGTGGTCATGGATTCAGGGGAGATCTGAAACGAACAACCCCATTGTGAAGATGAATCGCCCTCCATCCGTGTCGAAGGCCAGCTCAAAACCATGGCCTTTAGATTAAAGAAATTTGAACTTATTTGGGAGCACGCCGATGCGAGCACCGCGTAACAGGTGGCAACAAGGGAGGTGGCGAGCAGAATGACGAGGGCGTGCGCGAAAAGGCGAAGCGGCGTAGACGTGCGTGAGGGAAACTAAAGACTATGGCGCAAACATCCCCCGCGGATCATGTGAGAGATGTACCGCATTGAGAATGGGCCCGCCGTGCACAGCCTGCCACGGAGGCCCTTGGTGGAGCTCCCTGTGGAAAAGGGGCCAAAGTGCGAGGACGTGTCGAGACGCGACCGAAGGGAAACGCGCGACTGTGTCCCAGTGGAAACGCTCAGAAGCACGACCCAGAGGAATCGCGCGAATGCGCCCCGAAGGATACCCACCGAAGCACGGCTGAGAGACACCGCACGGGCGCGTCGAGGCAAGACCCAGAGTTGTGGATGCCAGTTGTGGATGCCATGACAGTGGACACCCTAACAGTCCTATCATTGACTTAAGCATGTGTTGAACATGGTTGAACATGTTTTAAAAATGCTTCAACCATGCTTGTCTTATAGGTTTGAGACATGTTAGACACATGTTTTAGACATCTGGAAATCACTTGGCAGCATGCCTCCTCTTCATTGATCGTCGTGCACAAACCCAGAGGAAGAACGCACGGATGCCTTCGCTGGCGACACATGAAACGTGCGAGGGGCGCGCCGCGATGGGGCGGGCACGTACCGCATGCGGACCCTGCCTCGGGGACCTTCGGTGTAGTTCCCCATGGGGCCACGAAGCGTGTGAGAGGTGTGCCGAAATTGGGTGTGCACCGCATGCGGACCCTGCCACTGGGGCCGTTGGAGGAACTCCGTGTAGTGCCACGGAACGCGTGAGGGGTGTGCCGATATTGGGCCGCATGCGACCTCTGCCACTGCAGTCTTCGGTGGAGCTCCCAATAGGGCCACGAAAAGTGAGATGGGTGTGCCGACATGAGCGCGATGCCACCATGTGGGTCCTGCCGCTGGGGCGTTCGGTGGAGCGCCCTACAAGGCCACGAAACGTGTGAGGAAAGTGCCGAACTGGGGTGGGTACCGCATGCGGACACTGACGCTGGGGTCATCGGTGGAGATGCCTATGGGACCACGAAGCGTGTGAGGGGTGCCGAAATTCGGCGGGTATCGCATGCGGACCCTGCCACTGGGGCCTTCGGTGAAGCTCTCCATGGGGCCCCGCATCGTGTGAGGTGTGCCGAAATGGGGCGGGTACCCCATGCGGACACTGCAACTGAAGCCTTCGGTGGAGCACATGATGGGGCCACGAAGTGCGTGACGGGTGCATCGAAGTGTGAAGTATGAAGGTATGAGGACAAGGATGAGGATGATGACGATGATGGCGATGGCGATGGCGATGCCGATGTTGATGATGATGGTTGTGATGATGATGATGATGATGATGATGATGATGATGATGATGAGGATGCTGAGATTGATGATGGGGATGATGGTGATGCTGATGATGACGATGATAATGAGGGTACTGATAATGATGATGATGAGCATGGTAATGATGATGATTATGAAATGAGCATGCTGATGATGGTGGTAATAATGATGATGGTGATGATTATGATGATGGTGACGATGATGATGATGCTGTTGGTGGTGATGATGATTAAGAGGAGGATGGGGAGAAGTAGGAGGCTGATGATTATGACGACGATGATGGTGAAGACGAGTTTGACGATGACGATGACGACGACGATGTCGATGGTGGTGGGTGATGGTGATTATGATGAGATTGGTGACGATGATGAGGAAGACACGCGGAGAGCAGATGCAGGCCTGGGAGAAGGAAGCAGGGGGAACAGGTGGAGCAGAAGGTGCGGCGATGACGCGGCAAGCAACTGATGCGAAACGAGGACCCAGCACAGGAAACGTCGTCAATCCCTGTGACTGATGCAAACGTTTGAGCCCAATGTGCGCGGCGCTGGATCGAGAATACGATATTTGAGAAGGAGCCGCCCCCCATCACTGGAATCGCCTCACAACTGTAAGACGAATGCACCACGCGCTGCGGCGAGAGCTCCATTTGAAATACAGCCCCCCACTATCCTTGCAGCTGTTGCGAACTGTCAGGCAGAATGTGCGCGGCGCCATGGCGAGAAGACCATGTTGAAAACCATGCGCTTTACCATTCTCACTGTTTTGGAAGGCGAATGTGCGTGGCGCTGATGCGAGAACTTCATTATGGACGCCAACACACACGACCTTATAACTGATGCAAGCCTCCAAATCGGATATGCGCAGCGTTGTGGCGAGAACAATATGTTGAAAACCACCCCCACCATCATGGTGGCTGTCCGAACCTTTTGCAATAAATGCGCGCGGAATCGAGAACCCCATTTTGAAACCCGTTCCCACCCGTTCGTGTAATTGTTGCGCGTTTCGAACTGCATGTTCATGAACGCTGAGGGAAAAAGTCCCGGGAGAAACGCCGAAACGCCTGGCCTGTCCTACCGACACGTGTAGGGGTGCGACAGGGGGGAGCTATACTTCTATATATATATATATATAATAAATAAGGGAAGCGGGGCGGAGGAGGAGGCGGGGGGGAAGGGGATGAAAGGGGGGAGGATAGGGGGGCTTTGCCCTCCGGACACCCCCTGGGGAAACCAAAAGGTAGTGATACCGCTACTCCTAGGACCTCCTCCAGAGGCGCTCTGACCAGAATCTCGAGGCGAATCAAAAGCGGTGGCGACGAGGGGCTCCCAGGAATCCCAACAAGGCGAGAACGAGGCAAGGGTAGCGGCATGTGCCACTGTTCCTCCTCTGTCGGTAAGGGATTGGCAACTTCTGCCGTCCCTCGAATCACGCTGGAGCGGCAACGATTTGTTTCAAATTCCCTTGGAGCTCCCTGGATTTACCTGGGTATGCCACGATTGACCTGGAGTTGCTTCGATTCACCTGCACTTGCCTGGGCTTACCTGGCTCGATACCCACAAATCGATCGGCGAAACGTCATCACGCCCTGAGGGACTCGTACCCCCTGGGCCCTCCGCAGCCGGACGTCTCGACGCACAGGTCCATGCACTCCTTCAGGGACATCGCCTGCGGAGCCGGGTCGGCCTCCGGCATCACGGCGCCGCCTCCGCGCCAGGGCCGAAGGGGCCGGCGGGAGGGGGCGTCGGAGGACGAGGCGCGGGGCACGTCGGGCTCTGCGGCAGCTCCTGGGCGCCTCCCATTCCATCCTGTGCTGGCTCTTGCGAATCGACGCTTATCGGCGCCAATTCGACAATAGTCGAAACTAGATCGACGCTGAATCGGCGCTATCTCATCGATTACCAGACGCTGATGGACTCCAGTGCAATCTGAAGACCGAGCTGCGAGAGTATACAAGGCTCGCATGACCTGCTACCGAAGTCGGAGGGGCAAACCAGTGGGCCATTCCGAAAGCGAACGGGGAAGCTCCGAGAACGGAAAGGAAGAGAGATCCGAAAAGAGGGTGGCAACACGAAATCATGTCAGAGCGAGGGAGCCGGACGGTCTTACACAATCCACCAGCGTTGCGACCCACCTGCGCCGCGACCCACCCGCGCGCTCTCGCTCTTATGCGCAACTGCGGGGGGCTATAGCGAACGTTTTCCTTCCTATTCGGCGTTGCGACAGGTGGGCGGAAGGGGCGGGGTCTGATGCCAGACTTCTGCATAATGCGACTGTTTGGAACAGTTAACAGGGGATATGTCGACCCCTATCCCAAGCTTCGTGGGGTTTCCGAATGGACCAAAAATTTTGGGCCCAACCCTGGGCTATACGATGGGGGGGTGTCCATCCTCGATAGGGGTGCGTCCGAATAGCCCCCTTGGGGTGTGTCCCAGGGCCTTCCCATTTTTCTGAGCGGCCAATCTGTTCGGGCGAAGTCCGGGGATGGGGGGGGAACCTCGCCCGCGAACAGTGCGTGCTGCCGTGGAAACCCCACCTGCCTGAAACGAGGCGCCAAAGACAGACGAGACCTGCTCCACGGAAGGGGGGGGGTTTGCGAGGGCCCGCGCCCATCGGCAAGACCGCACACGAGACAGCGATCACACGTGTGCACCTGCGGATAAAAGGCGAGGGAGCGCGGGCGGGCCCCGGGCGGGCCGCGGCGCTGGTGGGCCGCGGCGGCGGGTCGCTGGGCGACCACGGCAAAACACAGAAGCAGCAACGGTCCTGCCTCGGCCAACCTGCGACCGTCCGTCGCCGCCTCGTCGCCGCCTCGTCGACGCCCGACATAGACTGCACCACAGAAACTGCGCCGCATAGGCTGCTCCGCGTAGCTCACACTGCGTAGTGTACACCACATCTGTTGCATCACGCAGATTGCACCACCTAGCCTACACCTAATAGCGTACACAACATGCATCTGACACCACATAGATTCTTCGTTCCCAAAAAGGAATAAACTCTGCCCCCCCGGGCGTTATCGGCCCCCCTCTTCGGGTATGTAAATCATGTATGATCCTGACCACATGTCCATCCTAAATATGAATTTGCACTATCCCACTGGAACCGGTATCGCTCTCCCTGAGATTCCCTTCAACAAAAAACGATACGCGGGAACATGTTTTGCTCTAGCATGAAACTTGTTTAACTAATCCCTTACAGAAATGGGACGCAGTGCGCACGCTCGCGTCGTCGCGCGCGCATGCCGAAATCCTTCAAAAACTCTCGGTGCCAGCAGGATTTCGCAATCGAGTTTCCCCAAGAACATACAAACACACAGGGTTTCGCAACACTGATTTGCTAAAAAAGTTTCCGCGCGAGCTCTTGGGAAATCTTAAGAAAAAAAACCATAGGTGTTTCAAAATGTTCACAAACTGCTACCAAACGGGCTTCGCGCGCACATATCGAAATCTGAAAGAATGCGTGATCCACCGCCGCTTTACTGTGGAAAACTCCTACTTTTTTCCTCCGGAGTCCGGGGTTCCCCCCCTTCCTTCCGAAAATCCCCCCCCTGCTGGACCCCCACCCCGCCTCCTCCCCCCCCTTGCAAACCCCCCCCCTCCCCTGACCCCTCCCCCCTCCCCCTTCCCCTCGAACGCCGGGGGAGGTCACTACCGGTTCGAGCCCCCCCCCCCTCGAAAACCGGAGGGGGGTCACTACCGGTTCGAACCCCTTTCCCCCTCCCCTCAACGCAAGCAAACGAGCGCCAGTGTCCTCACCACCAGGGTCCCCGCTGGTTCCACCACCGTCCCTACTGTCCCCACCAGTGCCCCCACCACTGTCGCACTGTCCCCACTGTCCCCACCACTGTTCTCACCATGGCTCCACTCTCCCCACTTTCTCCGCGGCCCCATCCACTGCCCGACTATCCCCACTGTCCCCACTGTCCCACTGACTCCTCCGCTGTCCCACTGAGCTGTCCCACTGTTCCCACCACTGTCCCCACCACTGTCCCCACTGTGCCTCTGTCCCATTGTCCCACCGCCGTCCTCGCCACCGCCTTCACCACTGTACCCACCACCAATGTACCCTCCACTGTCTCACTTTTTCCACCACGTTCCCACTGTCCCCAAAACCACTGTCCCCCACCGTCCCCACCACTGTCCCACTGTCCCCACTGTTCCCACCATTGTCCTCACCACTGTCCCCACCACTACCGTCCCCACCACTGTCCCAGTGTCCCCACCACTGTCCAGTTGTCCCCTCACCACTGTCCCCACCACCACCGTCCCCACCACTGTACGCCCCCCCGGTTTTCGAGGGGGGGCAGGGGGGTTTCGAACCGGTAGTGACCCCCCCTTTTCATGATGGGCTGGGGGGGGGGTCGAACCGGTAGTGACCCCCTCCCCGGTTTTCAGGAGGGGGGGGTTCGAACCGGTAGTGACCCCCCTCGTTTTCCGCCAGCACCGGTAGAACACGCTCCTTCAAATCTGTCGAACGCCCTTGCGCGTATGCCGTCGCGAAAATCCTCTGCAAAAATATGGGACGAAGTGCAGACGCGCGCGTCGTCGCGCGCGTATGCCGGAATCCTTCAGAACCCATCGATTTCGGAAAGAATTCAAAATCGTGTGTCCAATAAACCTACAAAAACACAAGGTTTCGCGACACGGATTTTCAACAAAAGCGTGCGCGCGCGCTTTTGCGTCGTCGTCGTCGTCGTCGTCGCCGTCCTCCCTCCTCCCGCGTCGTCGTCGTCGTCGTCGCCTACGTCGTCCTCTGTCTTTCCTCGTGTTCGTCGTCGTCGTCGTCCTCTTTGGCGTCGTGGTCATTTCCGTCGTCGTTGTCGCCGTGGTCGTCTTTCCTCCTCCTCCCTCGTCGTCGTCGTCGTCGTCGTCCGTCGTCGTCGTCGTCGTTGTCGTCGTTGTCGTCGTCGTCGTCGTTTTCCCTCCTCCCTTGTCGTTGTCAACGTCGTCGTCTGCGTCCTTCCTCCTTCTTCGTCGTTCGCGTCGTCGCCGTCCTCCCTCCTCCCTCGTCGTTGTCGTCGTTGTCGTCGTTGTCGCCGTCGTCGTCTTCCCTCGTCGTCGTCGTCTTCGTTGGCGACGTCGTCGTCGTTTTCGTCGTCGTCTTCCCTCGTCGTCGTCGTCGTCGTGTTCGTCGTCGTCGACGTCGGCATCGTCGTCGTCGCCGCCGTCGTCGTCGTGGTCGTCGTCGTCGGCGTCGTTGACGTCGTCGTCGTCGTCGGGGTCGTCTTTGTCGTCGTCGTCGGCGTCGTCATCGTCGTCGTCGTTGCATCGTCGTCGTCGTCGCTACGATCATCGTCGTGTCGACCGATGCCGGCGTTGCCATGATATCGCACCCGTCCAAGTCGCCAAATCGCACTGAAACGCCCGCTGGAAGTGTCCATCGGTCAGCGCCACCGCGGCCGCGTCGGTCTCGCCACACTAGCTGGCCGCGGCGCGTGCGAGCATGCGCGGGATGGCGCGGCCGCAAAGATGCACCAGCCAACACGGGGCACTCATCGCAATCGCCGCCGCGTGGGTTTTGCAAACCAAGTTGCGGGTGGGCGGGTGGAATGATTGCCCGAGCAGTGGAGTTGACAGCTCCAAGTTCGGCAAAGTGGATTGCACCACATAGGTTGCCCCAAATGTACAGCTTACGCCGTGTATGTTCTCCTTCCGACGAGGAGGAATTGATTCCACCACCTCCCCACCCCCGGTATTATCGGCCCCCCTTTTTCGCATTGTAAGTTGTATACGATTCTGCCCCACCGTCCATGCCAAATATGAACTCGTACCATCCCAAGTAGGCAGGTTTCGCCCCTCCCCCGTCATCATTTCCAAAAGTACTATGCGCGCGCACTTTGTTTATCAAGAGCCATCAATGTTCAGGAACTCCTTTGCAACAACAGGGACAAAGTGCGCGCGCGCGTCGTCGCGCGCGAATGCCGAAATCATTCAAAAACCGTCGTCGTCACAACGGTTTCAAAATCGAATATCCAAACAACAACTAAAGCACACATGGTTTCGCAACACGGATTCTCAACACCAGAATTGCGCGCGCGCTCTTACGAATTTGTTGGCCACAAGTTGTTTCAACATGCTGAAGAATGTTACCGAATGGGTTTCGCGCGCGCACGTCGAAATCGTTCGAACGCCCTTGCGCGCGCGCCGTCTCGAAAACCCTTTACAACAAATGCGGCGATATGCGCGCGCGCGTCGTCACGCGCGCATGCCGAAATCCGTCAACAACCTTCCGTTTCGTAGCGATGCCAAAACCGAATGCCCCAAACAACATAAACAAAAATCGCTTGGCTTCGCAAAATTGATGTTCAAAAAAAAAAAAAAAAAACGCGTGCGATCGCGCTCTTGCGCATCCTTGAAACAACCATCGGTTTTTCAAAATGTCAATAGAATCCTGCCAGACGGGCCTCCGGCGCCGCATGCCAACATCATTCGCACGCCCTTGCGCGCGCGCTGGGGGGGCCCGAAAAGTGTCAACTGCAAAAAAAACCTGCGGGCCACTCTCGCGCGTCGGCCGCGCGCGCATGTCGAACTCTTTCCACGACCTCCATCACCGACGCAAGGACGCCGTCATCGTCGTCGGCATGATCAGCATCGGCGCCCGCCCTGGCCGCGCCTTCGTCGGTGCCAACATCGGCACCAGCATCGCTATTATCATCATTGTGTCTACTGTTGCCGGCGTTGCTATGATACCGCGCCCGCCCAAGTCGCCGACTCGCAGTGAAGTCCCCGCTGGGATGTGCTCAGCGTTCAGCACCACCGCGGCCGCGTCGGCCTCGCCAAACCAGCTGGTCGCTGCGCGCGCGTGCTACGGTTGGCGCGATCGCAGAAATGCACCAGCCAACGCCAAGCATGCATCGCAATCGCCACCGCATGGGTTTTGCAAACCTGAATGCGGGTGGGTGGGTGGGATGTTTGCAAGAGCATGGGATGTATCGGCTCGTTTGTTAAATTCAATTCTCCTTTCTAAGAAGAGAATATATTCTACCCCCCCGGCGTTAGCGCCACCCCTTTCGGGTATGTAAATCACGTATGATTATGACCGCATGTCCATCCTAATTATGAAATCACAATTTCCCAGGCCAACCGGATTCCCCCCCTGAGGTTCCCTGGTAGAAAAACACGATGCAGTGACATTTGTTGTTCTAACATAGCACTTCTTCACGAGTCCCTTGCCGAAAAAAAAAAAACGAAACGAAGTGCACACGCGCGCGTCGTCGCGCGCACATGCCGAAATCCTTCAAAAACCTTCGGTGCCGGAAGGATTTCGCAATCGAGTTTCCCAAAAAACCATACAAAAACACAAGGTTTCGTAACACTAATTTGCTAAAAAAGCTTACGCGCGAGCTCTTGCTTGCGAAATCTTAAGAAGACCATTGGTTTGTCAATATTTTCACAACATGCTACCAAACAGGCGTCGCGCGCGCACGTCGAAATCTGTCGAACGCCCTTGCGCGTGGGCGTCGCGAGAATCCTCTGGAAAAAACGGGACGAAGTGCAGACGCGCGCGTCGTCGCGCGCGTACGCTGGAATCCTGCAAAACCCATCGGTTCCGGAAGGAATTCAAAATCGCGCGTCCAAAACACCTACAAAAACACAAGGTTTCGCAACACGGATTTTCAACAAAAGCGTGCGCGCGCGCTCTTGCGGCGTCGTCGTCGTTGTCGTCGTCGTCGTCGCCGTCCTCCCTCCTCCCGCGTCGTCGTCGTCGTCGTCGCCTACGTCGTCCTGTGTCTTTCCTCGTGTTCGTCGTCGTCGTCCTCTGTGGCGTCGTGGTCGTTTCCGTCGTCGTTGTCGCCGTGGTCGTCCTTCCTCCTCCTCCCTCGTCGTCGTCGTCCGTCGTCGGCGTCTCGTCGTCGTCCCTCCTATGTCGTCGCCGTCGTCGTCGTCGTCGTTGTCGTCGTCGTCTCGTCGTCGTCTTCCCTCCTCCCTCGTTGTTGTCGTCGTCGGCGTCCTTCCTCCTTCTTCGTCGTTCGCGTCGTCGCGGTCCTCCCTCCTCCCTCGTTGTCGTCGTTGTCGTCGTTGTCGTCGTCGTCGTCCTCCCTCCTCCCTCGTCGTCGTCTTCGTTGTCGACGTCGTCGTCTTCGTCGTCGTCGTCGGCGTCGTCGTCTTCGTCGCCGCCGTCGTCGTCGTCGTCGTCGGCCGTTTTGCTTCTCAGGCCTTCTTTGGGCGCTGTTGAGACGCCCCCGAGGGCTCCAAGACGATCCCAGAGCGATATCTGTGTTCGGTCCCGCATGGGTTTTGCAAACCAAGTTGCGGGTGGGTGGGTGGGATGATTGCGCGAGCAGTGGAGTTGACAACTTCAAGTTCGGCAAGTGAAGTGCACCACATAGTATGCGCCACACAACTGGCACTCCGTCCGGCATGGATTGCGCCACATCGGTTGCATCATAGATGCTGCACCACATAGTTCACACCACATAGCATTCACCGCACATGTTGCATCACGTAGATTGCACCACATAGCGTGCACCACATCGATTGCACCATATGTCACAGAGTATGCCAGAACACCTGATTTGGGGTCCATGCCATGCTGGCTGCCATAATTGCTTTATACAAACCACCAGAGACTGTCTAAGACCGTGCGGCCCCCTAACTCTCGCACATCCACGCAGAGCTGGGGAATTCCCCGGCTGGACTTCCGAACTCCCTGGTTCGTTGTTGTTCTTCCTCGTAGGCGCCCGCAGCGACATCGGAACCGAAAAACCAACCGACTCGACACCGAAAACGACTCGAAACCGAAAGACCGACTGCGGCCCAGAGAGACGCAGCGACGCAGCGGCCGACCGAACGGACCCGACCAGGTGCGGCCCATCGCGCAGCAGCCGATGCGACGGTGGGAGCCCCTTCTCGCGGGAGGCCAAGAGGGGGGCGTCAGCGAGGGGGCGCGCAAATCATGATCGGCGGCATGTGCGCAGCTCAGGGGGGGGGGGGGGGGGGGGGGGGTGGGGGCAGGGACGCGATGAAGTAAGAAGAGGCGCCATGAAATCTGGGGAAATATCACGGCCCCCGCCATGATATGCCCCCCCCAGTCATCACCCCCCTCTTGGCATGGCCGCCCCCGACCTTCCTGGCTCGCCACGCAGACTGCCTGGCGCGCCCCGGGAAGGCCTCCCTGGCGCGCCCGCGGCGAGGAGAGCCGCAGGCTCTCGGCGCGGCAGCTGCGTCGCAGGCGGGCCGGCGGCCAAAACCTCGACTCCGGGGGTAGGAAAAGGGGTACAGTTACCCCGTAGAATCACGACGCACGATGAGGATGCAAGGGCCTTGGAAAAGGCATTTCGAGGCATTTCGAGCGGGGCGCGGCCAGCGACAGTGGCCAAGGATGGGCCGAAAGGGCAAGGATGCAAGGGCACCCTTGGGAAGGATGCCCATCCTTATTATGCGGGTTGACTGTATGGTGTAAAGGGATATGGTGCCAATGCTGGATCTGGCAAGGTTATCTTTCGTTGATAGCATCGCCATTTCCACGACTGGCACCACACCCCTTGATGCCCCCCCCCCACCACCATCGCAAAAAAACAACGAGTCAAGCGGACGGCCCCTGGACGCCCAAGAGGCCCCCAGAGTCTGCTACTGGGCCAATCATGACCCCAGAGGCTCCTCCTTCTGCTCCTCCTCCTCTGCATCCTCCTCCTCTTCCTGCTCTTCCTCCTGGGCGTGAAGCGTTACGTTCCCATCTCCATTTTCCTGCTCCGCCCACTTCTCCTTCTTCCTTTCCTTCTCATTGTGCTCATCCTCTGCCCCCCCCTCTCCTCCTGCTGCTGCTCCTCCTCCTCCTGCTCCACACTTACACAATACAAATACTACTCTCCTCTCTTCCCTGGTGACGTCCGGGAAATATTCGGCCCCCCTCCGCGTTCGGGTTTTTTACACACAAGATTCCCCGGACACGGGTGTTGTTTTTTTGGTGTTGCAAAACGCTGTTCTCGAAGAAGCGCTGGACTCATTTTCGGGCTACCGCTCGTTCCGAATCGTGCTCCCGCTTCAGCGCTGGCCTCATTTCCGCGCTTCCGCTCGTTCCGAATCGTGCTCCCGCTGCAGCGTTGGCGTCGAGTTGTTCCAGCGCCATGCCACGTTTTCGGTCCTTCCCAATAGGCTCCAAAATCTAAAAAAATCCCCCCCGAACAACCAGCGGAAATGATTACACATTCGGTGCCTATTCGTTGAATTTTCGGTTCGTAGCAGCCCCCCCACATTGGGGCGTCGCCACGCAATGCTATGTCAAGTCACGCGTCCTCCGAATCGTGCTCCCGCTGCAACGCTGGCCTCATTTCCGCGCTTCCGCTCGTTCCGAGTCGTGCTCCGAAGCAGCGTTGGCGTCATTATTTCAGGCGCCATGCCACAGCATGGTTTTCGGTCCTTCCAAAACGGCCCCCAAATTCGTAACAACCATCGGAAGTGATTCAACATTCGGTGTCGATTCGTTGATCTTTTGGGCCGCAGAGGTCCCCCCACTCTGGGGCGTCGCCAAGCAATGCTATGTCAGGCTACGCGTTGATCTTAAACACCATGCTATGCCATGTAAGGGATGGGAGGGAGTGGTATAATGTCAGATATGACGCGAGCGCACCTAGATTGTCCTCCTCCCCTCCCCCTGTCCCTCCCCCTCCCCCTCCCCGTCCCCATCCCCCTCCCTCTCCTCCTCCTCCTCCTCCCCCTCCTCCACCTCCTTTTCCTCCTCCTCCTCCTCCTCCTCCTCCTCCCTCCCCCCCTCCTCCTCAGACCTGCCAGCAATGAAGCCTGGCGGCGCACGGAACACATCGATCCTTCTCCTGCCGCCTCCTGCTGAACACTCCCTCGCATCTCCTCCGTTTTCTCCCCCATTGCGTTGATACTCCTCTTCCTCAGCGTTGCCCTCTTCCTCGGCATCTTTGGAGCGCGTTTCATGTTCGGCGATGATGGGCGACATGGGGGGGGGCGGGAGGGGGTATGATGTAACGCCCCCCCCCCCCGTCGTGTGGCTCCGGCACCACAGCCGCGCCCGCGCGCACGACGCGACGAGCGACGAGCGACGACGATGACGACGACGACGCGAGCAGCCTGTAGGTGGCGATCTGCCCCACTGCGCCTGTGTGCACTACAATGCTCGCGTGCACCACAACGCACGTGTTCACCACATCACCTGCGTACACCGCAACAACCGTGTGCAACGCAGCGCCTGAGTACACCACGGTGCTTGCGTACACTGCAGCGCTGGTGTACATGTGTACACCGCAGAAACCATGTGCAACACATCGCTTCTGTACACCACAATGCTCGCGTGCACCGCAGCGCCTGTGCACGCCACAGCGCCTGTCTACACCGCAGCATCCGCGTGCAACGCAGCGCTGGTGTACACCACAGCGCCTGCATGCATAGGACAGGTAGATGGAGCATGTACGTGAGGACTTGCTGCGGACAACAAAACGCGACGCCAGGAAAGTTATGATAATCGAATGCGAAGTTCTTCCTCCTCATCCTCCTCCTTACCCCATATCGTGCGGGTTGGCACGTGCGCATCTCAGCGTGCACCGCATAATGGTTTATTGAATCGGTACACTTGGTTCTCGGACGGCCAATTTAGCTGGAGCTTCCTGGACGCAAATGGGAGGAGTTAAGGTGATACGGGCGGATTCGGGGGGACTCGTAGATTCCAGCGGCGCTCCTTTGTCAATGAAGATTTGTTTCTACTGTCTTCTGCAAGCGCTCCCTATTTCGTCAACATTTAATATATACAACAGTGGTGTTGCGTTGCACACGCTTGCTGTGGTGCGCACAGGCGCCGTGGTGTAAACAGGCAGTGCAATGCACGCGTGCATTGTGGTGTACACTGGTGCTGCGTTGCACACGGCTGATGTGGTGTACGCAGGCGCTGTGGTGTACACAAGAGCTGTTGTGCCCACAAGCACGGTGGCACAAGCTGACGCTATGTTGCACGCAGGCGCTTTGGTGTACACAGGCGTTGTGGTGCGGATCGCCACCTACATGCTGGTGCTCCCCGTCCTCCGTCCTTTCTAAGCATTCCCAGACGCCGCCGGCGCGAAACGTGACGTCATCGAACCCCTCAACCACTCCCTCATGATTGCCGTCATCGGCCCGGAATACAAAACAGGCTTCAGCCGCGTCCGCGCGCACGACAAGGATGAGCGACGAGCGACGAGCCATAACGACGACGACGACGACGACGACGACGACGACGACGACGACGACGACGACGACGACTGCGGACCAGACTCCCATGCGGATTCCTACACGGATCCCAATTCGCACGGCGGCAGTGCCCGGAGCGCATTGGGGGGGGGAGCGCTACGTCGTAGGGGGGGGGGGGAGCGGGGGCCATGACTCCCGTCATGCCCCAAGCAATACAGAAACGGGCTCTGACTTCTTATCTGGCATGACTTGGCAACCTAAGACCAAGCCTGACCATACCAGACCATACTTCACGAGCCACAGCTAGCCCGACCAGACCAGGGTAGACCAGACAAGTTCGAACTTGGCCAGAACAGATGAGGTGCCAGAGAGAGGCAGATGAAAGAGAGAGCAGGACCCTTACGCCACCCGCGAGAGACCCCTTGCAGGACTCTGTGCGGCCGCATCCACAGGAAAGTGACACGAGCTGGTGGGGGCACAGGAAGCGGAACTACACTTTTTTCGTCGGCGGCGAGGCAATTTCAGTCCGCTCCAACGTGTGGCAATTCGGGGCAACCGACAGGCGAACCGTCCGGCGTGCAGGAGGGAATAATAAAACGAGGGCGGCCGCGCGGGGGGGAGGGGGGTGGGAAAGCGCTCGGGCGCACGCAGCCCTGGGCGACGAGCCACTCGGGCTCGCGAGCAGTGCCACGAGCCCCTGGCCTTAGGGGGGATTTTGAACGAAAGATGAGACAGAGTTCAAAAATATTCACAGATCGTGAAACATGCTCAAATTCGCCGGCCCAACGGGCCAGAGGCGTGCTAAGATCTCCGGTAACTTGTTAACAATATTTCTAGTTCGCGCGCGCGGAGCGGCCCCTGGGGGCCCCCGGACGAAAAGTACCCCGGCAAGGTCCCGAGAGAAGCCCGGGAGAAGCCACCAGACCACTCCAGGGGAGGGTATTTTTCGACACCCCTCACGAGGATCGTGGCCTCCGAGGGGGGAGCCGCAATCGACTACCCCCAAGAGCCCCCCAAGAGGCCCTGGGGGCCTCCAAAACGCCGCCAAGGAGCCCCAAGAGACTCCCAAGAGGTCCCCAAGAGGCCCCCAAGAGGCCCTAAAGAGGGCTCCAGGGCCGGCGGCATGAGCGAAGCGATTAAATAATCTTCCCCCGACTACTTTGTTACTATTTTTGAACGTCCCTCCTGTAGAGGAACACGCCCGACTGAACCCTGGCATGCCGCCGAGCAGCGGCGAAAAAACGCAGGGACGCCCTGGCCCCAGGGCGGCAGAGAAGCGGCGGGGGCCTCACGCGGCAGACAGGGGGCCGCGGGGACGCCCAGGGGGCAGCCGTGGCCGCGCGCGCGCGCGTGTTTGGCCTATGTCGGGCATGTTCTCCTACAGGGGGATTTTGGACAACAAATAAAATCAGAAAAACAATATCCACACACGGCTATTTCTTTACTATGTTCGAATATATCCTCCTGTAGAGGGACACGCCCGACTTCATGTTAGGCGCGTTTGGGGAGGCCATGGGGTGGCCGCGGGTCTGAAGCAAAACTATGCCGCATGTGGAGATTTTCTTTTTCGGCGTTTCAATATTGGGCGGAAGGGGGGGGGGGAGGAAGGTGTCTGTCTCATGGGGGAGACTCCAGCTGCTCGAAACAGGCGCCTCAAACAGCCAAGATCTACTCAACGTGGGGGGAGGCGAGGGCCCGCGCCGATCGGCAAAACGATTAATAAAAAAGATCACCACCTTTGACGAGCTGTTTGTTGTGGACGTGGGTTAGAGTCAAGCGCGAACTGCCAGCAGCGTGGGACCAGCAGAGAGGGCATACAAAAAGACGAGCGAGCGAAGGCCAGAGAAAAGACACACTGGTCGAAAGACCGCGGGCGAGCGAATAACATCTGCGGCGGGCAGCGAGGGCTGCCGGCAAGGAGAGGCACACACACATACACTTGCATGCGCATGCATGCATGGCGCGCTGACGTACACGCGAGCGTAACTACACGTATGAAAAGGTGTGACCACATCAACGCATGCATCAAATACGAGCTGTCCAAGACATACATATACATCTGTCGAGATAGGCGGCACACACAGGAGCGTCGAAAGTCAGCAAGAGGGAGAGAAAGACATAGAGAGAAAGAGAGACGGAGACACGTGAATGGACTGCCAGAGGGTCGAGCATGGAAGCTACATATAGAGAGAAGCGGGGACAGAGAGTGAGCGAGCGAAGCGTACACACATAACGAGAGGGAGAAAGAGAAAGAGAGAGCCAGAGATAGCAGAAAGAGAGAGAGAGACAATAATATACAATGCATGACAAGCGGAGAGAAACGTGAATGCAACATAATTGACAATACATGGTAAATTGGCACACGCCAGCTGCATGAACGGATGGCCCGGCCTCTGCCGCCAAAGCAATTGATACCTGAGGATGGAGAACAAAATATGTGGAAGTATTTGGGAATTCCACCAGCCCTCTGGGCGTTCGTGGCTCAGGGCGCTTCATCTTCTAACCCCTGCCACCCCATCGGAGAGAGGGGTGTACATCTGTTCATTGTCAACAAACAACCACTCCCCCCCCCAACTCGACATGCCGCCACTGAGGAACCGCGAGCCGCCCCCCTCCATCCATTCTTGTCAAACACAATGCAGCGTGCCCGTGGTGGCAAAATCTGGATCCTCATTCTGACCACCAAACCACCACTTTGCAGTACAGTTTGACAAGGATGGGCACCGCGCGACCACTTTGCAGCGGTGTGTTGCCAGGGACGGCGGGGTTGTCGGCAGATTTGCTTGCCGCGCAAGCCGACCATGCCTCTCAATAAGCAGAGCGAGACGATTCGTTTTCGTCGGCGGCGAGGCGGAGGCGGTCCGCACCAGCGTCGGGCGAATCGGGGGCACTAATGGGCAAAGTGTCCGGTGTGCAAGAGAGCGCGAGGGAGAAGAGGGCGGCCCAAAACAACAGAAGAAACACGTTGCCACGACATCTGGGTCGTGTGCGGACAACCCGCCATCACTTTGGGTGCTGACGATATCCTCTTTGTACTGTGCTGGTGGGCTCTTTTCTCTGAGCCTGCATGTGTCCCACGGTTCCCCAAGATGTCACAATTTGTCCATCGGTGTCAGTGCTTTTCGCTCTCTGGAGGAGCCGCCCTTCTCACAGAATGCTCAGCACTTCGCTGCAGGGGGATCCAAGATCATGAACTCCTTGGGGTCGGAGCCCCTAGGCACCTGGGGTCTGTATTGGTTCCTTTTAGCTGTCCATCCGACGGCGGAGGTTCGGTGGCTCACCTGGCACATTCTGCGCGCGCCGCGCGCGTGGCGCACCTGGCGCGGCTGGAGCACGTGACACGCTTGGCGTACGTGGAGCACGTGGTACACATGGCGCGCTTGACACGCTTGAGCCTCCGGGTTGCCTGGTGCACCTGGAACCTGTGGCGCGTGTGGCATGCGGGCGTTCCTGGGCGACATGCTGAGACTCGCTCGGATGGTCCTGATGTGGGTAGGGCGAGTGGGAGTGAGCCCAACCGGTTGGGTCTGGGAGAGGTGTCTTCCTCTCCCCCTGGAAGGGGGGGCGAGGCGTTAGAGCGTCCAGGATGCTGGAGATGGCTTCCAAGATGGCCCCAGATAGCCCCCAACAACGTTTCTCGAAACCATGTCGTTTGCTTAGTTTTGCTGCCATCTCGCCTTTTCGCTTCCGGTTGGCCTCTGAGGCGTCAAAACCCCCAAGAGGGGCCCGTCTGGGCTCCGAGAGGACCCCAAAGTGCTCCGACGGCGGCCCAAGCCAACTGCGCCCCGAGAAAGCCCCACGAGACGACACTTCACGCTCGGACGGGTCCGGGGTAATTGGGCTACCCTTAGGTCGTGCATGTCCTCCTACAGGCGGATTTGGGACGAAAGCTAAAAAATAGGCAAACAATGCTCAACAAGAAAAAAATCGTTCCCCTATTATTTTGGAAAACAATGTTTGAACATTCCCCCTGTAGAGGGACAGGCCCGACATAAGGCTACCCCCCTCTTTGATCGATGTCTCTCAGATGGCACCACGAGGGTCCCGAGAGGCTCCCAAAACGAAAGATCCGCGCGGGTCTTCGTGGTTGACTGACTCCCGTCGTCGTCCTCCCTCCTTCTCCTCCTCCTCCTCCTCCTCCTCCTCCTCCTCCTCCTCCTCCTCCTCCCTCCTCCTACATCCGTGTCCATTATCATCTGGCCTTCACCTCTGGCTTCTCCACTTTCTCTTCCGCCCCTCCTCCGACGGCAAGATTAGCAACTCCAATTCCTGGTATGGCCAAGGCGATCGCAAACTTTGGAAGGCGGCGAGGAATCTAGGAGCCGTCTGGGGGTCCCTTGAAGGTCCAGGGATCCCCAAGATACCGCTCACGAACCCAGGTCCTCGGCCTCGGGAGAACGTGGGGGGCGGCACGGCGGCGAGAGCCGGCCCGGCACGCGCTGGGAGGCACGACGACGACCAGGGCCCCCCGACGCTGCGAGATTCTTGCGCAGCGTGGGCCGGCCGAGGTCTCGGCCTCTCCCCCGGCAACGGCTTCTCATCCTGAAGCATTTTTGTTGGGGGCGCCCGAAGTGGGCACGGGAAAAACTGGTACAATACCCAACAACAAATGTTGTCCTGAGGGGCAACGATAGGGGAGGACTTGCATAGGGGGGATGCATCGACCTGGAATCGGCGATACATCGCCGATAGATCGGCGATAAGCTTCCGATCGTGAATCCGTACCTTCCTGGGGGACTATCGGGCCCCTGTTGGCGATCAATGGGCGATTGGGGGACGATGCATCCCCCCTATGCCTACATCCCCGGGCCGAAAGTTTTTTCCTCTTAGCGCTGAACCTCACGGTCCCACGCGGTGCACGGGCCCTCTGGGAAATCATAGCGGCGAACCCAATGAGGGTCGCACGGATCCGATTTCCAACCTTACCATAATCGTGAAATCGCGGCGGATCCTATTTCCGTGCGCGCGGATCCCATTTCTGATTTTCGGGATCCGCGTCGGACCCTATTTTGTACGGCGGATCCCATTTCTACCCCGTTTTGAACTACCCCGTTTTGAGTTTTTAATATTAAGATTCGTTCCGGGAGCCGACAAAAATGGGATCCGTCGACCGCAGGCCCCCCCCCCGTGTTAAGATTCTACGGGGGACGGGGTGGTCCTCTTCGACGTCAAGAGGAAAATCTTGCGTCCTGCGTAAGTATCCCCCCCTATCGTTGCCCCCGATGTCCATAACCGATAGCGGCCGCTGTTGGGCACGCGGATTCTTGCAGTCAGCGAACCACGTCAGCGCGGATTGCGAGCCCTGTTCGACATGAACAGGAAGTCCTGTTGTGAATCGTGCCCATTCTTTCCGTATCCATGCCGCTCGCCCCGAGTTTTTTTTTTTTCACACCCGCCGGGCCAGGGAACGGGCCTCCAGAGGCCAGCCTCGAGCGCGGACCTCCCGTCATCGTGTTTCCGCGACGCGAGGGGGTCTTTCCAGTAGGAGCTCGACCGCATGCGCCTCCACTGTATAGAAGAACGAACAATGACGTAAACACAAAAACTCTGAGGTCCGCGCGGACCTTTGAGTTTTTTGGTTTTGTCCTTGTTCGTTCCCCTACCTGTAGGGTCGGAGGCGTCCAAGAGGGGGGCGTCCAAGAGGGGTGTGTGAAAATCATGGCCCGAAGCACGTGCGCGGCCCAGGGGGGGTCAGGGAACGGAATGGAAAAAAAAAGGCGCCATGAAATCTGGGGAGACATCAGGGCCCCCGCCATGATCTCCACCCCCCGTAGGCATCACCCTCCTCTAGGCGGCCCCAAATTTTGTGTTCATGTCATTCCTCGCCCCCCTCACTGTAGGGGAGGGCGACGGCGACAGCCTCCCTCTTGGCCGGGCCCGTGGCACCTGGCCACCTTTCCCAATCCCCGTAGCCGCCGAAGGGCTGCGCCCCGGCAGGGTCGGGCTCCCGCGCCACGAGCGGCATGTCTTCGGCAGCCTGCCCGCCAAGCGCGCGAGGGACGCGACGGCGAACGGGTGGCGACAGCGTCGACGACGACGACGGCGACGAGAAGGATGGACAACAAGAGCCTCTTGTTGTCCCTCAGGGACGAGCAACATACGTGGTTACCATGCGTGGTTTCCGTGCGTGCGTGCCTTTTGTTGTCCCTCGAGGACAAAAGCCTCTGGTTACCGTGCGTGCGCCTGCGGCAACAAATTTTGCTCGTCCCTCAGCGACGAACAATCTTTGTTTGGTCCAGGGCACGAGGCTCACTGGTCCGGCGCGGGCGAGTCACCCTCGATGTCGTTTCCCTCCCGACAAGGAGGAAGGTCAGGGCTAAACCTTCCGAAAATCAAGCGCCCCTGGCTTCAGGAGGAGGTCGAGAAGCACTGGGAGTCCGAAAACGGTGTGGTGACGTGACAGACCGCACGATGACCTCGAAACCCGAAAGACCTCACACCGCAGTCCGTCACTGCAAGGTCACGGGACCTTGGCGGCCACAGTCGTCCGAGGCATCCTCGGAGAACGACCAACGTCCCAAAACGAACTCCAAACTGTGAGCTCATAACGGATCCCGGATCCCCACTGACTCTTGGCGGCGAACGAGGGCAGGAGCCAGAAAAAAAAAAAAACACAAAGGAATTTCACACAAAGGGTTTTGGCAACACCAACGGTGCAACGCATGCGCACACATGCCAGTGGATCCCCAGCGATCCGAACCAGGGTTGATGCACGGCCGTGCTCTAAGATGCAGTTGACATGTATGGTGTGGCAAGGCTGTCGGCGGCGACGAGATCCCAATATCCGCTACCCTCAAACATTCCATGGTGGTTTGGCACAGCCAAACCGCCGTACAACGTTAGTTTGTTCATCCGTCGGCAGCAGCACGCGTCGCGGCAGCAAAACGCAGTAGCGCGCGCGGGCATGCAGGGCCGGCGATGTGGCCGGCCAGCTGCCAACGCGACTTCGGCAGAAAAGCCGAAATCCACGTAGGATCGTTTTGGGCGTGGTATCCGGCGCAGCTGCATCGAACTGCCAGGCGCCGCGGCCTTGTGATTGTAACGCCAGGCCCCGCGCGCTCCTCGAGGCGGGAAAGCAAGCTCTACACAAAGGAATCGTGCGTGCTCTTGTGGGGGCGGCGAAAACGATCGTACACAAAGGAAATTCCTTTGTGTGCCCCCCCAGACCGTACACAAAGGAATCACGCAAGACTTCGTGGTACACAGAGGAATTACAGCAACGCCCTTTGGGTTGCGCTCTTCGCGCGCGGTGACAGCTCCGAGCTGGAAAAGAAGGGGGACGGGACAAGGCAAAGCAGGGGAAGAGGAAAAACAAGAGGAGGGCGAGAAAGAAGCGAAGGAAGCAACGGAAGGAAGCCAGGATGCGCGCAAGCGAAACTAACACTGCGCGCCGAGACAGTTGTTCGTTCGTTCGGTTGGCCGTGCGGCAAATGAAAAGAAAAAATGTGTGTTGCCTATCGAAGGGACTTCTTGGGAATGAGACTCGCGCTCTCTTCCCAGACCCCTTTCCCACACCCCGTTGCGAGCGCGCGACGATTTGTTCTGGCCCGCGGGCAGAGGACTGCCAGTTGCCGGTGAGCGGCCTTTCCACCCGTCACGCGTTCCGAACACATGCGACCAGCTAAACGCACTTGCCACGCAAACCGCCAGCTCCAAACACCGGCGCCACCCCGATCCCCGCATCCGTGCCAGGCACCCTCTCAACGACGCCCCCTTCCAGCGTAAAACCAATAAAACCCTTTGTGTGTTATGTTTTTTTTTCCTGTTATGAGAGGGGGGAAGTAGGAGGAGGCCTTCTCAGTAAGCTCGACAGTCCCCCAGCCTCCTGAGAAGTCTTCTAAGCGTTCCCTGGAGACACAAAGATCTCCCAGAAGTCGCGAGGGCTTCGGAGAAGTCCCGCCACCTTCTGAGGAGGCCTTCTCGTTCTCACTTCCCCCCCTCGCTCGCCGCCGTCTGGAGCTGGTCACAGTGTCGTCGTCGTCGTCGTCGTCGTCGTCGTCGTCGTCGCCAACGCCGCTGAAACTCACCCGACGGCGTGGTCACCGCGCAACGCTTTGACACTTCCGTGGGGGCAGCGGAAACCTAAAATCAAATCGACAAGTCGGATCGGCGATCGAAAATAATCGGATCGGCGGAAATCGGCGGCCGAGCCGGGCAACGTCGAATCGACGAAGGTCGGCAGGCTGGTAGGCCTGCGTCGAGAAATCGGAGCACAGATCGGAATCCAGAGACGACTCGAAGCGGAATCGGAGACCATCGAAATCGAAATCGAATCGAAGCGGAGGCATCAAAACGAGCCCTGCCGTGAGTGGGGGCAGCGGCCGCCTGCCCCGGCGCAGCGCCCCGGCGGAGCAGGCCGCCAGTGCCGCACCCCGCGGTGTGGGGGGAGAGCCGCGCCCGCGCGGACCGGCTGCGCCCTACTTGGGCCTCTCTGTTGGGAGCTGCGGGCGCCGCCCCCCCCCAGCGCTGCCCTCCTCCTCGTTTGGAAACGCCCAGGGGTCATGCTCTAGAGGCCTGCGCGGAGGCACGGAACAGGGGGCGTTGGGAAAAACAAAAACGATCTCGTAGGATCACCCTGGTTCGGAATAAGGCGTTGCAAATTCGGGAAGTCCTCGTCCGCCTTCTCCCCCTGGAGTTAGAACGTCCAGGGTTCGCCCACGGACTGGTTTTAGGACAGGCATGTCCCCCTACAGGCGGATTCCGGACGATAAACAAGCGTCACGTGTGCCATGGCTCTTGCGTCCGCCTTCTCTCGGCGGTGGACAAACCTCCCTTTCGTAAACCTCCCCTTAGCGAGAACAGCCTGGGACCGAAACCGTCGGACCTGGACCCGCAAAAACGACGGCCGCGACGCCCTCTCGCGAACCGAAAACGGCCAATTCCTGAATCGACGTGTCAGGGTAGGAGGTCTGTCCACCCCCGACTTTTCCTCTGGAAGTAGAAAGTCCAGGGTTCGCCCACGGACTGGTTTTAGGTCGGGCATCTCCCCCTACAGGCGGATTTCGGACGAAAAATAAAAAGTAGTAAAAAGCATGTCCCGAAATAGTCAAACATAATCAGAAAATCGTCCCAAAACAATTTTTTGATTATTTTTTAACATCCCTCCTGTAGAGGGACAGGCCCGACTTGAGGCTGGTTGTTATTCGAAACCGCCGATGCCGTCACGAAAAACCCGTGAGGGTTTTCGGATGGTTTCGGGAGGGTTCGGGAAGGGTTTGCGACTTTTGGGAGGGAAGCGCACCCCTAGCGAACCTTGGGCTTCCTAAGTCTAGGGGCCCCCTAGATGGGGTCGCAGGAAATGGTGTCGGAAGATCGCGCCGCATCGCTTGTGCATCGGCATCGTCGGGCTCCACATCGAGCCGCATCGACGATGCATCGTCGATGCGGCGCGGTCCTCCGACCCCGTCTGTTCGGACCCCATCTGGGAGGCCTGGATCCCCGCCCTCTTCCTCCCAACCGTCCGTCGCCATTGGCTCAGACTGTATCCGTCCGACTTCCCGCCAGCTCGCGTCGAGCGCTCGGGTCGCGCCCGTACCTCCACGACAGGGCTTGACTTACGCGTTGTTTTTCGATTTGTCTTCGTTTTGATGTTTTGTGTTTGCTCTACCTGTTCTCCTGTACCTCCCTGCCGAAAACGAAAAACAAATCTTTGGGCAGGAATGGGGATTCTTACCTGGACGGGCGAGGAGGGCGACAGGGGGAAAGGAGGTGCGAAGCAAGGGCAATGAGGGGCAATAGCGGAGGAGGCGAACTTTGGCGAGCACGCCACCTGGGCCCTCCTTCTGGCCTGCAGGTGGCGTACGAGGAAAAGCAAAAGAGAGGGTTGAGGGTATAGCCCAACCCTATCATGCCCTGTCGATGCCCACCAGGCCACCAGCCCTGCAAGTAGGGCGCGAGGCGGTCGTTACGGAGGGCTCACAGGGCACGAAGGCCAGGACCCTTTCTCCTCTCTACCTCCCCCCGAAAGTCGACGCGCACACGCGCGCGACTGGTTGGATCAACCAGGGCACGGAAGGACGAAACCTTAGGTCATGATCCGCCGGGCCCGCCGACCCGATGAGCAATGGGGGCGCGTCTGCCGCCCTGCCCCTTTGATCATAAGTGCTCAGCGAGTGGACGCCTCCAGTATAGCGGCCCAGGGGTCGTCTTTACGATCCCGTCCGCAGCCCCATCAACCACCAAGCCACTACCTCCGGGGAGAGACACCGGCTATTGGTGGTCGGAGCCGCGCACGAGAGGGTCATCCGTCATCCGCAATAGCCGTCATACTCTGCCTCAGCCTCGCTTCTTGGGCGGGCGGGCCCAATGAAAAAGAAGCCAGAAGCCAAGCTTGAGACAGACGGCTACGGAAGGCCAGATGGCCCCCGACCCGGGGCAGGCCACGACGGGGCGCAGGAGACCCCGAAAACCATCGAAAATGGGAAACCGACCCCCCCCCCCCTCGGTGTACCGGCCCCCCCCGGTACGCCGAGGGGGGAGGGGGCTCGGTGTCCCGTTTTGGTTGGTTTTTGGGGTGGCTGGGGACCCCCCTCCGGAACCCCAGGGCGGGGTCGGAGGCCGCTTCAAGAGGGCCCCGACAGGGCGCCGGCAGGGCTCCAAGAGGGACCCATGAGGGCCCCCAACAGAACCACACCAAGGGTTTCTGGTATGATTCTGTTGGGGTCTGTTCAGGCGGCCCTCCTGGGGGCTCCCCGACGCCCACCTGAAGCCTTCGGACGGGTCGAAAGCGCCCAAAAGGGCCCCAACCGGACACCGGGAGGGCTCCAAGAGGGACCCATGAGGGCCCCCAACAGAATCATACCAAGGGCTTCTGGAATGATTAGAACCCCCAAGAGCCTGCCCCTCACCATCTTTTAAAGTTGGGCTTCCCGAAGGGTATTTTTGAAAGCTCGTGAGGGGCAGCTTTTGCCATGCTGGGCCCCCTCCTACCGAGTTTCCGCACCTCCAGCCCACCAGGCACCCTACTCCCTCCCCCAAAGACGGGCTGGGTTGGCGCAGCCCCCCTGTCACCTGAAGCCGTTGGCGTCATTGGGCAAGAATGGGGATTCTTACCTGGACGGGCGAGGAGGGCGAGAGGGGGAAAGGAGGTGCGAAGCAAGGGCAATGAGGGGCAATAGCGGAGGAGGCGAACTTAACCATCGTTTGACTATCTTTGAACGTCCCTCCTGTAGAGGGACAGGCCCGAACCCGCCGATGCCGTCACGAAACACCCGTGAGGGTTTTCGGATGGTTTCGGGAGGGTTCGGGAAGGGTTTGCGACTTGTTGGGGGAAGCGCACCCCTAGCGAACCTTGGGCTTTCTAAGTCGAGGGGCCCCATAGATGGGGTCGCAGGAAATGGGGTCGGAAGAACGCGCCGCATCGCCAATGAATCGGCATCGTAAGGCTCCACATCGAGCCGCATCGACGATGCATCGTCGATGCGGCGCGGTCCTCCGACCCCGTCTGTTCGGACCCCATCTGGGAGGCCTGGATCCCCGCCCTCCTCCTCCCAACCGTCCGTCGCCATTGGCTCAGACTGTATCCGTCCGACTTCCGGCCAGCTCGCGTCGAGCGCTCGGGTCGCGCCCGCACCTCCACGACAGGGCTTGACTTACGCGTTGTTTTTCGATTTGTCTTCGTTTTGATGTTTTGTGTTTGCTCTACCTGTTCTCCTGTACCTCCCTGCCGAAAACGAAAAACAAATCTTTGGGCAGGAATGGGGATTATTACCTGGACGGGCGAGGAGGGCGACAGGGGGAAAGGAGGTGCGAAGCAAGGGCAATGAGGGGCAATAGCGGAAGAGGCGAACTTTGGCGAGCACGCCACCTGGGCTCTCCTTCTGGCCTGCAGGTGGCGTACGAGGAAAAGCAAAAGAGAGGGTTGAGGGTATAGCCCAACCCTATCATGCCCTGTCGATGCCCGCCAGGCCACCAGCCCTGCAAACAGGGCGCGAGGCGGTCGTTACGGAGGGCTCACAGGGCACGAAGGTCAGGACCCTTTCTCCTCTCTACCTCCCCCAACGCCGCCTCTATCTGCTGCCCACCCCTGCTTCATAGCCCTCCAACGCTTCCACTCTAACATCCTCGATTGACTGCAGGGGCAGGGCGGTGCTTGTCTCAGAGCAATGCTCCAGGCAGAGTTACAATACTGATACGGTCGCGAATGGGTATTAAGCACGACGACGTCTCAAACCTCGAGGCCCCAGCCCCAAAGGTCGTCGAAACTACGCGCCGGAAGCGCCACGGGGGCGACCGGCTCGTGATAAGTCCATTCTCCTGACGCGCGCATGGCCGCCACATATGGGTCGGCCAGCCAGCCCCTGGAGAGGGCGCCTGCCGGATTATCGCCGCTCGGGACATGCTCGACCCAGCATCTACAACGAAGCGTCGCTAGCAGCTAGCATCGCATGCGCCTTCAAGGCCAGCCGCCCCACGCCCTCGGTGGGCGATCCAGCCTTGACCATGGAGGTCGCGGCCGACGCATTGTCGATCCACCATAGGACGTCTCGTCCCCGGAGCAGCTCGGGGAACGCGGTGGCAACCTTGATGCCGCAGTGGAGTTCGGCTTGGTTTATCTTGGTTGCCTGCGGCCCCCAGGTCGCGAGCGCGGCCGGCATCGCGTCCCAGATCGTGATGTGCACCTTGCCGTTGGGCATCACGACCTTGGCCCCCAGCCTCACTCGCGCGCGGTCCTCGGCGGCGTCCGAGTAGACCGCGATAGGGGGCTCGCAGGGGCGCGCGAGCATCAGGGCGCGGTCAGGCACGTGGGTTGCCGCCGCAGCGATGTGCAGGAGGGCGCGGTGGAGAACGCTATCGGGAACCACCCGCTCGCCCTTCCCCCAGTGCTGCCTGGCAATGAGCGCGCGCATAGCTCCTCTCATGCACCGGCCCGCCAAGGAGGAGTCCAGCCAGGCAGCGTATCCCCTCAGCTTGGCGGCCTGCCCGGAAGTGATCCTGGCACTGCGCGCGGCCCCGATGCACATCTCGACGAGCGTCTCGCGACCGAACAGCTTCGGCCCCCAAACCACTGCCTTGGACCGCGGAGTCTGGCAGAAGTCATTGAGGTGCCCAAAGAGCCAAAGAGCTGCACTATGGCCGCAGGGGGCTGTCGTTTACTGTCCGAATAGCGCACTCCCATCACGCCCGCACGCTCCCGAACTATGCGGTCACCGCCATGCCGCCCCACGAAACACGCCAATTCCCCAGTGGGATTGTCGTCGGCGCAATGTCCCGTCAAGAACAACAGCAGGCGGCGTCTAACCGCAGTCTGAAAGGAGGCCATGCGGCCAAACTGGTTGACCGCAACCCCCAAGCCGAATGGCAGCCCCCGCACACAGGAGCACAGCCACTCATGCGTTCGCGGGTGCACCAGGGCAAACACGGCCAGCCCCAGCTCGTCGCGCGCGGGGAACAGCTGGCGAAAACCCTTCCACCAATCCTCCACGGATGCACGGGGGACGAACCACTCAGGGAAGGCAAGCTCGAGGCAGACGGCTACGGAAGGCCAAATGGCACCCGACCCGGGGCAGGGCACCACGGGGCGCAGGAGACCCCGAAAACCATCGAAGATGGGAAACCTACCCCCCCCCCCATCGGTGCACTGGCCCCCCCCCCGGTACGCCGAGGGGAGGGGGGGGGGGGCTCGGTGTCCCATTTGGGTATGTTTTTGGGGTGGCTGGGGACCTCCCTCCGGAACCCCAGGGCGGGGTCGGAGGCCGCCCCAAGAGGGCCGCGACAGGGTGCCCGCAGGGCTCCAAGAGGGACCTATGAGGGCCCCCAACAGAACCACACCAAGGGTTTCTGGTATGATTATGTTAGGGCCTGCTCAGATGGCCCTCCCGGGGGCTCCCCGACGCCCACCTGAAGCCCTCGGACGGGTCGAAAGCGCCCCAAGAGGGCCCCAACCGGGCGCCGGCAGGGCTCCAAGAGGGACCCATGAGGGCCCCCAACAGAATCATACCAAGGGCTTCTGGAATGATTAGAACCCCCAAGAGCCTGCCCCTCACCAGCTTTTTGAAATTGGGCTCCCCGAGCGGTATTTTTGACAGCTCGTGAGGGGCAGTTTTTGCGATGCTGGGCCCCCTCCTACCGAGCTTCCGCACCTCCAGCCCACCAGGCGCCCTACTCCCTCCCCCAAACACGGGCTGGGCTGGCGAAGCCCCCTGTCACCTGAAGCCCCGCTGGCAACGCACCCGACGTCCAGCAAAACAACGTTTAGGTCCAGCCCTGCTCTACGAGTCGGTTGAGGGTCCCGCGGGCTCGCTCAATTGGCTGCTGTTGGCCGTGGCGCCGGGGGGAAATGGGCAGGGGAATGGGGCTCTCGTGCGGGCGATCGCCTGGGCCTGCTGAGTAGAGGCCTCCTGAATGGGGTCGGGCGGACTTGGGCCAGGGGTTCGCGCCGCATCGGCGACACGTCGGCGATGCATCGTCGATGTATCGGCGATGCGCCTGCAGTGCATCGGCGACGCCCGCGCGAAGAAAACCGAGTTACGCATCGAACCGCATCGGCGATGCGTCGGCGATGCCCCGACACCCATCTGCTCCGACACCATCTACGAGGCCTAGATTAATCGCGGAGCGGGCGAGGCCGTGGCCTCACAGGCATGGCCGGCGGGTCGGGAGTTAACTCAGGGAGCCGGCGGCGCGGAAGTACCAAAAGTGGAACACATGACAATATAGCGTCTCCAACGTCATCCAGACCTCGCCGTCGGTAGAATTTGAGCCATTCGATGACGTTCGCGTCGTAGCTCTTCCGGGAAAGTCACTCGTCCCGGACGTCATTGTCCCGTCGTTTCAGCTGTCGTCCCAAATGTCCGTGCCCTCTCTGAGAAACAGGGAGGCTCGGGTGCCAGTTGACAACGCATTGAATCCATTATCGCGGGGGCTGTTTCGCCACTCGCGCGGCGCATCTCCATGCCATTCGTCGCTGCCTTGCAATCCAATCGCGCATGCTGTGCTGGTGCATAGGTATTTCTGCTTGTCTTGTACTGTCGTGCGCTTGATGTATTCGACCCACGTCTCCAAGGCAATTCTGTCCAGTGCGATTATCCTCTCGTTGTCGGTGGTGAGGGTGGTCGCTTTGTTGGACGCTGCGTTCGGGAGAGAAACTGACGGTCGGTTGTGTTTGGCTTTTCCGTGCGCGTCGGTTTCGTGGGTATGCGGTTTGGTCGTCGCTTGCGTCGCGCGCTGGTTGGTCGCGCTGAATGTCGGTCTCGCGTTGGCGGTGCCGCGTCGTCGCCGGGGGCCGGCAATCATTCGCGACGCGCGTCGGCCTCTGCGCGACTTCCACGGGGCTTGCCCGAGAAGCTGGGAACGCGCGGCTCACCTCGACCGTTTTCTTGCCCATCGCGAGAATATCAACTAAACGTTCGCGGAACAGGCCGTCGGATGGGCCGACGTCGCTTCCGCGCTAGCTGCCATCTCGAGAGGGGGGGCCAAACAGTTGCCAGCTTGAGGCCCAATCATCGCGGCGACCCAGCAGGAGAGGACGTCGTTGAGAAGCTCGGCAGGCAGCTGGCACTGCCAGGGGGCGCCCTCTGCGTCAACGCCGAACCTCGGCCCAGTTGCGCTGGCGATGGCGAAGGGGGGGGGGAAGTAGGGAGTTCCGCGCGCAAGTCGCCATCGGCGAGGCCGTCTTTCCCGACGACTGCTACCGAGGAGGTTCGGCGCGAGCGCTCTCTGCCCCTCCTTCGCATCGGCGCGGCGGTGATAGTCCTCATCCTCAACACTTCCCCCGAGTGTGGCGCAGTCTGCGCGCGCCGACGACGCATGTCTCGCGCGCCAGCGATTCTTGGGCCAATGGCAGCGGGCAACTCAGCGCGCGCTCTCTTGGGCGTCGTAGGACAGCGCCATCTCATGGTCATCGCGAACGTCGCCGTAGCATAGCGCCTCGCACCAACGGCGGTGACTCTTCCGATCCTCCTGAGCCGCCGCAAGGCGGAGATCTCCCGTCAGGGCAGGGGCCAAAAGAAACCGACAGGGGCGATCTTGCGGCCCCTGCCTCGGGACATTATCGCGGCGCCTCCGCGCGAGGCTTTCACGTAGTTCCCACTGGCAACAAATTATAGCGAAATCAAGACCCACCCTGCGCCTCAGGGCATTGCCTGGGATCAATGCGACCTTCGCGACGAGAACCCCTGCCTCGCCGCGCACAGAAGGCCCGGGGGGGCGCGCGTAAATAACCGCAGATCCCCGAATGCCCGACGTGCTACAATATATGATTGATTCTCATATTCCCCATCCGCTGCCCGTATTCTCATAAGGACCAACGTGGATTGGCGCCCGCGGACGCGCCCCCCCCCAGGGCCGCGCCCCCCCCGCCACCGCCCGCGAAGAGATTTAGGCGATGGCGTGGAGTCCTTCGCCAGACAATGGAAATCGCGCGGCGACGGCGGAGCGGTGGAACGCCGCGGCGGGCGCTGCTCCTCGAAGCCGGGGCCGCGGACAATCCCTTTTCTCAAGCCATTCGCAATCCCGGCACTCTCGATCGGCTGCCACCTGCGCGCCCGAAGTTGACCCTGACGCTTCGCGCGGGGGCGGCTCCGAATCAGCCTGCGGCCACTGTCTGGCGAGAAGCTCAATCGCCATCGCGCCCCAAGACATGCTCGGACCTCATCTGCTGCGCAATAGCCCTCGCCACCTGTCGCCCCCTGCGAGTGCGCCCCTCGACTTCCATGCGATTTGCGCCCAACCGGTCGATCGCAGCCAACAGATGCTGCACTCTATCTCGCCATCCCTTTGAGTTAGTCACCCTCTGCCGCTTGACCAGCATATCCGTCGTAGTCGCGACGTCGAGCTGCGTAGAATTATCCAGATTCCCAGAATTTCCTACTGGGATATCACTCTCCGCAACGCGCCGCTCACTTCCATTACTGCAAGCGTGCTGCAGTCGGCATCTCCGCGGGTTGCCCGACCCATAACGTCCCAAGGGCATCCGCGGCGCGTATCCTGCAGGCGCGGCGGGGGCTCCCGGCGCACCGCCAGGGGGGCCGCCCCCTCCGGATGGGCCACCCCCGCCGGGCGGACCAGATCCAGCCCGAACCTCCAGGCGGGCCCCCTGATCCACCGCCGCCGGGCCCTCGACCACTTGGAGGGCCCCCAGGACCTCGAGAAAGGGCCTCGTAGACCGCCGGGCCCCGGGCCTCCCTCTCGGTTTTTCAACGCAGCCCTGTAAGGGCCTGCCGCGGGGGGGGAACGGATCCACCTCGGGCGAAACGCCGCCTCCGCCGCCGCCGCCATTTCCGCCGTCAGGGCCGCCGCCAGGGCGACCGCCGCGCGCAACTCTGGCCGGCTCGTCCGATTTCTCGACGCCCGTGTAGCCGCTGGTCACGGAGAATGCTTCTTCGAACAGATGGACAGATGGCCACCATCCAGGTCTTCGCACGCGACTACAAATGGACGGGCTTCAAGAGCAGCTGTGCCGCTCCAGCCTCGGCCTCGATCACTGGGCCCTTTGCTAATCCTGCGCCGCCGAGAGTAATGCCACGGGGATAATAAAGTTCGGGGTCGCGGGGGGATTATAAACGCTGCCTGCCCGAGGCCAGCGCGTGGGAGGAGAAAGAGATGATGTTGAGAGGGCCGAAAGCCGAGGATCGAGGATCGAGAATCGAAGTCCGAGGATCGAGGATCGAGTTCCCAGAAGTAGCGAAATATAGACAGACAGAAGGAGAGAGGTGGGGGGGAGGGGGGGGAGGAGAAACGCCAAAGTTCCAAACCTATAAAATTTTATCTACAAACAAACAATGGACATTCAGATTGTCACCTGCTCGTGCAGGGTAGCTCACGCGCCTCGGTTCTCGCGGATAGTAAACCACCGCGATGAAAAATCATGGGGGTGGGTGGGGTGCGTGTGTGTGTGTGTGTGTGTGTGTGTGTGTGTGTGCGTGTGGTGTGTGGGTGTGTGTGTGTGTGCGTGTGTGTGTGTGTGCGCGTGTGTGCGTGTGGTGTGTGGGTGTGTGGGTGTGTGGGTGTGTGGGT
>CAUYUJ010001559.1:180059-197329 GCA_963575745.1 Prorocentrum cordatum | reverse complement strand
AAAAAAACAAAAGAAAGAGAAAGAGAAAGAGAAAGAGAAAGAGAAAGAGAAAGAGAGAGAGAGAGAGAGAGAGAGAGAGAGAGAGGGGAGGGGGAAACCAAAAAAACACGATGTGGGCTTCGCTTGAGACGTTCTCGACAACGTCTTCGCTTCGCTTGATGTTTCTATCTCAACATCAGAAGGAAGTTGACCTCGATGGTGAACTTTTCACAGCGAGTAAAGAGTTCGGCCTCCGCGCCCAGCGCCCCTGGCCAAACTCTTATTGGCCGTGGATAACTGGATAATCAACTCTAGCGTGGAAAGGGGGGGGGGGGGGGGGTTTTTTTTTTATCAGCAGCAGGCGGTTATGCCTCGTCCTCGTGGGATCTCGCTCTGGCCGGCGTCGTCTCCGCCCTGGCTTCAGCCGGGCGACTCTCGCGCTCTTCGGATCGTGTCTTCCATGGCCCAGCAATCCCTTGCATGATCGCGTCTGTCCTCGCCGCGGCTCGGCGAATTGCCTCGGCCATCGAGCCCTCTTGACCCCGTGGCCTTCCCTCATGGATTGGAAGGTGTTCCATGACGCCCCCGCTCTCGCCCCCTCTCTCGCGGCGCCCAGCGCCGCCTGCCCCCGCCCGCTTGGGCCTTCCTCGAGCCCCGCCCCTCTTGCCGTTCAACGACGATCGCCTTCTGACTCGAGAGCTCTGCGTTGCGCTGCGTTCTCTTCCTCGACTACTCATTCTGGAATGGCGCGCGTCTGCTGGCCCCTGCGTCTAAGTGACCTTTGCATCGCGCTCGATAGATAAAGCTCAACAGGCTGGCCTTGCGGCGCCCTTGCAGTGGCCTCGCCGCCCCTCGAGGCGCATCTCGCGCCTGCGAGCTGCAGTGTAGTAGCCGCCGCAGAAGCCTGCCGGGTGAGGTCGGCACCCTCGGGCCGACCGGACTGCGCTGTCGGGGACGTAATCTTTTCCTTCTAAACAATGGCATTTTTCTCCCGGTCCAATTTCGCAGCGAGAAGCTCACCCTGCTGGATGATGAGAGCACGGTCGGCGTGGACCATCGCGTCGCCATGCGTGGACCATCACTTACTTCGTCTCTCCTGCGTCCGCCATCTCTGCCGCGCGGCCCGTGGCGACCGCTGTCTTGACCGCTCAGTTTGCTTCTTCAGCTTCCATCATGCGCAAGGCCAGCGCTCTGCCCCCTCCGCCCTTGAAAAGATGTTCAGCCTTCAAACGACCTTCCATCTCCGGAGCAGCAAGCGCCCTCGTTCGGCGCTCGGAAACCTTAAGCTCGGCCCTGGCCCGACTCTCGCACACCTCTGCCCGCTCCATACACTTTGACTGCGTCGAACAGATACGCCCCATCACTGTCCTTGCATTCGCGCTAAAGTGATTGCGGACCGGTGCTGTTGAGGAGCCAGTCGTGAGGCTTTTCTCCTGGTGAGCCAGTTGCGCTCGTTCCCTGGCGCACTCGTCGCACGGAGTTGACGTCGCATTGTTTGCAATTCCCAGAGCAGTCCTTGCTACCTGGCCGTGGATGGTCACCAGAATTCTGGGTCATCGATATTCAGTATTGCTGGGGCAGCGAAACGTCGGAATCTAACGTCTATCTCCGACTGGCACCGGACGCGCGCGCGCGACGAGGCAACCGAGGCTACCGTCTGTCGTCCCCACGGATGAGCTCAGGTCGCTTCTGGACCTCCGTTGTGTCCCCGGACTCTGCACCGATTTGTGCGATGGCTCCTAGTTCCATCTCGCAGGGAGAATCGGCGAATCGCGTGGAGTCCCTCGCGAATCACCTACGCCCTTGGGTCTTCCCTCGCAAACAAAGAGCTACACATATATATACACACAGATATATATATATATATATATATATGTATATATATATGTGTATATATATATACATATATATATATATATACATGTATGTGTATACAAGACTGCATTGGCGCTTCGCGCCACGCACCTTGGGCCTGCAAGATCGGCATGCAGGCGGGATGACAGGAAGGTCAAGCCGGCAATTCAACGATAACTCCTTGTTGCCTTGTTCCGGCATCGTCGTTATCATAATGTTATTCGAATGTCCTTCCTCCATGTTTCTGTTTTTCATTCTCGCCGTACCCTGCGCATTCTCCCCATCCTCCTCAATTTGTTTTGCGGAGGCTCCTCCTAGCCTCTGGGGGCATCGTAAAATTTCTCACGCTTTCTCAAGGCCTCCTGGGCGTGTTCTGGGGTCCTGGGCGTGTTCTGGGGTCCTCTGGGGGTTTCCTCGGACCACCCTGCTTCCAACCGCGGTCTCCCTGAATGACTGGGTCACAATCTGGAATGCTTCAGAGCGTGTCTTCGGGCCATCTTGGGCCGCCATGGGGCACTCCTAGGGCTATCTTGGGCCCCTGTTGTGCCGTTTCGGGGCTGTCTTGGACTGCCTGGAAACCCTTACGGATAGTTGTGGGCGGACGCCCAGATGACCGCCGTCTTGGAGCGTCGGGAAGCCGAAAAGAGGATAACCCCAAAATTCACACAAAAAAAAAAATCGAAAATCACAAATGTTTGCCTCCAGGGTCCTTCTTGGGAGTGCTCTTGGAGGCCTCTTGGGACGTTTCGGGGCGTTATCTTTGGGGGTATGACGGCTCCGTGGGCGTCGTCGTGGACCGCATTGGGGCTCTCTGGGGTCGTCTCGGGAGCGCGCCGGAACGCCTGGAACCCGTCTGGGGCCGTCTACGGGTGCTGGGAAAGCTTGGCGAAACGCCCTGCGAAGCCCGGGGGGCCGCTTCGAGGCCCGTCCGGAAGGCCCCGAAGCCCCAGATCCTGGGAGTCCGGTTTTGGGGGGGGGGGCGGGTTTTCCCCCCGCCCGGGCTGATAAACAAATAAGAAAAGGAATATATATATATATATATATATACACATAGGGGGGGTGACGGGTTTTCCCCCCGCCCGGGCTGATAAACAGATAGGAAGAGGAATCTATATATATATATATATATATATAGCATACATACACATATACATATACATATACATATACATATACCTATACCTATACCTATACCTATACCTATACCTATACCTATACCTATACCTATACCTATACCTATACCTATACCTATACCTATACATATACCTATACCTATGCCTATGCCTATACCTATACCTATACCTATACCTATACCTATACCTATACCTATGCATATACATATACATACATATACATATAAATATCTATAAGAATACACTAGAACCATCGCGCGCTTCGCGCGCGCTCAAGTTCTAGCCCAGGCCGGGGGGGCGCTGGACGATCTTGGACAACGCTATGAAGCACAGGCACGCGACGGCATCTGAGGAGCTTCTGGGGTGTTCCGCATGCTTCGTCAACTGGCTGTTGGAGGCACCTCTTGGGTGCCTCTTGGGGGGGCGTCTGAGGGTCCCTTGGGGGCATCGGTTCTGCAATCTGAAGCCGTCATTGGCCGTCTTGGCTGCGTGGAGGCCCGGCTTGAGGCCACCTGCGGCCAGATTGAGGCAATCCGGAAGCCTCCCGGGGGCCTCCTGGAAGCAGTTTTGACGCATCGAAGACACTCTTGGCCTATTTTAAAGCCTCTTGGACGTCTCCTAGAGGCCTCTTGGGCCCTTGGGAAGCTTTTGGGGTCCTCCTGCGGCCTCCTGTGGGCCTTTTGGGGGGAACGCTCTGCTGTTGGGTGGCGTCCCCCTTCTTGGGCCTCTCTCGGGGCTCTTGGGGTCCTCTCGGGCCGTCTTGGGCGCCTCAAGCATCGTCTTGGGGCCCTCGCGGGCCGTCTTGGGGCCCTCTTGGAGGCCTCTTACTCTATATTGGAGCGGTATTGGAAGCCTCTTGGGCAGTCTTGGAGCATCGGGATGCCAAAAGGGAGAAACAGTCAAAACCCGTCAAAGCCCAATCGTAAAACAATGAGTTGTGCCTCTTGGGGCCACCTTGGGAGATCTCTTAACCTCGTCGGCCCTCTTGGGAGCTTCTTGGGGGCCTCTTGGATCCGATTGGGGGCCTCTTGGGACTTCCCGAGAACCTCTCGGGGTAGAAAGCTCGGATTCTCAGTTCGTGTTTCCCTTCTTGCGCCTCTCTTGGGGCCGTCTTGGGGCCCTCTCGGGCCTTCTTGGGAGCCTCAGGCACCGCCTTGGGGCCCTCGTGGGCCGCCCAGGGCCCTCTTGGAAGCCTCTTCGGCTAGCTTGGAGCTGTCTTGGAGGCCTCTTCCTCCTTCCCGTCCCCCTCCTCCTCCTCCCACTACAGCTCTCTCTCCTCCTGATCTTCCTCCTCCTCCTGCAGCGTGTTCCGGAAGGCTCCCGCCGGAACATGCTGTGCACAAATGCTGTCACTGCACCCGCCACAGTGCCCTGGGTGGTGGGTCAGAGGCCTCATGGGTGTTGGTTTGGATCTCGTGGTTGGCGCCTGTCGGGGACGTCGTGAAGGCAGTTTCTCAGTTGTGGGGCCTCCTCGGGGCTGTTTTTTAGCCTCTTTAGGCCTCGTTTGGGCCTCCTGGGTGCCTCTTGGGGGCCTCCTGGGGCCTCTTGGGGGCTCCTTTGGGCCTCCTGGGGCACTCTTCAAGCGGGAGGGTCGAATTTTGGAGTCGTGGTCCCCCTCTTGAGCGCATCTTGGGGTCGTTCTGGGGCTCTGTTGGGCTGTCTTGGGCGACTCTGGGGCCGTCTTGGGGCCCTCTTGAGCCGTCTTGGGGCGCTCTTGGGGGCCTATTGAGCCGTCTTGGAACGTCGGACAACCGAAAAGGCTTGAAGGCCAAAATCGTTCGAAAACCTCTGTAAAATTGACGATTTCGGCCTCTTGAAGCGCTCTGGAGAGGCGTCTTGAAGCGTCGTGGAATGCCTTGGGGGGCTATCTTGGGCGTCTTGGAGCGGTCTTTCGGCCACCCGGGGCCCGCTTGGGCCGTCTTGGGAGCCTCTGGAGGCCCTCCTGGTTCATTTTGGGCCTCAACGGCCGCCCCGTCCTCCCACGGGGGGTCGGAGGCGGCGACCTCGGAGGCCCTGGAACGCCGAAACCCTGTAAAAAACAGAAGGGAAGTCAGCCCCGGAGCCCCCATGGAGGGCGCAGGCACACTCCTGGCGGCCTCGCTCCTGTTCCGCCGGTATATATTTATATATATTATATATATATATTATATATATATATATACTAGACACCATCGCGCGCGCTTTGCGCGCGCTCAAGTTCTAGCTGGGATAATCGTCATCGTCATCATCGCCATCCTCATCACCATCATATCCGGCGTCATCGTCAGCGGCATCGCCATCATCACCATGACCATCACGATCATCACAATCGTCACCATCACCACCATCAGCAGCAACATCGTCATCACCATCGTCATCATCGCCAGCGTCGTCATCATCGTCACTATCGTCACCTGAATTATCAACATAATCATCCTAATCATCACCATCGTCATCATTATCGTCGTCGTGATCGTCGTCATCGCTATCGTCATCATCATCGTCATCATCTTCATCATCCGCCCACTCCTGCATCACAAGCACCATAAACAGCATCGCCACAATTATTATCAGCATCGGCGTTATCATCCTGACCATCACCAGCATCATCATAATGATCATCAGCGTCACCATCCTCAACGGCATCACTGCCATCGTCATCATGATCGTCAGCATCACCACCATCATCATCATCACCATCACTCACATCACGATCACCATCAGCATCATCATTCCCACTGTCAACATCATCATCATCATCATCATCATCATCATCATCATCATCATCATCATCATCATCCTCTTCCTCATCATCATCGTCGTCGTCAACTTCATAATAGTCGTCATCATCGTCATCATCGTCACCGTCGTCTACGAAGCTCCCCCGCCGAACACGAGGATATCTCCGCAGCGTCTTGCATGCCGCGTGAGCAGTGTTGGGGATTTAGGTCGTGGGCCTGAGGCCGCCCTGCATAATCATCATTGTCAGTATCACCAGCGTCTGGAAGCCTTGCGGGGCCCTTTCGGCGCCTTTTGGAGGCCTCTTGGAGCTTCCTGAGGGCCTCTCGAGGCCTCTTGCGGACTCCTGGGGGCCTCTTGGGAGCTTCTGGTGGGCGAGGGCTCGAAATGTCAGCTCGTGTTCCCCATCTGGGGCTCCTCTTGGAGTGTTTTGGGAGCTCTTTTGGGCCGTCTTGAAGCTTCCTGGGCCGTCTTGGGGCCCTCTTGGGCTGTCTCGGTGGTCTCTTGGGGGTCTCTTGGCTCGTCTTGAGGCGATCTTTCGGGCCTCTTGGGCCGTCTTGGAACGTCTGGAAGCCGAACTGGGGAGAACGCCAACACCCTTTCAAAACCTAATAAAAATCAATGAAAATTCCCTCTTGGGCCCCTCCCAGGAGTGCTGTCGGAAACCTGCTGGGACGCTTTGGCAACGTTTTAACCGTCTTGGAGTGCTCCCGGGCCGCTTCGGACCTCTCTTGGGCTGTCCTGAGGGCGTCCTGGAGCCATTTTAGAGGGTCCTGGGAGCGTCCTGGCGTCTCCGGCGGGGGGGTGACCACAGCCGCTGGGCAAAGTGAGGCTCCCCCCTGGTCCAGGACTCCCTCCCCCCCCCTACATACATACATATATATATGCTTCTCTCACCTGTTTTTGTGCACTCCGCCAGGGAGCTTGTCAGGCCAGGACCTCTGGGGGCTACTCAGGGGTCATTCCAGGAGTTGGGAGAGGTCCCGTCCCTTCAGCGGCATCCAAGGGCCTCCCAACCCGCCTGGCACAGCCGTGGCGCTTAAGCACCCGCGCTGCGTCCCAGACGCGCTGACACACTTGCACCGCCGGGAGGTTAAACGTCACCAACCCCTGAACCCCCTAGCTCTCTCGTCCTGGCAAATACTCGCGCGGAGGCAGGCACGGCCACGCGCGAGACGGTAGCAATGCTGCCCCCTGTCTGTGGGTGGGCCAACACAGCTACGGCAGATGGATGAAACTCAACCGTTATCCATCAACGGCGTCGCGCACGCTCAGGTGGACTCCGCATAGGTTTCCTTGGAAGGTTCATATATGCTTCTCTCACCTGTTTTTGTGCACTCCGCCAGGGAGCTTGTCAGGCCAGGACCTCTGGGGGCTACTCAGGGGTCATTCCAGGAGTTGGGAGAGGTCCCGTCCCTTCAGCGGCATCCAAGGGCCTCCCAACCCGCCTGGCACAGCCGTGGCGCTTAAGCACCCGCGCTGCGTCCCAGACGCGCTGACACACTTGCACCGCCGGGAGGTTAAACGTCACCAACCCCTGAACCCCCTAGCTCTCTCCACGGTCCCTACTCTGGCAAAAGCCGCTCCCTCTTGCTCTTACTTATGCCCTCCACCTCGTTGTAATGAAATGAGGGAAGAAAGGTGGAGGATGGGCGGGACAGACAGACAGGCAGTACAAAGCAAGAAAAGTTCATCTCGCTTCTGCTCGCAGGCGGGACGCGAGCAGGCCGCAGCGCTTCCGCTGCGCGGGCGAGAGATTTAATTGAGTGGCCTCGGCGACGGCATCCTGGACATACAAGCGGGCCGTGCGCGCCGAGGCCCATCTGCCTCGGAGCAGCGTCTGCTCCATGGAGCCATGGCTGCGGAAGTCGGCGGAGGCGCCGCCCCTCCGCCAGCTGTAGAGGGTGAGCTTAGCATCCTGCAGTTCCAGCAGCTCACGCACTCGGCTGAAAGTGTTCATGAAACTGTTTGGCTCCATTCCGAGGCACAAGTCCTGTCCGTGCGCCTGAGCCTTTGCTCTAGCAAGGAGGGCGACCGCTACACCACTCCGCACGAGCACGAACTCTCGGGCACCAGTCTGATGCTGGCTCTTGGCGTTGCGCAGCTGCAGCACGGCCATTCGTCGGAGTGGGTACAGCTGTACATCGGACCACACGAGCGAGGTCATCTCACCCGTCCGGAGGAAAGCATCGTAGCCCGCAGCCAGCACCGCCGCAGCACCGAGCTGGCCTACGGCTGCAAATGCACCAGCGGATGCTGCCGCGATCAGCGGACCAATCGGCAGCGCCCGCCCAGCTGGCTCCAGTCGTTGCCACGTCTTGGCCAAGCGCCAGCTGTCCCGCAGGTGCCCTCGCACGGGCGGGAAAGCGTGCGTGATGCCAGCAATAGCATTATTAACTTCGAACAAAGAACCTCCGCTCAGCCAGCGGCTCTCAATGAAGGCGGCCACGCCAGCGTCGACCTGAGCGGGCGTCTGCGGCTGCCGGAGCTCCTGGATCCAGAAATCAACGACTTCATCGACTGCCGCACGGTACCGCTGCAGGGTGAGTGGCGTGACCATCGCCTCCCTCAGCGGTTGGGATCTCGCTGCAGCTCGTCGCGCCATCGCCTGAGCTGTGACCCGGCTCACCTTTGCCGCTGCTTGTGCTGCACGCTTGCTGGGGGCGGCCCTCCTGGCCCTTGCCGGCGGCCGCACTGGGAGCGAGGCAGCGGCGGCCGAAGCTCCAGCGGGACGGCGTGTCGGCGGGCATGTCGTCGGTGTCGCAGTAGCCGTACAGCGGGTACCCTGCCGTCGCGAGGAGGAGGGCGTTGAGACGGCGGAGCGCGGGCTGCAAAGCCCTCGCGCTCGATCTGCCCTTGGTGCTGACTGCCGCGATCGCTTGGGCATCCAGTATGTGCAGGTAGCGGCAGCGGTGGTTCTCAACCGCTCGGCACCTCCAGCGCGCTCCAGCCACTGCAGCCTCCAGCTCCAGCGCCGAGATGTGCCCGGGCCGCTGCCAGCGAAACCCTTTGGCGATCCGCCAGGCCCAGAGGTGCGTACGGAGAGCTGCCCGCGGCCACGCGCGGGCTCGGTAGGGTGCCCCGGTGTCAAGCCGGACGTCCGTGCCCCCGCGGTCCGCGACCCTCAGGAACTCCACGATCAGGCTGCGTTCCAACCGCGGGTCGCGATGTCCCGGCTGCTGGAAGTCGGGAACCACGTTCCAGTTCGCTTCGCACGTGCCCACAGCGAGGCAGCTGCTGCCCGGGATGGCGGCCGCTAGCGCCCCCACCTGAGCGAGCCACGAGCCGAGAAGATACATGACAGCCTGGACGCAGAACGTATTCCCGATCAGAGACTCAATGACGCTGTCACGCTCGGCGGCAGGTGCACTATCTTTTACAGCGGCCTGGAAATAGAGACGGTCGAACCCCATCAGGGCAGCACGCTCCTCAGGCACGGGCAGCCGGCCCCGCTCACGCCTTGCATCCCAGATGAGGCTGCCGTCCTCGTAGTTGTTGACCTGGTAACGGTAGCTGTCGGCAGCCCAGCGCTCTGCAGCCCTCACCGAGGCGCGGTCGAGGCCCACGGGCCGAAACGGCGGGTGACTCCGCGGGATCGGCCTCGTGAAACAAGGGAGGTCTGCCTCAGGGTCCAGCGTCGACCAGCCCTCCAGGAGCGAGGCACTCAGTGGGAGCCTCTCCACCGCAAGCGAGACCTTGAAGTACGTGGCTTCACCCACACCCTTGGTCTCGACGGTGGCGTCGGACGCCAAGAACGCCGTAACGGGCCACGAGCACCAGTACAGGCGGGGCCGCCTGACGTGAGTGAGACACCTGGCATCGAGGAACACGGGTGTGACGCCAAGCGCCCTGGTGAACTCCGCCCTCGACTCTAAGGTCATGCTGAACACGTTCTCGACGAACCACATGGTGCGCTTGGGAAAGGCAGCCTCTGCTGCCTGGATCAGCTCGGGGACCCGGAAGAAGAGCCTCGACCTCGACCCCTCCAGGCCGGTCCCCACGACATTGATGCTCGCCAGGTCTTGGCACGGGCTCCCCGCGGTCAGGACGACCCAGTCGGCGTCCCGCGCGTAGCCCTTCAGCATCTCAGTAAACCGCGCCGTGTCGACGGCCTCGATGTTGCCAAGCTCGATCACGCCCGCCCAGCGGCGACGCACCAGTCGCCGGGCGGCGGGCTCGACCTCGCAGCTGACATGGGCCATCACGTCGACCGGGAGTCTGGAGGCCGCCACCGCGGCCCCCGCGGCGCCAGCGAAGAGCTCGATGAGAACTATGCGAGGGCGCCACCGCACACCCCGCACAGGGGCCGCAACTGCACCAGGCCGCAACGTCACAGCCGAAGCCCCCCCTCTCGCGCACGCAACGCCCTGCGCCGAGAGCCCGGCCGTGTGGCAGATGCCCCCGGCGCGCTCGCTGGCATCGGTCGCTATGACACAAGTGTCGATCTTCGCGCGCAGGTCAGTGTAGGCCAGCGGCAGCGCCATCGCGAAGCCCAAGAGCTCGTCGCACATGCCAAGGGGAACAGTCTGCGGACGCGTCCAGCGTCCAGCAGCCCACACGCTGTTGAGGAATCCCATGAAAGGCCTCCTGAACTCCGCTGCCCTGGCGCACCTGCCTAGGATCATGAGCATGCCCTGTGACGAGAGGCCCTGCCTGCCCATGCCCCACAGGGTGAACGCCAGCAGCTGGTGCAGCTTCTCGGTCGTGACTCCGACCCGGCCGACGGCCCCGTCAAGACCCGCGCCCATCCGCTCCAGGACCAGCGCGCGGTGCTTGGCCTTGCCGGGGGCGACGCTGATCCCCGAGCGGCCGTAGGCGGCCCTCTGCTCCTCCTGCGCGCAGCTCATCGTGCCGAGGAGCTCCGCGACCATCGCGTTGGGCACCACCTCGCCATGGTCCCAGTCGTCGATGTAGTACTGGATCCACTGCTGCTCGAGCTCCTTCGACTTGAACGGAAGCGGCCGGTCCTTGCGCCACTCGAGCTCTGCGGGAAACCCCGCAGCGAGGGGGCGAGAGCCGAACCCGAGGCGCCTGTGGCAGTGCTGAAACACCGTGACCGCGTTGATCCAGCCCATCGGGATGACGCGCAGCGCGAGGTGAGTCTTCCCAGGACCCGGCACACCGATGAGCTCGTTCGGGATCGCCTCCGCGAGGGTCATGTATGGCTGCCAGGCCTCGGGCAGCTCGTAGCAGTAGAAAGCGGAGGCTTGGTCATCCGAGGACCAGAGCAGCATGTGGCCCTCTGGGAGCGGGATGGCGACCCACGAGGGCGACGCGCTAAGGGTCCCGATGTCATCCCTCATGATGCGCTGGTAGCTGTTGGCCGGGACCATGTTGATGATTAACCGCTGGACGCACGCCTGCCCAGGTGACGGCGTGCCTCCCTTGGCGACCCCGAACGCCCCCGCAAGCACCTTGCGGTTCCCGACCTTGAAGATGCGGTCGTCGGCGATCGGCGCCGCCAGCCCCAGCTCGACGAGCTTGGTCCCGATGCGGTACCACTCCTGCTTGGACGTGACCTGGATCGCTGCCCGCGGGACCTCTGCAGGCCACTCATCTCGAGGGAGCAAAGCCAGCGTGGGGTCGGCAAGCCAGGCGCCCACCTGAGCGTCCGCGATGTCGACCGCCTTGACCGAGGCGGCAACGCCGCGCGCGGGGAGGCCTGGCATGATGCCCGCGAGCGAGAGCGGCAAGGCGCGGGCCGTCTCCTCGCCCCCGTAGGAGACGGTCCTCGACGAGATGACCCGGTCCCAGTCCGGGAGCTCGAAGGCTGTGGCGGCATCCTGAACGAAATACTCACAGGCCTCCTGCACAATGCCGAGCGCACTAACCTGGCTAGCCGTGGGCCGCCTCGCGGCGACGGTGGGACTGCGCATGTGCCCCGTGTACTGGTAGTTCAGGCTGAAGACCACGAGCTGGGCCCACCCCTGCGCCGTGGCGGCGTCCACCTCGCAGGTCTCCGGCAGCTGCTGGTGCAGGTGCCAGGCGGCGCGGTACCTCTCGAAGAGTGGGGCGTCGGGCAGTGGTAACGGCAACACCTCGCGCAGCCGCGCGAAGCTGGCCGTGGGGTCTGGCGAAGTGCACATCTTACGAACGTACCGCCCGATCGCCCCTGGCGAGCCGTGCACCGCCTCGTGGACTGCGAGGGCCAGCCTGAACTTGGAGCTGACGCCCGTGCCCACCTCGGCTAGCATCTGGCGCCACCGCCGAGCCTGCGAACTGCCGCGTAGCTGCCGCTCAGGCGGGCGGAGGGCAGGCGGGGGCGTGCTGTGGGCCGCGGCCTTAGCCGTGTCGGCCCTCACGCTCGAACCCAGGCCGTCCTGCGAGCAGTGCCCGTGCCGCGGCTCTTCCCCGTCTTGCCTTTGCCGCGGCTCTTGGCAGCCAGCGGCCTCCCGATGCGCGCCTTCCACGCTGCCTGGGTCTCGCCCTCGCGCCTCGGGTGGGCCGCCTTGTGCTGCGAGAAGCTCCGGCTCGCCGCCGCCTCCGCTGGTGGCACGCGGGCGGCGGCTGCTGCGTCGAGGTCCCCCTCCGAGTCGCTCAGGAGCTGGACTGACCGCGTGGGACTGCGGCTGGTCCTCCGCGCCGCTGGCGGCTTCTTCTCGGCGGGGGGAGCTGCGGGACCGTCGCCTGGAACGCGTCCGGCAAGGATCCTCATCGCCTCGGCCGATCCCGAGACTGGCGTCCCGGTAGCAGGGGGCGGGGGGCGCGCCTCCGCGCGCCCATGGCCTGCAGGTGCCGTCCCCCCCTGCAACGGAGACGGCTCCCGGCCAGACCCCTAGCCCGGCCTGCGGTCTGCAAGCCGCTGGCGGAGTTCGGCGACCTTCAGCTCCCGGGCCTCGACCTTCTCGGCGGCGTTCTCCTCGTCCAGAGAGGCGCCTGATGGAAGCTGTTCCTGTGCGACCAGCGTGAGCCACCGTGCTGACCGCCAGTTCCCGTCGCGGATGGCCATCGTCCGCGCCTTGAACTCCTGCATGAGCAGATCCGCAGTCTCGACGACCTCTCCGCGCAGGATGCCGTCGAGCGCCAGCCCCAGCGTGCGGAGGACCCGCACCTCGTCTGTCCCCAGCGTGCGCGGCGGGTGAGCAACGAAGAACACCGTGTTCAGGAACTGCGTGACGCATGGGGCCAGAGGGTCGGCTTCGCCCGCGGACAGCTGCTGGGTGAACTGGCTGCGCAGGTGGCCGAGCCCATTCTCGAGGAGAGCACCAGGCCGCTGCCGAGCGATCCTGCGGAACAAGTCGCGCTTGATGTTCACGCCCTGGTAGCGATCGCGGCCCCCGAGCCGCTCCGTGTCGCTCTCCGCGCCGTCCTCCGCGTCGTCGTCGTCGCGCCCCAGGAGCGCAGCGGTCAACGCTGACGCCAGCCTGCTCTTCGATCCCGAGGCGCTGGCGCGCGCAGGGGCAGCAGCGGCGGCTCGGCCAGCTACCACCTGCGCCAGGCGCTCGCCCACGGCCCCTGCTGGGCGCGCGGCATTCTTGGGCGTGCCCTGCCTCGGCCCACCACGAGCTGCCTTGCCCCCGAGCCGCGCCAGCCGCGCCTCGAGCTCGGGGTCCTCGGCGGTCTCCTCGAGCCCAGCAAGCTCCTGGTCGAGCGGGCTCGTATCTCGTGGTCCGCCAGGGGTCTGGGTGCCCTCCACCTCGCGGGCTCGCTTGCGCGGTGGCCCGCGAGGCTCCTCCTCGTCCTCGTTGGCCCCGTCCCCGAGCGGCCATCCGCCGAGCTCTCCAGGCATCGGCTCGGCCGAGGGCGCGTCGGCCAGCACAGGCGCTCCAGGGTCCGCGGCCGGGCAGATGAGTTTCGCCTGCTCGCGGGCCACATCGCGGGGGTCCACCACCTGCCACACGTCCAAGTGCTCGACTACTGCGCCCACTGGGGCGACCGCCCCGCACTCGGCGGCGCTGCACTTGCAGAGGTGGAAGACCGTGGCCAGGGGGCGCGCGCCCTGCTGCCCGGAGGAGGCTGCATACCATGAGAAGTACGGGTCGCTGGCGCCCACGTGCCGCCCCTTGAAGAAACGGCCGAAGGCGTCCGCTTGGTAGGCGACCTCCACTTCGAGCATCTGACGCCCTGCGGCGCCCCGTCGTCGTCCTTGACGCGCGCCAGGACCCGTGCACCAGCCCACAGCGGCAGCCCCGGCACCAGGTCGCCGTTCAGCGCCGCGTCGAGCCAGGCCCCTCTCGGGAAGGGCCACCCGGCGGCACCCGGGGCTGCCCGCTCCATCGGGCTCCTCGCCAGCAGCGGCGCGGGAGAGGGGCGACCCGCGCCCGGGATCCTCGCCTCCCAGCCAGGTCTTCGCTCCCCTCAGCCCGCAAAGTCTGCCAGCGAGGCTGATCAGAATCAGTCGTCCGAGCGTGGCCTGCACGCGGCCGCGCTCGGCGCGGCGAACTTTCAGTAGACAGAGTGGCTCGGCAGCGGCCACAGACGGGCGGCACCGCCCGGTGACTCCGCTGCCTGTCTCGAGCCAACACAGCTACGGCAGATGGATGAAACTCAACCGTTATCCATCAACGGCGTCGCGCACGCTCAGGTGGACTCCGCATAGGTTTCCTTGGAAGGTTCATATCTATATATATATATATATATATATATACACACACACATCTGAAGGGGCTCCAGGACACACAAATAAATACATAGAAATAACAGGATTCCCCATATTTTACATTTTTTTCTTGGTTTTTGTTTCCCCCCGACTTCCCATATTTTCCTATATTTTCCTGGGGATCGACGATTCATGGTGTCTGTGTATTTTCCCTCCTGAATATCGGCGGCGACGCGGGGCCGGCAGCCAGACCGCAGGAGCACCGCACATCGTGACTTGTCTGGGGTTCTGCCAGACACCGCGTCCTCGTCGCCGACCTCAATTATATATCGGAACGGCGCGTCTGCGTCGGCAAGGGCCGTTGCTGCCGGGCCCAAATCTGGTCTGCTCCGTCCGACGCTTCGCCCCGCATCCTTTACAGTCAACCCGCAGAGTAAGGATGCGCGATAAGGATGCAAGGCCCTTGGACGCCCATCTCAAGCGTTTCGAGCGGGGCGCGGCCAACGAAAGTGTCCAAGGATGGACCCAGGAAGCAAGGATGCAATGGTACCCTTGGGAGGGATGCCTATCCTTACTCTGCGGGCCGACTGTATGAGCGAAGACGCTCGACCTCGAATGCCCGCGCTCCTCTTCCGACCCAGGAGCAAGCTCCGCCCGGGTTGGGAAGGCAGTCGGGCACCTCTGAAGTAACATCTCGTATGTCCCGCGCAAACTTCATCGACGCTGGCGCGCCCGATGGCAGGCATCGGGGCCTTGCGCGTGCCATCTCTCGATGCACATGTGTGTATCTCTCTCTCTCTCTCACTCTCTTTCTCTTTCTCTCTCTCTCTCTCTCTCCATCTCTGTCCCTGTCCCTGTCCCTGTCTCTGTCTCCCTCTCTTTTCCTTCTCTCTCTCACACACTCTCTCCATCTCTCTCTCTCTCTCTCTCTTTCAGCGAAGCCCATGCGACCGATGCCAGGGGCGACGTGGCTCGCGGGCCCCGCAGCAGGACCAGCAGATTCCACATCAGTGGTCTCCGAAAATGTGTCTCCAATCTCAGCGTTGTGGCTTTCGTCAGAGACGTCGGCACCATTCGCCGCGTCGCGCGCGCCAGGCGGGGAGATCAGACCGTCGACCGACGACGTGGCCCCTCCTCCCGTCCGAACGACTTCTCTGGCAAGTTCGGTGCGATTCTTGCTGGGCGGCCCCGGCATTGGCCGGGGCGTGGCAGAAACCTCCGGACCGTGCTCCGATTGCCGAGGGGGCTCGCCGCCCCCAGAGGTGGGATGCATCGTCGGGCCTGCGGATTTCTCTTCCAGGGCGCGAGCGCAGCATCTGCTTCACGGCCCAGACCTGCAGAACGTGTCCTCCTCTTGACGAAATCAGCAAGGCAGTCATCATATTCTCTTTTTCACCACGGGCGCCTCGCTCCTCCGAGTTGCAGCCCTTGTGGCAACGGCCATGGGCTGTGCCAATCACAACTTCAGATGGTAACCCATCTCTCGTCGAGCAGTGAGCGTTCCCTGGCGAGGATGGAGCATGGGCCTTGCTCTTTATTTCCCTGGCGCAGGGCAAGAGATCCCTTCGCGAGGGTCTTGCAAACGGAATGTGGTTCCATGGTGTGGTATACCCGGTGAGCCAAGTAAACGCGCGGGGATGCGCGCGCCAATGACTGCGAACGCGCCTTTTCCTGCCCGGGCGCGGCCGCGCCCGATCAAGTACAACTTGCTATGTGTAGCGGGAGCCAAACGCCCACAACGGCAGGCGGATCGACACTTAAAACTAAAGTGTAATGAGCGAAGGTAACGACTGTTGGAGCCACCTGGCCGGCTCGAACTGCCTCTTGATTCTACTGTGGGCCCAGGCAGCAGGGTGATGCTTTGGCTCGGCGTTGCAGAGCCTGGCGTCATGCGGGTAGGCATGCAGGAACTCTTGTCTCGCACGGCGCATGCCGATCTTCCCCCCCATCCGATGCCAAAATCTTGGAGCCACAGTCGCAAACGTGCAGCCCACTCGGCACCGACGTCGCAACCCAAAGGGATCCGATACCCAGATGCCCTTCCCATGCAGCCGCAGTCCTGGAAGCTTCAGTCGTATGCAGGGTCCTAGCTCTCTTCCGTGCCTCATAATATGGGTCGCCTATTTGCGAGGCTCTCGCGCCATTGTGGCCGCGATCTTTGATAGATTCGATGGTCGCCTGAAGCGGCACGAGCTCTGCGAAATGATTGGTCGGTATACTGCGTTATAGCCCTGCTGTGTGCAAGTGGATGTGTGCAGCTGGCGGCGTGTGTGGCTTCAATACCCATCTTGATGCGGCATGTCTTAACATGCGACGCGCGCCTCTGAAGTCAGGTGCTTCGCTTTCGCACGCTGGAGGCCCCCGATGCTTGGGTCAGGGGCACTCGCTCGCAAGCCCGCGGAGCTTGACTTCGGAAATGGCATCGCCAAGGGTCCTACTCCATCCCATCCTCCTCCTCCTTCTCCTTCTACCCCGTCCGTCCTCCTCTCACAAACGCCCAGCTGCGAATGCATTGCCCCGGTTCTCCCCCTCCAGCTTCCGCCGCCTACTGCTCCTCACTTGCGCCGCTTCCCCCTCCTCCTCCTCCTCATCCTCTTCTTCTTATTTTTCTTCTTCGTCTTTTCATCTTATCCTTCTCATTATGCCTCTTCTTGTTCTTCTGAGTTTTCTTCTTCGTCTTCTGTTTCTTTGTCTTCCTCCTCCTCCTACTACTACTACTCCTACTACTAATACTACTACTGCTACGACGACGACAACAACAACAACAACTACAACTACTACTACTACTACTACTACTACTACTACTACTACTACTACTACTACTACTACTACTACTACTACTACTACTACTACTACTACTACAACTACAACTACTACTACTACTACTACTACTACTACTACTACTACTACTACTACTACTACTACTACTACTACTACTACTACTACTACTACTACTACTACTTACTACGTACTACTTACTACTTACTACTACTACTACTACTACTACTACTACTACTACTACTACTACTACTACTACTACTACTACT
>CAUYUJ010001559.1:68786-179959 GCA_963575745.1 Prorocentrum cordatum | reverse complement strand
CTCCTCCTCCTCCTCCTCCTCCTCCTCCTCCTCCTCCCCCTCCTCGTCCTCCTCGTCCTCCTCGTCCTCCTCCTCCTCCTCATCATCACTCCGCAGCAGCTCAGGGGCTCTTTTCCTCCTCATCCTCTTCCCCCTCCCACATCTTCAACCCCCTGCCTCCTCCTCCTCCTCCTCCTCCTCATTATGATCCCGCCTGCCTCCCTGACCAAGTGCAGATCAGGACACTTATTTGCGGCTCTCGGGACTGGGGGCTTTCGGTGGACTTGCTCTGGTCCTTGCCGATGAGCCCAACCATGGATCGCGCGCTTGTTCCCTACTCCACCACCCACCCCGTTCTCCCTTCCAACCGTGCTTTGCAACGTCGTCCTAGACCCTGCCGGCGTGTGGAAGACGTATCCTGATCTCGTCGTCTTGCGTGGGTCGTCGTCATCGTGTCGCCCATGTGCACACTGCCCACGAGATCGTCACGTCGGCTCCAAGAGGGGTGGTCGGCTCCCCTCGGGGGAGGGGAGCTGCTCACGAGATCGTCACGTCGGCTCCAAGAGGGGAGAAACGTCGACCCCCCCCCGGGCGAGGGGAGCGGCCGCGACCCGGGGGGGGAAGCCAATCTGCCCCCCCCAGGCGAGGGGAGCGGCCGCGACACGGGGGGGAAGCCAATCTGAGCAACGTCGTAGTTACTCTAAGGGAAGCCCCTTCTATCTTACACCCTCCCCCCGGGGGGGGGAGGGGGGGGGGTCCGACCCGGATACCCTGGGAGGGGGGGGAAGCACCCGGGCAGCTCCCTTCGGGGGAGGGGGGCGGCGGCCGCGACGCAGGGGGAAACCAATCTGAGCAACATCGTAGTTACTCGAAGGGAAGCCCTTTCCCTCCCCTTCCCCGGGGGTGGGGGGGGGTCTGGCCGAAGCTTAGCAGGGTTTCATGTTTCAAGTGTGTGCGAAGTGGAGGGAAGGAGTTCCCAGGCCCTTGCCTCGGACGCCCGTGGCCCCCCGCCCGACCCCGCGCGGCGACCCATCATCACCACCACCCATAGTGTTACCACCGCCGTCACCCTCCAACAGAGATCGTTCCGTATTACCATCCACAGCACCATCATCGTTCACCACCATCATGAAACCATAAGCTCACCATGAGCCCCTGCCATCACCACCATTCACCACCACCCTTTGCAACCTATTGTCATCGTCACTTTTGCTAGAAATGGAAGGGGATTGGATTCGCAGGCCGTGCAATGGCATCCCATCCATGCAAGCCCGCCCGCGGCCCGCGCCGATCCCGCACCGCGACCCACCCACGACATCTGCATAACTCCAAGACATGATGATTGCGTTGGCGAAGTGCGAACTTGAAAAAACCTGAAAGCTCTGTTGCCCAGCTCTTGTAAAATCGTTGCGCTGTTCATTGCACACATACGATCTATTGTTTAATGGTACTTAGTTCAAAGCTTAATTACCGTTTCAACATTCTTTGGCGCAGGTCTCGTGTTTCGCGTTTGGTTTGTTTTGCTTTCAAGTTTGGGATTCGTTGTTTCTTTTTGTTTGCGTCATTCGTTGCAAGTTGCACTTTACGCTGCAAATTGTTTCGCGCGCGTACCGTGGGACACCCGCGCACTGAAGGGGTACCCGCGCGCGCGCTCCCTATGGGGCCACCCCGAAAGGTTCCCCCTGAACTAATTTTGGATACCTTGCGCGTCCAACGTTGGGTCAGTCTCAGGGCCTCCCAGGCTCGGCACCCCCCGTGGCACAACGCAACATGATGAAGCCAAGGTGGACAACCGAAATGCCCAACGTTGGTTATAATCTTGTGTTGGGCCGATTGCGATTGAGCCTGGGAGGCCCGGAGACAGAACCAACTTTGAACACGCCACATGCCCAAAGCTGATTCAGGCGCGTGGCCGGAATACGCGCGGGCTGGCATGCGGACGTCCTCACAGGTGCTGTAGGTGGGGCACCCTATGGCCCTTATGGGGCACGATCCGCACGAGGGGTATGCCGAAATTGGCGCGGGACCGCGCGTGAGCGCCCTCACGGGCGCCGTATGAAGATCGTAGTGGTGCGATCCGTGTGAGATGTGTGCCCGAGTGGGCGCGGGCCCGCGTGCGGGCGCCTTCACTGGTGCCGTAGGTGCTATGGGACTGCCGTGATCAATTTCCCCTGAACCAGCTTTTGGCACTTTGCGTGTCCAAAGTTGGTTCGTAATCTTTGGCGGGGCCGGGGAAGCAGGGTAAAAGCGAAGGGGGCTGAAGGATAAAGAAGGGTACGATGAAGAGGATGAAGACGAAGACGAAGATGAGGATGAGGACGAAGGAGGAAGAGGAGGATATTTTGAGCAGAAGGGAAGTGGAGAAGATGAGAAGGGAGGCGGTGGAGGGGGAGGCGTCAGGAAATAAGAGGGATGAGGATGGGCAGAAAGGGGGGAGTGAAGATGAGGATAGGAGGATGGGAGCTCGAGGTAGAGGAGCTGACGTTGTGAGTAAGTGGCAATGTGGAGCAAAAGGACGGGGAAGCCCCGCGGGCGCCCTCACAGGTGCCGGAAATGCAGCTCTCCATGGGGCACGATCCGTGTGAGGGATGTGCTGAAGTCGGCGCGGGCCCGCGTGAGGGCGCCCTCCCTGGCGCCGTACGTGGGGTTCGGAGTTCCCTGTGAGACGCGATGCGTGTCAGAAGTGTGCCCAAATGGGCGTAGGCCGGTGCCCAGCATTAGCGTTATGCCTTTTGCACCAACTACTATAGCTAATCTGGCACTGGTCATCTACTTGCAGCACTGCTGCTACCAATTTTTCCGCGACGTCTACAGTCATTAGTGCGACCCAAAAGCTAGAAAGCTAGTACCACCACAATACGCATTGCAATGGCCACTGCTATCACTACTTCTACTTCTACTGCTCCTGATACTTCTACTACACCTTATTCCCCAATCAGAGCTTGCCCCTGTAGGGGTCCTAGCGGATTCATATGGTTAGGATAAGTTTGCCGCCTATTTTCGCCGCACGCCCAGGTGCCCGGGTGCCCGGGGGTGCCCGGGTGCCCGGGTGCCCGGGCGTGCCCGGGGGTGCCCGGGTGCCCGGGGGTGGCCGTATAGCCCAATAGCCCTATAGCCCTTTAGCCCTATAGCCCAGCTATATAGCTCTATAGGCCTATAGCCCTATAGTTCTATAGCAGTACAGCCCTATAGATAGGGCCCCATATACCCTATAGCCCTATAGCCCTGTAGCTCTATTACCCTATAGCCCAATAGCCCTATAGCCCATATAGCCCTATAGCCCTCCCTGACAAGATTATGATTGTATTTTTTCTGGTATCATACTCCTATTCCTCGTACTGCGACTACTAATGTGGCACACATGGGAACTATTGCTTGAACTATGTCCCCTCACAGTGATTTCACTTAGGGGCTCTCACTTGTATCTCGGGGGGAATGCACGGCTACGCCAGGTCTTCGGTTAGTGGGTGGTTGATGGGCGCCCGTGGGCGCCTCGGGGGCTCCCCATGCTTGGTGAGAACGTTTGTTTTTGTTCGGGCTGGTGGTCGCCTCGTGAGTGCCCCGTAGGCGCTTCGTGGTGCACAACAACTTGCACCCTATAGCTTACAGCACATAGCTTACACTACGTCATAGCAAGGCTTGCACCATATAGCTTGCACCACATAGTTCGCATCACACAGCTCAGACCACATAGGTTGCACCGCATAGCTTACACAGCATAGCTTCGACCGCATATCTTCCACAGAGCTTTCAACACATAGCCTCACGGCATCGCTTTCATCACGTAGCTCGAGCCACATAACTTGCACCACATCGATTGCGTCGCATAGCTTGCAACAGCTTTCGCCGCATATGTTGGACAACATAGCTTCCACCACATCGCTTACATAGCAGAGCTTGCATCACAGAGATTGCATCATACAGCCAGGCTTGATTGGACAGGACACCCGAGAGGACACGAGACTCTTCCGAGGTCAGACTGGCCCCGATCAACCAAAGGACACGCAGGGGACATGGGGCGGGACGGACAGGACACAAGGGGCCCTCGATCTGGCAGGGTCGACCTACCAATCGTGTCCGACTGTGCGGCTTGCACCAGATAGTTTGGACCACGCAGCTTACACCAGATAGCTTGCACCACACACCTTGAAACGCATGGCGTTCACCACGTATATAGTTTCCACAACATAGCTCGTACAGCATAGCTTGCACCACATAGCTTCCATCGAGTAGCTCGAAGAGCACTGCTTCCACCACATCGTTTTCACCACAGATGTCCCACTGCAAATCATGCTCGCCATAGCGTCCTTCGCAACTCTTCCAGCACGCAACTCTCCCACTAAATTCACCAGATACCCTCGTCTGAAAAAAATTGAACACGGAGGGGTGACGCCAACTCAAGATCGCACATAGGAAGGTGGAGTCCGGAAGACTTTGCAGCGTCAGATTCGCTCGAAAACCGATGAGCCTCCCTACCAGCTGAACTGAGCAGTTCAGCTGGTAGGGAGGTCGGGGACGCCACCGAGCTCCCTACCAGCTGAACTGTTCAGTTCAGCTGGTAGGGGAGCAGGCCGCTTACAGAGCTAAGTAATGGCTCTGGCTCCCCTACCAGCTGAACTGAACAGTTCAGCTGGTAGGGAAGGTCGACCACTTGGTAGGGAGGTCGGGGACGCCACCGAATCCCCTACCAGCTGAACTGAACAGTTCAGCTGGTAGGGGAGCACGACGTCCGGTAAAGCCCCGCGACGTCCTGGAAATCATGCAGGGGAAAGCGTTGTCCCCAGAAGACATCGCAGTCCTGATCACGAAGTCCAGAAGATCGCGCATCCAGACGAGGGTATCTGGTGAATTTAGTGGGAGAGATGCGTGTTGGAAGAGTTGCGAAGGACGCTATGGCGAGCATGATTTGCAGTGGGACATCTGTGGTGAAAACGATGTGGTGGAAGCAGTGCTCTTCGAGCTACTCGATGGAAGCTATGTGGTGCAAGCTATGCTGTACGAGCTATGTTGTGGAAACTATATACGTGGTGAACGCCATGCGTTTCAAGGTGTGTGGTGCAAGCTATCTGGTGTAAGCTGCGTGGTCCAAACTATCTGGTGCAAGCCGCACAGTCGGACACGATTGGTAGGTCGACCCTGCCAGATCGAGGGCCCCTTGTGTCCTGTCCGTCCCGCCCCATGTCCCCTGCGTGTCCTTTGGTTGATCGGGGCCAGTCTGACCTCGGAAGAGTCTCGTGTCCTCTCGGGTGTCCTGTCCAATCAAGCCTGGCTGTATGATGCAATCTCTGTGATGCAAGCTCTGCTATGTAAGCGATGTGGTGGAAGCTATGTTGTCCAACATATGCGGCGAAAGCTGTTGCAAGCTATGCGACGCAATCGATGTGGTGCAAGCTATGTGGCTCGAGCTACGTGATGAAAGCGATGCCGTGAGGCTATGTGTTGAAAGCTCTGTGGAAGATATGCGGTCGAAGCTATGCTGTGTAAGCTATGCGGTGCAACCTATGTGGTCTGAGCTGTGTGATGCGAACTATGTGGTGCAAGCTATATGGTGCAAGCCTTGCTATGACGTAGTGTAAGCTATGTGCTGTAAGCTATATGGTGCAAGTTGTGGTGCACCACAAAGCGCCTACGGGGCACTCACGAGGCGACCACCAGCCCGAAAAAACCAAACGTTCTCACCAAGCACGGGGAGCCCCCGAGGCGCCCACGGGCGCCCATCAACCACCCACTAACCGAAGACCTGGCGTAGCCGTGCATTCCCCCCGAGATACAAGTGAGAGCCCCTAAGTGAAATCACTGTGAGGGGACATACTTCAAGCAATAGTTCCCATGTGTGCCACATTAGTAGTCGCAGTACGAGGAATAGGAGTATGATACCAGAAAAAATACAATCATAATCTTGTCAGGGAGGGCTATAGGGCTATATGGGCTATAGGGCTATTGGGCTATAGGGTAATAGAGCTACAGGGCTATAGGGCTATAGGGTATATGGGGCCCTATCTATAGGGCTGTACTGCTATAGGGCTATAGAACTATAGGGCTATAGGCCTATAGAGCTATATAGCTGGGCTATAGGGCTAAAGGGCTATAGGGCTATTGGGCTATACGGCCACCCCCGGGCACCCGGGCACCCCCGGGCACGCCCGGGCACCCGGGCACCCCCGGGCACCCGGGCACCCGGGCGTGCGGCGAAAATCGGCGGCAAACCTAACCTAACCATAAGAATCCGCTAGGACCCCTACAGGGGCAAGCTCTGATTGGGGAATAAGGAGTAGTAGAAGTATCAGGAGCAGTAGAAGTAGAAGTAGTGATAGCAGTGGCCATTGCAATGCGTATTGTGGTGGTACTAGCTTTTGGGTCGCACTAATGACTGTAGACGTCGCGGAAAAATTGGTAGCAGCAGTGCTGCGAGTAGATGACCAGTGCCAGATTAGCTATAGTAGTTGGTGCAAAAGGCATAACGCTAATGCTGGGCACCGGCCTACGCCCATTCGGGCACACTTCTGACACGCATCGCGTCTCACAGGGAACCCCGAACCCCACCTTTGGCGCCAGGGAGGGCGCCCTCACGCGGGCCCGCGCCGACTTCAGCACATCCCTCACACGGATCGTGCCCCATAGAGAGCTGCATTTCCGGCACCTGTGAGGGCGCCCGCGGGGCTTCCCCGTCCTTTTGCTCCACATTGCCACTTACTCACAACGTCAGCTCCTCTACCTCGAGCTCCCATCCTCCTATCCTCATCTTCACTCCTCCCTTTCTGCCCATCCTCATCCCTCTTATTTCCTGACGCCTCCCCCTCCACCGCCTCCCTTCTCATCTTCTCCACTTCCCTTCTGCTCAAAATATCCTCCTCTTCCTCCTTCGTCCTCATCCTCATCTTCGTCTTCGTCATCCTCATCATCGTACCCTTCTTTATCCTTCAGCCCCCTTCGCTTTTACCCTGCTTCCCCAGCCCCGCCAAAGATTACAAACCAACTTTGGACACGCAAAGTGCCAAAAGTTGGTTCAGGGGAAATTGATCACGGCAGCCCCATAGCACCTACGGCACCAGTGAAGGCGCCCGCACGCGGGCCCGCGCCCACTCGGGCACACTTCTCACACGGATCGCACCACTACGATCTTCATACGGCGCCCGTGAGGGCGCTCACGCGCGGTCCCGCGCCAATTTCGGCATACCCCTCGTGCGGATCGTGCCCCATAAGGGCCATAGGGTGCCCCACCTACAGCACCTGTGAGGACGTCCGCATGCCAGCCCGCGCGTATTCCGGCCACGCGCCTGAATCAGCTTTGGGCATGTGGCGTGTTCAAAGTTGGTTCTGTCTCCGGGCCTCCCAGGCTCAATCGCAATCGGCCCAACACAAGATTATAACCAACGTTGGGCATTTCGGTTGTCCACCTTGGCTTCATCATGTTGCGTTGTGCCACGGGGGGTGCCGAGCCTGGGAGGCCCTGAGACTGACCCAACGTTGGACGCGCAAGGTATCCAAAATTAGTTCAGGGGGAACCTTTCGGGGTGGCCCCATAGGGAGCGCGCGCGCGGGTACCCCTTCAGTGCGCGGGTGTCCCACGGTACGCGCGCGAAACAATTTGCAGCGTAAAGTGCAACTTGCAACGAATGACGCAAACAAAAAGAAACAACGAATCCCAAACTTGAAAGCAAAACAAACCAAACGCGAAACACGAGACCTGCGCCAAAGAATGTTGAAACGGTAATTAAGCTTTGAACTAAGTACCATTAAACAATAGATCGTATGTGTGCAATGAACAGCGCAACGATTTTACAAGAGCTGGGCAACAGAGCTTTCAGGTTTTTCCAAGTTCGCACTTCGCCAACGCAATCATCATGTCTGTGAATTATGAAGATGTCGTGAGTGGGTCGCGGTGCGAAATCGGTGCGGGCCGCGAGCGGGTTTGCCTGGATGGGATGCCATTGCACGGCCTGCGAATCCAATCCATTTCCATGTCTAGCAAAAGTGACGATGACAATAGGTGACAAAGAGTGGTGGTGAATGGTGGTGATGGCAGGGGCTCATGGTGAGCTTATGGTTTCATGATGGTGGTGAACGATGATGGCGCTGGGGATGGTAATACGAGCGATCTCTGTTGGATGGTGACGGCGGTGGTAAAACTATGGTAGGTGGTGATGATGGGTCGCCGCGCGGGGTCGGGCGGGGGGCCACGGCCGTCCGACCGAGGCAAGGGCCTGCGAACTCCTTCCCTCCACTTCGCACACACTTGAAACATGAAACCCTGCTAAGCTTCGGCCAGGGGTGGGGGGCCCACCCGGATACTCGGGGGGGGAGCACCCGGGCAGCGGGCGAGGGGAGCGGCCGTGACGCGGGGGAAGCTAATCTGAGCAACTTCGTCGCTACTCGAAGGGGAGCCACTTCCCTCCCCACCCCCGGGGGGGGGGTCCCACCCGGATACCCGGGGGGGGGGCATCCGGGCAGCTTTCCCTGGGCGAGGGGAGCGGCCGCGACACGGGGGGAAGCCAATCTGATCAACGTCGTCGTTACTCGAAGGGAAGCCCTTCCCTCCCTTCCCCCGGGAGAGGGGGGAAGGGGGGGGGTCCCACCCGGATGCCCGGGGGGGGGGGAGCACCCGGGCAGCCCCCTTTCGGGGGAGGGGGGCGGCGGCCGCGACGCAGGGGGAAGCCAATCTGAGCAACGTCGTAGTTACTCGAAGTCCCATTTATCCCGGGTTCCCCGGGGGAAGGGGGTGCGGGGGGGGGTCCCACCTGGATACCCGGGGGGGAAAGGGGGCACCTCCTCTGCCTCCTCCTCCTGCTCCCCCTTCGTCGTCTTCAAAGTCGGCGGCACCGGCCGCAAGGCATTCGCAATAACCCACGGATCGCGTGCTTGTTCCCTACTCCACCACCCACCCCGTTCTCCCTTCCAGCCGTGCCTTGCAACGTCGTCCTACGTCCTCCACGTCGACGTCCTCCTCGCCGTCGTCGTTCTCGTCGACGCCATCGTCGAGGGCGCGTGCGAGACCTCGACGCCCCCGATTAGCTGACGGTGCGCCAGCGGGCATCCTGCTGTTCCGCCAGCATGGCCTCCAGCCCCAGGTGGGCGGCGGCGACCTTTGCGAGGGGCGTGATGAAACAAGGTAGCGCTTCGAACGGATCGGAGGGTGAACGCACCCAAGCCCGAAGCAGCGGAGGGAGGCAGGATAGATGCGAAGGGGGAGCACTCAGTTTTCTGAGGCAACTCACGGGCGCCTCCCTCACCATCTTGTCGGCTCTTGCGAATCGACGCTAATCGACGCTAAATCGACGTCGATCGACTCTCATTCGACGCTCATCGACGCTCACCGGCGCTGCATCGGCGCTATCGCGACGACTCCCAGCCGCTAGTGGTCGCAAATCGACGCGAAAGACGGTATTGCGAGGCTCCCATGAGTTGCGACCGCATCATTTGGAGGCATGGAGGAGAAGAGGGAGGACCAGGAGGAGGAGGGAGGGAAACCGACCACCGCCAAAGGCAAGGCCAGCCGAGGCGGGGGAGGAGGGAAGGCGCGAGGGGAACCGGGCGAGGGAGCGGAGCGGAAGAGGCCGCAACCTGGGAGGGGCGGGGAAGGACGAGATGGAGGGGAGGGGAGGCCGCAGCCTGCGGATGGCAGTGGCGGTGCGGGGAGGGGGGGGGGGCGGGAAGGGGAGGGGGGGAGGGGCTCGGGGGAGGTTCGGGTAGGAGATCGACTACAGAATTGAATTGCCTCAAAATTGAAATGTTCGCCGGGTCTACCACAAAAATAGACGTGTGCATGTGTAGAAATAAATAATTCAAAAAAACCGACACCGGGGCGATAATCATCCCCCGGGGATAATGAAGTTCGGGGTTCTGGCAGCGATGATGATATATTTTCCCGGGGATGAGGATAATGCTAAAAACCTAATTCACTCAACTCCGATGCTCTGCCTGCTCGACAAACGAATTCACAATCAAAATCCAATCGGTCCCTATGGCCCTGCCACACGTTCTTGACTCGGGAACGGCTAAGAAAATGAGAGCCCATGGCCCTGCCGCACGTTCGTAACGTGGGCAAACTGAACTGGTGAGAACCCCGAAGCCCTGCCACACGCTCGTGATTGCGGAAGCTGGTGTGGTGAGACCACCATGGCCATGCTCAGCGTTTTTGCTGCTGTTGCTAGTCAACATGATATGATAGCAACTTCGATTCGCAATTTTCCCATGGATTGTAAAGTTCGGCCCCCGCGCCCCTCTCAACAATGAAATCCTGTTGAACGGGGATAATAAAAAATTGGTTAAGGGGGGGGAGGCTCTATTATCGCCCGTAGTCGGTGTTATATATATATATACATATATATAGAGAGAGAGAGAGAGAGAGAGACCCCCCCCATCACCTCCAAACGACGGAGCGGGGGGAGGGGGGGGCATCCTCCTCATCATTCTCTTCCTCCTTCTGCTCCTCTTCATCTTCCTGGTCCCCCCTCCTCCTCATGGTGGCCTCCTCCTCATCGTCATTCTCTTCCTCCTCCTGCTCCTCGGCATCCTCCTGGTCCCTCCTCCCCCTGATTGGGACATCTCCTCATCGTCATGCTCTTCCTCCTTCTGAAACTCTTCATTCTCCTGGCCCCTCCTCCCCCTCATGGGGATATCCTCCTCATCGTCATCCTCTTCCTCCTTCTGCTCCTCTTCATTATCCTGGTCCCTCCTCCCCCTGATTGGGACATCTCCTCATCGTCATGCTCTTCCTCCTCCTGCTCCTCTTCATTCTCCTGGTCCCTCCTCCCCCTGACTGGGGCATCTCCTCATCGTCATTCTCTTCCTCCTCCTGCTCCTCTTCATCCTCCTGGTCCCTCCTCCCCCTCATGGCGGCATCCTCCTCATCGTCATGATATTCCTCCTCCTGCTCCTAATCCTCCTCCTGGCCTCTCCTCCCCCTCAACAGATTCCTTGCATGTGTGCCTCTAGCAGCGCCGTGACTACAGCAAGAGCCGCACACCACATGGCGTGCACCACACATGATGCACCGCGAAACTTGAGCCAACAAAAACAGTTGCCTCTCAAGCCCAAGCCAAAGACACGAGACAGTAAAGGGACAAGCTGGACGCGAACATTACCTACAAGCAGTGCATGAAACAAGCCAGGCGAGCGTTTTAAAAACCTGTATATGCATATGAGCAAGTGCACATCTAGAGGTTGGCCTCCCTCAAGATGCGCGCAACGCTAGGAAATACAACAAACATATAAATATTTTGGAAGAGCATGTGCTTCTATGGCGACGAGTATAAAGAAATGGACCGCGACTTGCAACTGCACAACAACAAAACCGCCGAACAGCAAAACAAACACCTCCAAACAAAACATGCTAAGACGCATAAAACAGCATACTGGCCACAGCTTCAGTGGGCCAGAGCAGAGGCGTTGGACAACTGGGGTGCGTGGCAAAAACCGAGGACAATGGATAATGTATTCCTTCTGATGCACCGTCCGCTCAGCCACTTAGCGGCGGTGGCCTGGGCGGGTCACTCAAGAAAGAAACAGCCGTCCCGAAGGACTGCTACGCGGCGGAGTTCGCGCAGAGGAAGGAGGATGCCAGGAGGGCGAGGGAGGCGGAGAAGGCTCTCAAAGACGCGAAGGAGGAGCTTGATGGTTGGGAGCATGGGTGGTCTAAAATGACCACCGCTGTTTCAGACCGCCTCCCGGCGTGGGTCCAGATAAGGCTCCTCTCGCGGGCCATACAGGGGCCGCCGAGAACGCGCCCCAAGTGGTGCGCGGGCCAGTAGCACAGCGCACCGAGCCAACGCCTTGCACGCGGACGCGAAAAGAACTAGCGAAGAACGACCGCCCAAAGACGGCCCAAGAGGCCCCCCCGAGGCCCCCGAGACAGCCCATGAAAGCTCCAAGACGGCCCCAAGCAGAAAAACAACAGCGCAACAGAAAAGCAAGGCAGAACAACAAGAACAACCTACCAACAAGAAAGAACAAGAGCCAGCGGCAAACCCGCCGCGATGCAGAAGCAGTGAGAAACATGTGCGTCGTCTGTGGTGAAAAGGGCATCCAATGTTTAGGATGCCCTCGTGGAGACGAACGCCGCAAAGCACGACAAAAAGCAAAACAGAACAACAATAACGACCTACCAAACAAGGAAGAACAAAAGGCAGCGGCAAACCCGCCGCGACGCAGAAGCAATAAGAAACAAGTGCGCCCCCTGTAGAAGTAAGGGCATCCAATGTTTAGGATTTCAATAGGAATCCTTGCGGATGATTTCAAAGGGAATCCTTCTGCGGAGGCCTAATGAAATCGCGAACGACATCGAAAGCACACCACAAAACCAACAAAACAAAAACAGATTGGATTTCGGGAGAAGTGCTGTGGAGAGGGGCGGACAAGATTCTCCCGAAATCATATGGTTTACAGTTTGTATGTTTTGTTTGTTCTTTTTGTTGCAAGGTGTTCGTTTTGTGTTCGCGATTTCGTTGAGTTCGAAGGCTCTCGAAGAGAAGGGGAGGAGGAGGAGGAGAAGGAGGATGACGAGGACGACGACGAGCGAACGATCATTCAAGGTGTTGTGATTATTGTGGTTTGGGGGTGCAGGATGGGGGGCGACCATACATACATATATCTATATATGTAGATAAACCCAGACATACATATATATATACATATATATATATGTATGTGCATGTGCACCGTATATGTAGCATGCTTCGTAGTTCGACCGATACACACGAAATTTGGCGTAAACATGTCCTGTAATCGATCCCAAACTCGAGAAGAAAGAGTCTGTAAGGGTGGCCATAAGCGGAACGCGGGGGAGAGGCGCCGGAAAACCTCCGCGCGACTGGCGCGCTGACGCCCCGCTACGGGAGGAGGGACGGGGGAGGGGAGGGACAACAAAAAACGGCGCGACGTACAGTGGGGGGCTCAGCCAAAAACACCCTGCTTGCCTCCAGGGTGCCCACACTTTCCCACACGATTTCCATGACGTGCATTCAACCCGTATCATAAGGATGCGCGGTGAGGATGTAAGGGCCTTGGAGGACCAAGTTGACGTTTCTGTTCGAGCGGGGCTGGCCAGTGAAAGTCGCCAAGGATGGGCCGATGGGGCGAGGGTGCAGGGATACCCTTAGGAAGGATGCCCATCCTTACGATGCGGGTTGACTGCAAACTGTTGAGGCTCAGCGCGACTTTCTTTGATCTGTGCTTAAGTCGGGCATGTCCCCCTACAGGGAGATTTTCGACGAAAAAAAATACCCAAGAATGCTCCAAAATGATCAAAAAATACGGAAGAAATAGCCCCCCAGACTATTTTTTTACTATTTTTGAATATTCCCCCTGCAGAGGGACAGGCCCGACATAAATCTGTGCTGGCCCCCGCCCCTCCCGGGCGCGCTCCGCGCGCCGGGGGCGGCGCCTGGCGCCGCCAGGAGAGGGGGCCCAGCGCCGATCCAAGAGATCCGAGCGGAGCTCCGGATGTTTGTGTCCGCCGCCGTGCCTGCGGCACGCTGAGGCGTGGAAGAATGCCGAGGACTGTCTGGCGGGGTTCCTGTAGTGGTACAAGGGACCCCCGCGCCCTCCCGGTCACACCCACCCTTACTCCCGGGAGGTCCAGGGCGGCCATGGCGCCTCCACTGGGGCTCTCCGAGGCTTCAATGAGGGCCCCGGAGGCCCCCAAGAGGGTCCAAGAGGGCCCCGAGTCGCCGCACGATCGCTAGAAGACGCACAAGAAGGCCTCCAAGACGCCCCACAAGGCCTCCAAGACGCCCCAAGAGGCCACCAAGACGCCTCCCACGAGGGCTTAAAGATACAAATAATCATGGATTGCCCGTTGATGTTTGAAAGATGTTGGCGTTCCCGCCTTTCAGCTTTCTCACGCTCCAAGACGGCCCGAGAGGCCTCCAAGACCACTCCAAAACGGGCCAAGAGCTCTCCAAGAGGGCTCCAAGACGGCCTAAGAGTGCCCCGAGAGGGCCCGAGAGGCGCCCAAGACGGCCCAAGAGGGCTCCAAGACGGCCCCACAAGGGGCCCAAGAGAGGGAACACGAATCGAACATTCTCGCATTCCGCCCCATGAGCCCCCCAGGAGGCCTCAAGAGGCGCCCAAGAGGCCCAGAGGCCCACAAGAGGCCCCCAAAAGGCCCCAAAGAGGCCCCAAGATGCCCCATGACGGCCCAATGAGGCAACTAAACTGCCTCCAAGGGGCCCCCGAGAGGCCACCCACGAGATCCCACCGAACATCCAGTAGGCTTCATACGCCCACAGCCCAGGCACGGTGACGGAACTTGCCTTAGGCAGCTGGATTACTTGTATTGATTTTAACACAAACAATGGTCGCGAAGAAAATGGTCCCGCACAAGACGCGCACAAAACGGCTTGTTCAGGAGAACTGAGCAAGCGAAAGCGAATCGACGCCCAGAGCCCAACACAAGAGCCCAAACAAGACATCCCGCGCACGACCTCGCACAGGACCTCTAGGACCACTCTTTCTGTCAAAGATAATACGGCAGGGGCCCGACCACAAGACACCTTCCACAAGAAGCCCAACCCTGAGACTCCAGAACGCCCATCGATGTTTGGCGTGGGAACGTCGCGCCTTCCACAGCGAAACCATCGAAACCCAAGAAACCCAGGGCACCGTGGAGGCAGGCAGGGTGGTTCTTGGCATGGCCCCCCACTGTAGCAGTCTTGTCCTCCTCGAGGGATGGGATGCGGAGGGGCGGGGTCGATCGGAATCGGCAGGAAAGAGAACTCCTGCTGCTGTCTGATAGCTGCCCGCGACGGCGCGCACGCACGCGCTTCCCCTGAGCAATCGCGCGCGCCCGCTCTCGGCTTGGCTCGCCCTCGGGGAGGCCCTTTTTTCTTGGGGCAGGGGGCGGAGCAGGTGGGGAGGAGGCGCGGGAAGGGCGGTTGGGCGGTTGGGCGGTTGGGCGGGAGGAAGGGAGGGAGGGAGGGAGGGAGGGAGGAGGGAGGAGGGAGGAGGGAGGAGGAGGAGGAGGAGGAGGAGGAGGAGGAGGAGGAGGAGGAGGAGGAGGAGGAAGGCGGGAGGGAGGGAGGGAGGGAGGGAGGGCGGGAGGAGGAGGGAGGAGGAGGAGGAGGAGGAGAAGGCCCCCGGAGTGGAGGGAGGGAGGACGACAAGGACGAGGACGAGGACGACGACGACGAAGCCTCGGGAGACCTCCGAACGCCCCCGAGGGCCTCCGACGGCCTGCCGGGGACCGGGGCCGCGGAGGACCTCCCATAGGGCAGCCGAGGGCCGCCCGCATCCTCCCGGCGGAGAGCGCAGGAGGGGGGTTTGAGGCCGCGACGGGGGGCCGGCCTGCTGCGAAGGCAGGGAAGTCCCTTCTGCAAAGGCGAAGGCGGCCTTCTGTTGCGGCTGTGGGGTCCTTGCCGTCGCTCGGGCGTCCACTTCCCCGTGCATGCTTCGGCTTCGTGCATGCTTGTCTTGCTCCCGATGGTACAGGATGGTCCTCGATGAGCCTCGCCGAAGAAAAATGCACACGTCCGAGCGATGCCAAGGGTCTGCGTCGAGGGGACGCCAACATCTTTGTGGTTTACAGAGGGGGTCCTGAGGGATGGGGTCCCGAGGACGAGGTGCCTCAAGCAGCGCCAGGCCACCCTCGGATCCCTTCCTACCCATAGGCCCCCATCCCTCACTCACCATCGCTCGGACGTCCATTCACCGTGCATTGTTCGACTTCTTGCGTGTATTTTCCGCTAAATGATCAAAGATGCTCCTCGATGGTCCTCGCCGAGAAAAAAGCACACGTCCGAGCGATGCCCAGCTCAGGACCCCATCGTTGAATCACCGACCACAGGTGGTTAGGAGGGGGAAAAGGGGCGGGGGGGGGGAAAGCGGCACATTCGGCACGCAGAGCCCATCCGGAGAAGGCGGCAGAGGGGACTGCGTGCGAGGTCTGCACGCAGGGTGCCTCAGCGCGAAGGCGAGGGCGGGGGCCGGCAGCCTTCTTCCTCCTCCTCCTCCTGCTCCTCCTCGCTTGCAACTTGTACCGCCCCCTGACCCTCACCCTGGACCCTGGCGCTCTCGATCCTCCACCTCGGACAGGAGGCAAAGACGTGACGACGACTTCGACCATCACGGCCGCAATCGCGGCGGCGACGACGACGACGACCCCGACGACGACGCGGCCGCCCGCAGCCTGGGCTTGGCCGGCGGGCCGACAAAAACTCAGGGCCCCGTTTCGATCACACGCAAGAGGAACACTGGGTACGAGTGACTTTGGTGCGCGGTCTTTGGGAGGGCCGCGGGGTGACCAAACTGAGACCGAACACCAGGGCGCAAGACGCTACTGTCGCGCTTTGCGATCGGGGGACCCCAATGGGCCCGCACCAAAAGGTCACTCCAGCGAAGGGTCACTCTTACGGCTAATCGACCGTCTCCGTTCTCAGACACGCGGAACTGCTATTTTTCGATACGCGGCACCAGAGATCCCGACCCGCTCCCCAGGAACAGCTTTCCGCCCCGGATCCGTTCTTGATGATCCTGGGGCCCGATGCCAGGCATCAAGGACCGACACGAAAGAACACCGCCGCGATCGAAATTGCCCCGGCCAAGCACTCCGACAGCGGGGAGCGGCGAAGAGGCGGGTCGAGGAGCAGGCCGGCCAATGAAGACGTGCATCCCCTAGGCATTCCGCAGAAAGATGCAGCCAGGACAGAGGTGAGAGCGCGATCAGGAGCACGTTCGTGCAACCGACCACGGGCGATAATAAACCCCCTGGGATGATACAGTTCGGGGTTCTGGCGGAGATAATAGAAGATTGTCCTGGGGAAGGTAAGTTATGATGATGGTGGCGATGACGGGGAGGTCAATTATTTGATTGAAGAGATGGTGGCTGGGACAGGGCACGGCCGTGTGCACCGCACGGTGCTATTACGAAGGATCGTGGCCGTCAGGACCTAACATGTAACGGGCACTGAGGTTCGAAGAGACGCAAGACTCGGGTACGGGGGGCTCGGGCTGGCATGACGGGGCCATCATGAAAATGACGATCTGAAATTTGACGCGAACTCCCGCTGCAAACATCCCACGACAGCTGGACCGTCAAAATGTAGGGCGCGCTCGTCAAAAAAACGTCGGCAAACCCGACATCCGGCTTACTCGAGTCTTACGTGTCCCCGAGAGGTGAGAACACGAGTCCCGAATAATAGAAGCAGCGGCATCATCGTGCCCGCCGCCCACGTCTGGCGCGCTCCCGCCGCAGCGCCGATGGCAAGGCGCTGCACTCCAGTCGCGGCGGTGCTGATCGTGGCCCCCACTGCGTGGCCAGCCATCTGCGCGCCAGACGCCACGGTGCGGCCAAGCTGTCCTGCGAGACCGCTCGACCAGGCTGCCTGCCGACGACCGTACGCGATGTCGCGGCCGGCGAAACAGGCGAAGCAGACTGCATGCCCCTGCCAAGGCTGCATGCAATGGCAGTGGACGTCGGTGATGCAGGTGTCGCACACCACCGACGGGCCCACGATTATGTCCGAGCGTGCCCTGCACCGCGCGCGCATCAGCGCAGCGGGCGGCGGCATCGGCGCTGCTGGGAATCCATGGGCGAGCGGAGTTCCAAACGCAGGGTGGTAGAATCCCTCGCTTGGGCCCATAACCCTTGAAAGGGCTCTACTGTCCTCTGGCGTCATTCAGACCAGACCCGAGCCCCTTTCTACAATTACTCACTCAACTCCGATTATGGGTCGACCTCCGGGGGTCCGGCAACGGCCCCGAGATAGGCCACGAGTTCGTCCCGGGAAGCTGGCAGCAGCCACAATGGGCCCCAATGGGGCCGCGGTGCCACGCCGAGGACGTCCCTGAAGAGCCACTCGGCTGTCTCAACCAACCGTAGCTCAAGGGACCAATTGCGGGACGCTGCTTTGCGGCCTCCCCGGGAGGGCTGGCCGCCGCGAGCCCCCATGCGGGAAGAGGGACTGTTTTTCCTCCACCGCGTCTTGAGCCAAAAACCCACAGACACAGAAATCCAGAACCACTTGCATGCACGCGCAGGGTCGCACCGCATTTGAGTGGCTTTCTGCTCCTACGCTGCTGCTGGCGAAAACCACTCGCATGCAGGCGTGGGGTCGCGCCGCATTTGAGTGGCTCTCTGCTCCTACGCTGCTGCTGACTTCTATATCCAACAATGCAGAAACAACGAATGTAACAAATTACGGTGCTGGCCATCCCGGCCGGGTTAACGCCACCGCACAATAGCAAACAAGACGGGCATTCCAACGTGCTCCGGAAACGCTGTTCCGGTGCACGTTCCAGCGTGTTCCGGAAACGTTGTTCCGGAACAAGCTGGACGGACAGGCAGGGAGAGGTCTCTGGAACATGCGCCAGCACGGGGGACCTGCAGCGCGATGCAACACACTGGAAACGAAAGATACCCAGGAGCTAACCTACTCGCGGGTTCTGCCGGAACGCGCTGTGCACTCTCCCGAGAATCCAACAAACGCACCGAGCCCGTGACATATCTGATGCTGCGAATGCTAATGCTACGCTCCTTGACGCACGACATCTCCCCCCGCCCCCCCTTCTCCGGGAAACCGGGGGGATCACTACCGGTTCGAACCCCCCCCCCCTCTCCAGAAAACCGTGGGGGGCCACTACGAATTCGACCCCCCTCCCCTCCAGAAAACCGGGGGGGGCCACTATCCGTTCGACCCCCCCCCTCTCCAGAGAAACGGGAGGGGGGTCACTACCGGCTCGAAATGTCCCCACTGTCCCCACCACTGTCCCCACCACTGTCCCCACTGTACCACTGTCCCCACCACTGTCCCCACTGTATCACTGCCCCACCACCGTCCCCACTACCGCCTGTAGAACACGCTCTTTCTTCCATAAACGACCAAAAAGTTTCATTTTGGAACAGTTGCCTCAAGAAAAACGCTCCCGATCTAAACTTTTTCCGTCGGCGGGTTAGGAGGGGGCGACGGAACCGGGGGCGGGGGCCAGCGGCTGAGCCAGCGGCGCTGCCGTGCGAGGGACAGCGCCGCCGTCGCCTCAGACTGCATGCCGCGGCCGTGGCACGCGCGGCCCTGAGAATGCCGGCGCGGGGGCGGCTGCGTCAAGCCGGCCCAACAGACCTCCAAGATCGCCCCAAGATCGCCCCAGAGGCCTCCAAGATAGCCTCACGACGGCCGAAGCGGCCCCAAGACGGCCCCAAGACGACCCAAGAGGCCTCCAAAACGCCCAAGACGGCCCTGAAACGCTCCAAGAGGGCCCTGTTTCCCCCTCCTCTCCTCCTCCTCCTCCTCCTCCTCCTCCTCCTCCTCCTCCTCCTCCTCCTCCTCCTTTTCCTCCTCCTCCTCCTCCTCCTCCTCCTCCTCCTCCTCCTCCTCCTCGTCCTCGTCCTCGTCCTCGTCCTCGTCCTCGTCGTCCCACATCCCTCCTTCTCACCCAGGGGAGCGGGGACCCGGCGAACGGGAGTGTCGAGCAGATCGCGAGGCTGAGATACCCGCCCAGCATCCGCACAGCCCACACAAGGAGGAACGGCCCTTCCTCCGGGCAGTGTGGCTGAACACGACGATTCCGCGCGAGTGCTTGAAGCATGGGGGCACTTCGTTCAGAGGGCTGGTCGAGACAACGGCAGCCTCCCGAGGAGGCCTTCTCGGTCTCTTCGTTGTTAGGCTTCCTCCTCCTCCTCATCCTCCTCATCCTCACCATCATCATCATCATCATCATCATCATCATCATCATCATCATCATCATCAGCAGCAGCAGCAGCAGCAGCAGCAGCATCAGCATCATCATCAATCATCATCATCATCATCATCACATCATCATCATCATCAGCAGCACAGCATCATCAGCATCAGCATCAGCATCAGCATCAGCATCAGCATCAGCATCAGCATCAGCATCATCATCAGCATCAGCATCAGCATCATCATCATCATCATCATCATCATCATCATCATCATCATCATCATCATCATCCACCTCCTTCTCCTTCTCCTTCTCCTCCTCCTCCTCCTCCTCCTCCTCCTCCTCCCCCTCCCCCTCCTCCTCCTCCTCCTCCTCCTCCTCCTCCTCCTCCGCCGCCTTCTCCTTCAGGCTTCCCGACGCCACGGCTGGATCCACTTTGAAACATGTGTCAGGATGGACCCAGAGAGGGGTCTGGGGGGCGATGTAAAGCGGATTTCTGGATTCACCGAGGACGTTCGCCCCCCACTCTGACGATCGAACTGGGTACGGAGAGAGGGGGGTGACGAAGACCGACGGCAGCCGCTGCCCATTTTGAGAAGGCTGCGCTGAAAATCAGTAACATAGCGGAGAACTCAGGAAAAAACAGGCAAACCCTAGAGGATGCAAACCCTAGAGGAACAAAACAAAAACATGAACATACACTTTTGGAGATCTGCGCGGATGTCTTGGATCTGCTTTGGCCCCCCCTCCCCACCGCGCGGAGCAAGCCAAGGGCGGAGCCGGAGGCACCGCCAGGGCGACCGGGCGCACATCGAAGAAATCCGCGCGCAGCGCTGCAAGTTTTGCTTATGCTGTTTTTTTTCTGTTCCGATGTGAATGCCCGCTGGCACGCACTGCCTGACGACTGCAACTGCGACCTGCGTGGGACACTGCGAGGGCGCTACAGGGTGGGGCCCAAGCACGGGATGGGCAGGAATCGAATGCCCAAGCTGAAGTTCCACACTCAGACAAGCAAAAAAAAAAGCGAGGGACTACACAAGGCACGCCAGACATTACTAGCTCGTGCGCGCCTTGTTCGCGGCAGGCACGCCGCAGTCAGAAATTACGATCCGCCACCGTGCCCCCATGGCACGCTGGGGCGTGCCACAATACCAAGTGTTGCCTGGTAGGGTTTCTGTGATTCTCTGAGGGCCGCCCCTTCCCCTCGGGAAGCACCCACCTGCGTGCACCACCCCGTCCCTTTTCCCCAGGGGCCACAGTCCCTCGCAAAATACGACAGATGGGCACTCCCGAGGCAGAGATGCCTCCAAAGCGGCCCAATATCGCTCCTAGACAGACAGCTTTGGCCTCAAGACGGCCCAAGATCACTTCAAGCCGCCGAGGCGTCTCAAGAGAGCCCCAAGAGCCTCCCCAAGAGGGCCCTGAGAGGCGGAAAAAACATGTTTCACGAATTGTTCAAGATATTTCGGGTTCTCGCCTTTTCGAGCTTCCCGCGTCCCAAGAAGACCCAAGAGGCCACCAGGACTGCCCCAAGACGGCCCAAGAGGCCCCCAAGAGGGCTCCAAGAGGGCCCAAGAGGGCTCCAAGACGGTCCCAGAGGCGACCAAATGCCCAAATGGGCCCCAATACGGACCCAAGACGACCCACGAGGCTGAACACGAACTGACAATTCGAGAGCCTTCCGCCCCAAGAGGGCTCAGGAGGCCCCAAGAGGGCCACAAGAGGGCCCCAAAAAGGCCCCGAGAGGCAAAAACCTTTGATTGTCGATCGCGTTGTCAATGTATTTTGGGTTCTCGCTTTTTCGAGCTTCCGAAGCTCCAAGACGGTTGGAGGGCCCTTTTTCGGCTCCTGGCAGGGCCAATTTTTGACACCCGACACGAGGATCGTGGCCCCCGCGGGGGGGGACCTCGATCGGGACCCTCCCTCCTTTGATCGATAGCATCGAAGATGGCCCCAACAGGCGCTCCAGGGCTCCCAAGAGAGCCCCAAGAGAGCCCCAAGAGGACTCCACGAGGGTCCCAATAGAGCCCCAAGAGGCACCCGAGAGGCCCCCAAGAGGCCCCCTCAGAGAGCCCAGTCTCACCTCCAAGATGGCTCAGATAGCCCAAGCTGGCTCAAGATGGCTCCCAAGATGCTCCAAACGGCCCCAAGACCGCTCCAAGAGCGACCAAGAACGCCCCAAGAGAGCCCAAAGAAGCGGGTTGCCTGCTCATGAGGGGGGAGCTGATTTGGGGACCCCACCATCCTGTAATCGATGGTCTCCAAGATGATCCCAAGAAGCCTTCCAGTGTTACCAAGAGGATTCCAAGAGGGCCAACAAAAACTCCCAGAGAGCACCGGCAGCAGCAGCAGCAGCCGCAAGAATACCTCTAGATGGTTCCATGAGTCCTCGTCCGCGTCGTCCTCATCCGCGTCCTCGTCCTCCTCATCCTCGTCCTCATCTGCGTCCTCGTCCTCCTCGTACTCCTCGTCCTCATCCGCCTCCTCCTCCTCCTCCTCCTCCTCCTCCTCCTCCTCCTCCTCCCCGTAGCCATCTGGCTCAAGCCGTGCGGCAGGCTCGGGTGAATTTGGCGCGTGTTTTGCCTGGTGTGCTGCCCCGCCACCAGGTTTGCTCTTGTGAGCCTGCTTTCCATATTTTGTGAGCGCCTGCTGGAGCACCCGCCATCGCTCTGGAGTTTTCTCCTGCCATGCCTTGGCAATATGCACCGTGGATTCGTCGTCGACCTGGTCATGATGCTCGGTCTAGCTACAGCGTGTGCTCGAAGTGCGGGCACTGGGAGTTCGACTACCACGGTCACATCTCATGCTCGAAGTGTAAAGGCTCGTACCTCGCGAAGGATGGCACGAAGGATCAAGTCCCTGCTGCTGCTGGTGGGCGTTGGAAGCGTCGTGCCAAGTTCCAGCCCGATGTCCCCTCTCTTAACGATGAACTCGGGCGGCTTGCGGGACTATTTCCTGATCGTGCTCTTGTACTTCGTGGTGCTCGTGAGCGTGCACCCCAACCTGCTGAAGCTGAGGTACCTCTACCGTCATCCGACAATGAATTGGAGAAAGAAGGTCGCTAAGAAGAGGACGGCGGTGGCTCTCGCAGTGGAACGAGAATCCAAGGCCGAACGTGTTGCTTTGTACGATGTGGAACAGAAGCTCGCTAGCGTGGCTCGTCACAAAGAGGCCCTGGCGAAGGCGCAGGATGCCCGCGCCGAGGCTGCGCTGTCATTGGGGCGTGCTGCTGCTGCCCATCGTGCTGCCTATGCCGAGATGGACTCTTACGACCCACAGGCTTTCCGTCTGCAGATCGTGGCTGACGAACGTGCTGAAAGGGAACGTGTGGAACGGGAACGTGGGCAGGCTGCTGCGGCGGCAGCCAGCCCCTCCGCCCACCCCCAGCACAGCACCTATGCCCGCTCCGCAGCGCCAGCCGCTCACGGCGACGCGAGGCCCATGGAAGTCGATGCGGGGCGGCCTGTTCAAGCTCAAGGTGGCGCTGCGCCACATAGCGCAGCTCCTCAGCCACCTGATTCGCAGTCTACCAGCGATGATGATCCACGAAAATGGCGCGACGAAAACAAGCAAAGGTTTGAGTAGTGGCAGCAGATCAAGTCGCTCAAGTCACATCTCGAGGGAGATACTTTATCTGATGCCCCCAACGATATTGGCAACGACGAGGTGCACCGCGAGGAACTGGATGCACTCAAAAAGCGGAGTATTGAAGTTGTCGCGTCAGCCGGCGAGCTCGAGAGATTGGAAACTCTCATGCAGAAGCGATCCCAGATCAAGGCTGCCAAACGTTTGCGCGCTGTTAGATGGAGCGGCAGCCTCTTTTTGATCGAGTTTTACAAGCCTTGCACCCAGTACCTGCCCCAGCCACAGTTCCTGCTGCTGCAGAGGGTGGCGCTGGACAGCGGCGTCTTTAACATCGAGGGCGCGAGGGAAGTGTCACGAGCGAGGAAGCGGCCTGCTTCCATTGACCTGCTGTTCTGCAACATCGCATCATGGAACCAGGTCGCGCTCGATTTCTTGCAGCAGATCAGGCCAGCGTGCGACGCCTCTTTCGCTGCTGAACATCATTTGATCAAATACCTTGCTCGTGCCAAGAGGAGCGCTGCGCAGGTTGGCTGGAGGCCACGCCTGCGCCCTGCTCTCCCGCCCCGTGGAGGAGGCGCCTCTGGAGGAGTAGGAGCTGTGGTTTCTAAAGGTTTGAGTTTTCGGCGTTTTCTGGCCTGTGACTCGAACCTTCTAGATGTAGGCAGTGGCCTCAACTGGCTCTTCTTGGACCTCAAAACCAAGCAATGTGTCATTGCTGTAGGCGCGATTCATTTGATTGCTGACCTGGTTTTTCTGAGAAAACATCGAACGCATTCGTGCTGTCTCAGAGTTCCTTGGGACCCTGGCCATTCCATGGATCCTGGTTGGGGATTTCAGCATTCCTCCTGATGATCTGAGTCTCTCTGGTGTTCCCCAGCTCGCCCGTGCTCGTGCACTGGTTCCTGGCGACACGCCTGTGACATGTACTCAGGGAAAGGGGCGCCCTCATCGACTTTGCCATTGCGTCGAACGATATTGCTGAGTTTGCGAAAGTGGGTACATATTCTCAGGGCCCGTTTAAGACGCATGCACGTTTGGATATACGTACCATGCATGATTATTGTGCCCTGTTACCGCAGGTCCAGGACAACCTGAACACTGACCTCACAGAGCTCTACCTTTTGTGGTCCCGGGCTACGGAGGCAATGTTTGAATATAGGGCTGCCGCATGCGATGTCAAGGAGGGTCGGGTAAAACGAAGTGAGTTTCCTGTTTTCCGTTGCGCGTCAATTGGGCGGAGAGGCCCTGAGGGCCAGAGTTTCCGTGAACCTGCCCTTGCTTTCTGGGCGCATTTTTCACACAAAAAAGCGATAAATACCGTCTTTACCTGGCCCGCAAGTCTCCTGCGATGGTCGCCAGCTTAGCTAGCGCCCTCCAAGGTTTAGCGGCCAAGATTGAGCAATTTCTTGGCCCTGAGGATGCCCGCGGGCTTAGCTGGCGGAGGTTTCAGCTTGCTTGTTTGCCGACTAAGGCCGAGCATCTGGATATACTCACAGGTGCTATTTCTGCTGGTGTCCGCGCTGCCTGGAAGGCGGCAAGATCGAACTCTCGTGCGAGAATGAAGGGCCGGCTCCTGAAGGCGCTTCCAAAAGGGCCTAAGAAGGTTCACTCCTGGTGGAAACATGACGTTGGCGACCCCCCCAACTTTTGGTCGCCCCCGATGGAGTCGGGCAACTGCCTGCCGACATGATGACGCACCGTGAAGATTGTTGGCGCGACGTCTGGGATTCCCCTGGATCCCATGGAAATCTTTCGGAGGTTTTGGATGCCCTCAGACCCAGAGCCTTGGAGCCCGTCTCTCTGCTTGAACCCTTGCAACCCATGGATGTCCAGAGGGCTGCCAAGTGTTTTTTTCTGCGACTACTGCTGCGGGGGTTGACTCTGGGCTCCTCGGCCGTCGATGGACCTGCCCAGGGATGCTGTTTTGGGGTGCACTCATATCCTCAATCAGTGCGAGTCCCTGCTGGCTTGGCCTACCCAGGTCAACTTGAGTGTTATTGACCTGTTGCCCAATAACATTGAGTGTGATCGTCTGATTTGTAAGCGCCCCACGCTGTATAGGTTTTACTGTAAAGCTAGGAACCAAGATTTGGATAGATGGAACCATGATAGGTCCAATGTTCGGGACACTGCTATTGTAGGCTCCAGCGCGCCCCAGGCAGTTTTACTTCGCGAGCTTGGCCACGAGGTTGCTCGAATGATGGGCCTCTGCTCCGTGGGCGCGCACTGGGACTTGAAGCGATTGTTTGATTATGTCCATCCCCATCGGCTGGTGAGCATGGCAGTCAATATGGATTATCCCCTCCACCTCCTCTACCTCGGCATCTTCATTCATGAAGCCCCTCGAGTTTGGGAAGTTGGAGGTTTCGTGTCCGGCGCTGTTGATCCAGGTTGTAGCATGTTGGCTGGATGTATGCAATCTATGCCATGGGTTAAAACATATGCTCATGAGCTGTTGGATGTTGCCCATGTTCATTATAGGCCTGCGCAAGTCAAAACCTATGTCGATGATATCACACAGTCTATGGCTGAACAACATGAACACGTGCCCCCCCATCTCTTGCCCCAGCTGCCGTGCACCTTGCGCACCAATTGGACGAATTAGGATGTGCTATCTCTGGCAAGCCGGCTCTTGTTTGCAGCCATGGGGATCTAGGTCGAGAGCTTGCGGCACGTTTCAAGGCAGTCGGATTGCCCATCAAGTTGGAGCAGGCCGGTTTAGATCTGGGGGTCATGGCTACGGCTGGAGCGAAGAGACTCACTGCGAAGCTCAGGCAACGCAGGAGCATGGCCTCGAAGAAGGCCAGTAAGGTTGCTTGTTTGACTAAGATTGTCGGGAGTGCCCGACGGCTTTATAAGCCTGGGGTCTGGGCGGTCGGTTCTTGGAGCCACCAGGTCCTTGGCCTCGCTGCTGGCCAAATTCGGTCCATGAGAGCCCAGGCCGCTATGTGTTCGGGTCGGTGGTTCCCTGGGGCCTGTACTACCTCGATTTTGGAACTGATTAGTGCAGCCAAAGATGACCCCCAGTTTGGGCTCCGTTACGAACAACTGGCTAGTGTCCTTGACGGTTGGCAGGAGTTGGACCACCACAAGAGGACGGTTGTTTCTGAGCGTTGGGATATTAATTTCGATAAGTTCAGTAAAACCAAGCATATGTGGCAATGTGTACGTGGTCCTCTTGCTGCTACCATTGCGGTTTTGATTGATTTGAAAGCCATCCCCCATAGTCCTGTCTACTGGCTTTTCCCAAATGGTGCTCACGTCCGCTTCACTGACAAGGCGTTCCAGCACGCCCTCTGGCACGTGCTCATGGAAGTTTGCAACAACCTGTCATGGAGCGGGGCTGCCAAACACTATGAAGGATCAGGTCTAAGTGGAGGAGTTGAGTTTACTGTTCCTAAGGCCTTTCTGAGGAGGCTTGAAAAGAGGGCTCCTTTGAGGCCGCGGGAATCCTTCGGAATGTGTTGACTGCTGGGTTTCGGACTGAAGAAAGATTGTTTTTGGCTGGATACGAGTTTGCCACTGGAGGTCTCTGTCCCAGGTGCGGCTGCGAGGCCGAGAGTGCGACCCACCGCTGTTGGCGGTGCTCGCGCAACGATGAGATCCCAGATGGTGCGATCGCGAGATCGGATTGTTTAAAGTCTGAGGCCATCGCTTCCACTGGTACCAATTGCGTTTGGTCTCGAGGGCCCCCACCTCTCGGGATGAGCACTAGGCACCTTCCTGAACCCCGTCGTCTGGATTGGGAATGGGGCACCTTAGGTGGGGGAGCTAAGATCTCAGGAAGCACTTGGGGGATCGGTGGTTCTGGAGGTAAGTATCGCAAAGATTGGCGTTTGCGTCGCTGTGGATGGGCCATAGTCCACTTAGGTCCAGCTGGTCTGTTTGATGGAGTTGCGAGTGGCACCCTATCGACTAAGGAACAGTCTGCGGGCCGTGATGAGCTTTTTGCACTCATCCAGCTTGCTCGTAGGACAGTTGGACATGCTCGAGCCTTTTTGCGACAATATGCCTGCGGTCCGTGGGTCTCGGCGCCCCCTTCGTGCTAAAGCTAAGTCGCCGATGCTTGACTTATGGTGTGAATATCATGAGGTCCTGGGGGCCCGAGGCGGCACGGTACAGGTTCCTTGGACTAAAGGTCACCCCACCCAGACTCAGATGTCCAGTATGTGAATGGGAGATGTTGAATTCTATCTCAATAAGTCAGCTGATTTCTTTGCAGGCAAGGCCGCAGATGCTGGCCAGGTGTCAGGTGACCAGGCCCGCGTCACGTTCTTGTGCGACGAGCGTGCCTTCAAAATTTTAGGTCGTTTGTTAGCTGTCCAGAGGAAAGCGGCTTTCACCTCGGACCGTGAATGTGTGAATCGAGCGCCTCGCGTGCGTTGCTCGAGTCGCTCTCTCGATCAAAGGTTATGTAGGCTTCGGGATGCAGGACACCAATGTACGGTCCGCACGGCTATCTTTAAGCGTGTTCACTGCTTGCGCAGCTTCAGTCGAAGAGGAGCTCTCTCAGAGTTCTGGCCGTGCGTCTGCAAACCCCGTGCTGAGATTCAGCAATGAATTCAAGCTCTTCCTCCGAGAGAGCGGGCACCCGACCCGCGCCGTAGGGAGCCTTCTCCTCCTCCTGATGACTTGGGGCCTCGGGAGGCGGGAGTGGGTGGTGGTCTGGATCATCCTGTGGCCGAGCAATGTCATCTCACACACCACTTGTCCACGTACCGTGGTGTTTTGTTTTGCACAATCTGCGGCTGCCACTGTGTAGAGAACCCGCGCTCCCTGAAAGAGGAGTACAAGCCCCCCACACGTGCGGGGCGTGATGCTCTCAGCAGGTTAAAAGGGGGACTGCCACCTAAATCTGGTGGACGGTTCCCTGATGTGTGAATTTGTGTTGCGTGCCCCGCCCAGCTGCAGGTCACCAGGCGCAGAGGTAGAATATAATAGAATCCTCCTCCTCCTCCTCCTCCTCCTCCTCCTCCTCCTCCTCTTCCCCTCGCCCCCACGCGGCACCCAGGGATGGCCCGAACAGGGCTTCCAAGGCCACCCCCTTGCTCGCTTTGTTTCCCTAGGTGTGTCTCTTCGTCCCTTTTCCCGCCGTCAGCTCTGAAGGCTAGGGTTTCTGAATGGGCTGGTGGGGATACGCGAAGCGTGAAGAATTGTGTGAAAGTCGGCAAGGTGCGTCTGACACGCACATGTGACAGGGCGATGTGCAGGAATGCACCCTTGGCGGAGAGAAATTCTCAGAGCATTAAACGGAAATGCATGAAGAGTCACAGAAATCATGTATTCAACGAGACATGCTTCAGCAATATCTGATTTGGTATCGCGCTAAGCGCCCGCCGGCATCACACCCTTTCAGGCACGGGCTGCGAGGGCTGCGATGGCCGTCCCAGATCGGGGCCGCACCCTGCCAGGGCGCGACGCAGGGCGCGTGCCCCGGGTGGCGGGGCGGGGGCTCCAGGGGGGGAGGGGGAGGAAGGCGGCGCAGGGGAGAGCCCGAAGGCCAGGGTGGGGCCCCCCACGGGCTCGACCCGACTCCCACTGCCCCCGCGCCCCCCCCATCCCACGAGCCCCCATCCGCCGCGAAATGGCGGCGCATGCGTTGCCGACAGAGTGGCACGGCACCTTCGTCAGGGAGCCTTCAGGGTGTCAACCAGAGCACCGCTGGGCGGGCAGCGATCCGCCGAGATCGCTCGCAGGATGATGACGAGGAGGGGAAGGGAGGGAGAAGATGATATTAGAAGAGGCGAAGGCAGAGATGGAATGGGCCCTCTGCCCGAGTCTTCATCGACGAATCCGCACTACGTACGCCTGACCAATATCCTCCTGCGGCTGGAAGAGAACGTTGAATCTGGGTGAGTCGCACAAGTACATCTCAGGCATTTCGTCTCCCCCATCCGGCGTGGATACCCTGAGAACCTCTGGCCTGGCTAATCTTGTCACAGATGCCAGAACTTCAGAATCTGGAATTTCTTCACAGACCGCGGTATCGCTTGTGTGACTCCCTGCGCATGACCACACGTTTGCAATAATGTTCGTTGGCAGCAGGGCTGCCAAAGCCAGTCGCAGGGCTGCGAGAGTAGTTGTGTTTGAACTGGCACCCGAAGATCCCGACCCAGCATCTGATCCAGCATCAGCTTGAGCACTTGCTTCCACGGTGGCGACACCTGGAAGCTCGATTGGTCCCTCCTTATCGGCGCGGACATCACTCCCCACTGCTAGTGCGGACTCCGAGTCGTCAAGTCTGCCAGGCCCGCAGAGCCAGAGAGCTGCCATGGAGGTCATGAAGAGCCAAAACCTCGAGATGCTGCCGATGGGCATGCAAACGCACCCGGCGGTGGACAAACCTCCCTTTAATAAACCTCCCCTTAGTGAAAACGGCCTGGGACCGAAACCGACGGACCTGGACCCGCAAAAATGACGGCCGCGACGCCCTCTCGCGAACCGAAAACGGCCAATTCCTTAACTTGCCGTCGCTCGGACGTCCATTTCCCGTGCATTTTCGGTTTCGTGCGTGTTTTTTTTGCTCGATGGTCCAGGATGGTCCTCGATGGCCCTCGAGCGATGCCAGGTTTATCGACGTGTCAGGGTAGGAGGTCTGTCCACCCCCGACGCACCCCCCGTGTGCGGCTTGAGCCATCCGGGCTGCGGGGCGACCCTGCGCCGGGCCCGGGCCGGGCGGGCGAGCCGCTGCGGAGGTCTCGAGGCTGCCCTCCTCCGATGCTCGCGCTGCGGAGGCCGCGAGGTCCGCTGGGGACCTCCGGGCAGGCGATCCCAGCAACGAGATCCTGGAGGAGGAGGAGGAGGAGGAGGAGGTGGAGGAGGAGGAGGAGGAGGAGGAGGAGGAGGAGGAGGAGAGAGGAGGAGGAGGGCCCATTCGGGAGCAAGGAAACGCGACACCACCACCACCACCACCAGCGCGAGGAGCCGGCCAGGGTGCTCCTGGTGCATCCCCCCATCCCCGCTCGAGACCTCCCCATTCCCAGCTGGGGAAAGCATCGTGAGCCCCCTCGCTGGAGTTGATCCCCTTGGTTGTGGTGTCGCCTCTCCTTCCTCCGACACATTGGGAATGTCAGTTCGGCGCCTGAGGGCCTGAGGCATAGGGGCGTGGACAGTGGCCGGGGCCCGCGCGATGGCACCATCTCTTTCGCTCTTTCTCTCTCTTTCTCTCTCTCTCTCTCTCTCTTTCTCTCTCTCTCTCTCTCTCTCTGACCAATGAAGAGGCTCAGACTTAGGCAACACACACAGACACACAATTGCTTGGCTCCTTCGCGCAATAACGCGAATTCCACGTCAGAGCAAAGATGCGAGCGCCAGCCAGCACATGTCCAGCCCAATGCTTGAAACGAGTATGCTGGACGCGGACTCTGACGCAAATCCACGTCCAGAGCTCAGGCGCAAGAACATGTATCAAATCGTGGCGCTCAGCGGCTTGACATCCTCCCACGTGCTCCCTCATCCCACCATTCCACCACTCGCGCGCGACAGGGAGGTGAGGAGCTCGGACGGAAGCTGCCTGGATCAGCATACCCAAGCATACACTAGAACCATCGCGCGCAGTTCGCGCGCGCTCAAGTTCTTGAGCGTGCTGGTGAGCGCTTCCACAAGCGAGAACGGCCGCTGGATGGAAGAACGGAAGGAGTCATCAGCACTACCACTGACAAGGTCCTTCTCCACTCATAGGGCGACCACTAGTAGATGGGGTCGGAGGATCTCGCCGCATCGCCGATACCTCGGCGATGCATCGGCGGTGCATCGAGGATGCATTGGCCATGCACTGGCGACGTCGGTGATACGTCCGCGAGACATCGGCGTGGAGAACAGTGGCCCCCACATCGAGCCGCACCGCCGATGGATCGCCGATGCGGCGCCATCTTCCAACCCCATCTACTCCGACCCCATCTGGGAGGCCTAGATTTAGGTCGGGCATGTCCTCCTGCAAGCGGATTTTGGAGAGAGGACAAATGGAAAAATCCTAAAAAAATACGCGGGAATCATTGAAGATCGTCCCCAGACTTTCTTGACTATTTTCCCATACTCCTCCTGTAGAGGGACATGCCCGACTTAAGACTACAGCGGGGGCCGGTCAACAAGAAACCTTCCACAAGAAACCCAACCCGGAGACCCCAGGACGCCCCTTGATCTTTGGCGTGGGAACGTCACGCTGTCCATCGCAAAACCATACCAGAACCAAAAAAAAACAGGGCAGCCTGGAGGCAAGCAGAGTGTTTCTTGGCACGGGTCTCCACTGTAGATCCATCGCGATCCTCCGACTTGGCGGCGCGCAGAGGGGGGTAATTAGGTCAGGGGGGAAGGCTTCTTAGAAGCACCCTTGCTCCTTAGGAGGCGCCGGCCCTACATTTTCACAGACAAGGAGCAGCCTCGCTCTAAGCAACCTTCCCCCCTCCCCCTGCCCCCCTCTGCGCGTGGCCGACCGACCCCAGATACTCCGACTCCATCTAGAATCTAGAGGGCCAGGATCTAGGTCGGGCATGTCCCCCTACAGGCGGATTCTGGGAGGAAAGATAGAACATAGTCAAAACATGCTCCCAAATAGAAAAACAATACAATACCCCCAAATCGTACCCAGACTATTTGTTTGACTATCTTTGAATATTCCTCCCGTAGAGGGACAGGCCCGATTCAAGCCTACAGTCGGGGCGCTGAAGAAGGAACCCTATTTCGTTGGGGAAGGGCTCGGTGCTCCTTGATTGTTTCACAGTTTGCTTCAGGTTTCCCTGAGGTTTTCCATGGGCAATCGAAGTTCAACTTATGGGAAAACGGGGCCTCGTCCCTTATTCCTTAGGTCAACGCCCCGACTGCAGATCCCTGGCGATCCAGCAAGGCGCGATGGGGCCTCCTCTGCGCTCCAGCTCCTCCACGCGAGGCCAACGGGCCCCAGGCGGGGCGCCGCCGGCGCCGCGGCGCGCTGGGCGGCGGCGGCGGCCTCGGGCGCCTGCGGGGCGGGGGGGGAGATCCCCGGACGGGCCCACGGGGAAGCAGAGACCTTCAGGAGGCAACTGCTGGGAGGTTTTCGTCGGACAGACTAAGGAGGATTAAGCCCCATTCGGAAGCTGTTGCGCCAGAGTGGGCCTCGGACCAAGCAGGATTGAGCCGGATTAACCGGGATTAAGCGGGATTCACTGAGCATTTTCTTAGGGTGGAGGGCTCAAGGTGAAATCCAAATGGGCTTGCGCACCTCGAAAATGAATCCGTCTTGTGATTCACCTCTTGCAGATTCAAGCCTCGGGAATCCATCGAAACGACATTTCAGATTTCACCCTTTGCCCTCCACCCAAAGAAACTGCTCGGATTCAGCCGGATCCAGCGGGAGTTAGCCGGATTAGCCCGGATTAAGCTGGATTTCGGACCAGGGCAAAAGCAGAATTTGACCTCCCAGGAGTTGCATCCGAACAAGGAGTCTAGGCCTCCTCGGGTAATGAACAAAAATCAGAGCGGTTTTTTTCTACAGTCTCGGCCTCTGGAGGCCCTAACCAGCCCTCAGGACTGTCAACAAAACGACTCAGGATGAAAAACCGGTCCCGGGGAGTGGGTCGAGACCTCAAGAGGGTCGGCGCTATGGAAAAACCATGACGTCGGGGGTCTGGGAAGTACCCGTCGGTCGGTAGATCGGGTTTCCGCCTGTCCCCTGAACAGGAAGGAAAAAAGGAAACAGCACACTCAATGATCAATGATTGAAGCAGGAAGGCGCCTGAAGCAAGTTGGGATCTGGGAGTCCAGAAACGCGTACCTACTTTCGACGACCGACGGGCACCGATAACGCTACTCCCCGGACCTCCGACGACCTCTAGAAGTTTGGCCACTTTAGCACAAGAGGGAGCCCCCAAAGGCAGCTTCAGCGTCTCCTCGCTGTCCTGCTCCTCCGAATCCTCCTTCTACTCTTCCTCTCTCTCCCTCGTCCCTCTCTCTCCCCTCCATCCTCCCTCCCTCGCTCCCTCCCCCTTTCAAATTCCCAGACGTCCTCCAGGCGGCCACCGGAGACTCGGAAATGCAACACCCCCTTGAAGCGGACATCCCCCAGAACGTACCAAAAACCTCCTTCCATGGTTAAATCGGGCCTGTCCCTCTACAGGATGAATATTGAACAATAGTCTTAAACAAAAAGCTTGGTGACAATTGTCCTACTATGTTTGACAATTTGGGAACATGTTTTGACTATTCTCTATTTTTCGTCCAAAACCCACCTGTAGGAGGACATGCCCGACCTAGTTCAATGCGGGGGGGACCTGATCAGGGGGGGCATCGGCCTGGAATTGACGACGCCTGGCCGACGGATCAGCGAGATTCACTCCCAATTGCAGAGCCGCACACTCCTGGGCAGCGCCGGGCACACGAAGCCCCGATCGGCGATGAACGGGCATTGAGCAGGGACCGACCGTCCCGGCATTCGTATAGTCCTAGCACGGAATGTTCGTAGAACCCCAACATCTGAGAGCAAAAACAGTGCTCTTAGAACAGAAGCCCGATGTGATAGAACAAGAAAGTCGCAGCCAGAAATGTTAAGAACCTGTCGTGCAGGCAACAAGGTTCTTAAAACATTGTTTGGTGGGCCTATAGGCGGGCCAGGGCGCTTCGCAACTGCTTGAGGGCAATTTGTGATATATGACCCCCTCCCCGAAAATCCATGGAGATCTCCGAATGTCTTCACAGGACCCTGGGTCGCACCAAAGAGCCTTCCCCCCCCCTCGCCACCTGAGCCCATGCTTTCCCCTCGTCGGGGAAGACAAACGGACGTGCACAGCCCAGGGGTTGTACATCGCGAGGCTTCGCAGAACAGCCGAGCCCCTGGGTTTTCACATGCGATGCCCCACCCACCTACCCCACCCACCCCTTGGTCAGCACGCCCGAAATGGGTATGGAAAAAATGGTACGATGCCCAACAGCCAAAGCTGTCCAACACCGACAACGGCCGCCGTTGGGCAGGCGACCTCCTATCTCAAACTGACAACGCCCGCAGCGACGCCAACATCGAGCCCTGTTCAACAAGGACAAGGACTGCTGTCTGTCTTCGTCACCATCCTTTCCACACGCGTTTCGATCGCACCAACTTGGAGCCTCATGCGATGCCCTACCCACCCACCTCGACGATCCTCAGAATGTATGTTAGCGCCACTGTCTGTCCAAGGAAGCCCGTCGATAAGACGCGGGCAACTTTCTTGAGGGCCAACACAGACTGCGTGCTGTCGGTGGAGCTGCGCGGGATCACGCGCAAACTAGGCCGACACACGCCCCGCAAATCGTCGGCCACCCTATTTAGGCCACTCACCCGACTGCAGCCCACCCGCCATCCCGCGTGCCCCTGCCAGAGGTGCAACGGGGGGGGGGGAAGGCGGGGGACTGTGGGGAGAGCAAAAGGTACCGATACCGCCACTCCCCGGACCTTTCCCGGGGTGCGTTCCGACCAGGATTTCGAGGCGAATCCAACGGTGGTGACAAGGGCCTCCCAGGAGGCCCAGAAAGTGGACAACGAGGGAGAGCTGGCGGTATGGGTGCCTTTTCCTCCTCCGAGGCCGGGTGGCGACTCCTCCGCCGCCTCCGCCTCGGCCGCGGCGGCTCCGCTGCCGCCTGTGGGGGTCGCGGGGGGGCAGGGGCGGACGAGGCGCGCCCTGCGCGGGAGGAGGGCACGGCCACGGGCAGGTGCGCGTCGTGCCGACCCTGGCGGTGGTCTCTGACACGGCGGGGATCGTTGCACCTCGAACGATCGGCCGTGTTTTGTTCGAAACGTCAGATCGTTCAACATCGACCGATTCTGGGCCACGGCTGGCCAACAACCTTACACGCCTGGGCTGGGGTCGCCGCTGGTCGACACGACGCGAACCTGCTGTACGCATGGAACGAGCTTGGCGGACAAATATGAAACTGGCTGGCCGAAGTTAGGCGGTCATAGTGTCCGACTCTTGGACCGCCACGCCACGATGACCATGAGCACCCCCGAGCCGCGTCGAAGAAGATGCTGGGTGCGAAGGCCAGCAGTGGCTCTTTCGGTTGCAACTCATGAGAGCCTCCCATACCATCTTGTCGGCTCTTGTGATTCGACGCTGATCGACGCTAAATCGACGCTAACCGACGCTAATGGACGCTTCATTGACGCTAGTCGGCGCTACATCGGCGCTATCTCATCGACTCCCAGACGCTAATCGACGCTGAAGACGGAAGTAAGGGGGTACACCAGGCTTCCATGACATGCTACCGAAAAAGGCCCGACTTCCCAGATCGGGCCTTTCTCATGGTCTCGACCTGAGTGAGGATGAGTGGCCACATGTGAACCCTACCCCCCCCCTGCGATTTCGAAGGGGCGGTGGGGGTGCACTCAGCTCGGGAGCTCCCAAACGAAATGATGCCACCCCCGCTCAGAAATCGGCGGGGGGTGGGTGTAGCCTTAGGTCGGGCGTGTCCTCCTACAGGCGGATTTTGGAGGGAAAATACTTCGAGGGTAGGATCTCACATGAGAATATGTTTTAATTGCCTGAGGATCTCCTCCTGCCCCCTCCCTTTTCCCACCTACTCCTGCCTCATCCTTCTCCTGCCTCCTCCTCCTGCCTCAACCCCTGCCTCCTCCTGCTCGAGCCTCCTCCACCACCTTCTCCTCCACCTGTTCCTCCTCCTCCTCTCCCTCTCCCTCTCCCTCCCTCCTCCTCCTCCTCCTCCTCCTCCTCCTCCTCCTCATCATCATCATCATCATCATCATCATCATCCTTTTCCTTCTTCTCCTCCTCCTCCTCCTTCTCTTCCTCCTCCTCTTCCTCCTCCTCCTCCCCTCTCCCTCCTTCTCCTCTCCCTCTCCCTCCTCCGCCTCCTCCTCCTCCTCGTCTCCATCTTCCTCCCCCTCCTCCTCCTCCTCCTCCTCCTCCTCCTCCTCCTCCTCCTCCTCCTCCTCCTGCCTCCTCATTTGGCCCCCTGCCTCCTCCTGGGGCCTCTTGGGGCCTCCTGGAGCTGTCTGGGCCTCCCGGAACCTCCTGGGGCCTCCTGGGGCGTTCCCTCCTCCTCCTCCTTCTCATTCTCGCCTCCTCCTCTCCTCCTCCTCCTCCTCCTCCTCCTCCTCCTCCTCCTCCTCCTCCTCCTCCTCCTCCCTCCTCCTCCTCCTCCTCCTCCTCCTCCTCCTCCTCCTCCTCCTCTCCTCCTCCTCCTCCTCCTCCTCCTCCTCCTCCTCCTCCTCCTCCTCCTCCTCCTCCTCCTCCTCCTCCTCCTCCTCCTCCTCCTCCTCCTCCTCCTCCTCCTCCTCCTCCTCCTCTCCTCCTCTCTCTCGTCCCCCCTCCTCCTCCTCCTCCTCCTCCTCCTCCTCCTCCTCCTTCTCCTCCTCTTCCTCGTGCGGAACACGACCTAGAGGAAACGCACGACGTGCGTCCCAGCGGCTACGCGCCGGAGGACGACCCAGAGGAAGCGCGCGCCGGATGAAAAAGCATTTGAGGTGCGGGCCCCATAGGGAGGAGGCTCCCGCCCGAGACTTCCTCGCAATTCACTCACAGACGAAGCTCCCGCCTGAGATGAGCGAATGAGTGAGTGAGTGAGTGAGTGAAGATGATGATGGTAATGATGATGATGATGGTGATGATGATGATGATGATGATGATTATGATGTTGATGACGATGGCGATGACGATGACGATGACGATGATGACGATGACGATGACGATGACGATGACGATGACGACGATGATGACGATGATGATGATGATGATGATGATGATGATGATGATGATGATGATGGTGATGATGATGGTGATGATGATGATGATGATGATGATGATGATGATGATGAGAATGCGAGTGAGTGAGTGAGTGGGTGGGTAGGTGGGTGAGTGAGTGGGTGAGTGCGTGAGTGAGTGATGATGCTGACTGTGTGTGGGTGAGTGAGTGGGTGAGTGTATGTGTGTGGGTGAGTGGGTGGGTGAGTGAGTGGGTTAGTGAGTGAGTGATGATGATGAGTGTGTGTGTGTGAGTGGGTGAGTGGGTGAGTGATTGTGTGTGTGAGCGTGTATGTGGGTGAGTGAGTGGGGGAGTGAGTGAGTGTGAGTGACGATGGGAAGAGGGTGTGTTCTCTCGTTCCTGCGCGGGGTGTCCAGAGAACGCGAGAGCCCCACTGTGGATGGGGGGAAGAAATAATCCAACAATGCCCAAAGATGATAAACGAGAATAGTAGCGACATCGTCCCCTGATGATTCTTGGACCATCTTTAAATAGCCCTCCTGTAGAGGGACTGTTCACATGTGGCCGCCGAGAGGATCGGGGATCCTCTGACCCGGGTCAGCAGGAAACCAGAAAACTGCAATGCAGAAAAAACAAAAAACTGCAACGCAAGTCCTCGCAAATCCGGGTCAGCCAATATGCGCGGCCGCCTCGCGGCCACGAGCGGCTCGCGAACCGGGGTCAGCCAGAAGGGGTCTTCGCAGGATCCTGCAGGATCCGCTCCCCTGCATTGACCCCCGTCCGCATGGACCCCCGTCTGCCTTGAGCCCCGAGGAGGCATGCTCGGGGCAGGCCCCGGCGACGAGGGGCCCGAGCACGGGCACGAGACGGGGGGCAAAGCGAGGCCGAGGCGCCCGTCGGCTCGGCGTGTGGCCCCCCGCGAGTGCAGCGCTCTCGGCGGGCGGGGGGCGCGGGGGGCTCGGAGGAGGAGCGCCACGGACAGGGCTGAGCCTGAGCGTCGTGCTGCTCCCATCGTGCCTGAGGACCACATCCCAGAGATGATTTCGAGCACCCGGAGAAGTGTCGAAAGAGTGTCGAAACAGTGTTGGACGAGTGTCTCCCAGGGCCCGACACGTGAAAACCCTCGAGTTTCGGTATTTTCTGGGTGCTCGAAATTCTTTCTGGTGGTCAAGGCTAAAGTAGGTTGGAACATCATAACCTAAGCGGTGTTCTTCGTTCTCGTTTCGTTTTCGTTTTCCCTCGCTTTTTGCCTCGAATCCGCCTCTGCCGCAAAACGAGGCCGAAACGAAAACGGCCCAGGAGATCGCCCAAACACCGTTTAGGTCCAGCTCTGCGCCACAAACAGAAACTTTTGGCGCTCCGCGCGGATTCTTTGGATCTGCGCTGGTCCCCCTGGCGACGCCTCCTGCGCCGCCCCTGGCGCGCTCCGAGCGCCGGGGAGGGGGGTCCAGCGCAGGTCCAAGAAATCCGCGCGGAGCGCCAAAAGCTTATGTTTATGATTGTTGTTCTTCGAGGGGAGGGCCGTCGGTGCGTGCTGTGGGATTGGGACCTCCATTCGAAGGCCTGAGATGCTGAAGAGGCCTGCCCTTCCGACGATCTGGAGCTTTCCGAAGACAGGCTAGTCCCACAGCGTTGGAGACCTGTAGATTGGCTCCACAGATGTTCGCACGTTCCAGGAAGACTCACCCTGGGTCAGATCTGAAGATGTCTCGAGCGAGACATCTATTGCTGAACAACGGTGTCAAACAACAATTGGTATTCTATCATGTTGCTTCGTGGTCCGACTCGTCGATCAGGAAATCTCCTACACTTTATCAGCCAACACTAGCCAGGGTGGACCCAACACTGTGACTTCTTGCAACCTATGCGGGACAATGTAGGTGCTGTGGCGCAGCCTACGTGGCGCAAACCAATGCAAATCAATGCAAAGCCATCCAATGCAAAGCAACGCATTCGAATCAATGCAAAGCAATGCGAACCAAAACAAATCAATGCAACCCAGCGCAACGCAGAGCAACTCAGTACAAAGTAATGCAAGGCAGCGCAACGCAGTGCACAGCAATGAAAAGCAATGCAAATCAATGCAAACCAAAGCAAAGCAACGCCACACAATAAAACAACTGTAACATAATGCAACGCAGTGTAAAGCAACGAAAGGCAACATAAATCACTGCACAACCATGCAACCATGCATAGCAATGCAAATTCGCCGGCCCAACGAGGCGTGCGAAGATCTCCTGCAATTAATTAGTTTAAAAGTTTTCAAAATCGTGCGCGTGGGGCCGCCCCTGGGGGTCCCCGGATCAAAAGTACCCCGGCTGATCCCCGGCGAACCTTTACTCGGAGATGACTTTCCTCCTGGGTGCGGCCTCTCAGGCCCCCCAGAGTGCGCCAAGAGAGCCCCAAGAGGCCCCTAAGACGGTCCAAGAAGGCTCCGCGTCACCGAACGACTAGTCCAAGACCCCAAGATGGCCTCCAGACGGCCCAAGAAGCCTGCAAGACGCCTCAAGCATCCTCCAAGAGACATCCCAGGAGGGTTCCCAGAGGCACAAATTAGTGATTTTGCATACGTTGTTGAAGGATGTTGGCGTTCTCGCCTTTTTGGCTTTCCGACGCTCCAAGATGGCCCCAGAGGCCCCCAAGACCGCCCCAAGATGGCCCGAGAGGCCCCCAATAGAGCCCCAGACAGTCCAAGACGGCCCCAAAGCGGCCCCTGAGGCACCCAAGATCACCAAAGAGGGCCCCAAGAAGGTCCAAAGATGGGCGCAAGAGAGGGAACACGAACCACAAATTCGAGCCTGCCGCCCCAAGAGGCACCCAGGAGGCCCCAAGAAGCCCCCGAGAGAGCCCTGGAAGCCCCCTGGAGGCCCCACGGGAGGCTCCAAAGAGACCCCAAAAGTGGCTCCAAGAGGACCCCAAACCGACCCCAAGAGGCCCCAAAAGGCCTCGATCGCGCAGGCAAACGCCTGCGATGGCACAATAGGGGCCGGCGGAGTGAGCGAAGCGATGAAAAAATGCAAAGCAGGAATGCAAAGCAATGCGAACCAACGTGAAGCAAAGCAACGCAATTCAATGCAAAGCAACGCAATGCAAAGCAATGCCAGGCAGCGCGACTGCAAATAATGCGATTGCAATGCAGTGCCCATACGACGGGCGGCGACGGGTGGCGACGAGGCAGCGACGGCGGCCACATGGCAGCCAGAGCGGCCTTCCCAGGCGACGGGCGGCGGCGAGCCGGCGACGGCGGTCACATGGCAGCCAGAGCGGCCCGCAGGCCCAAGCGACGCGCGGGTACGGGCGGCGACGAGGCGGCGACGGCGGCCACATGGCGACCAGAGCGGCTCGCAGGCCCGATCCCTTAGAATAGGAATAGGACCCCCTAAGTGCAACCACTGCTTGGGGAATGAATCTGCATCTTTACTGTTGTGTTGAGAACGTCTCATGTGAGACTCTCATTGTCGAAGATAGGGAATTCCCCTGGCGACTTCAGCACCTCCACTGTCCGAGGATGTCTGCAGCAAAAGCCTTTTTGGTAACAGACAACGTCATCACGAACATCTTCCGACTTCTCCATATTGCAAGGGGGTCACATGCGAGCCGTTCATTGCCATAATCCTTCTGGGCATGAATAGGGCACGTATGATATTGACGACCTGCGCGCGAACGTGTAACATCATGGAACAACCATGGACACACGCTCCCCGAACGACAACACTGCATGATTGGGATACTCTCGAGCCGTATAAGAATCCATTGTTGGGACCGTTTAGAGCAATGTAGGACCCGTGTAGTGCCCCGGAGGCTAGCTTCGAGAACAACTCCATCGAACTCGCCTGACAGGCACTGACGCGAAAAAGTAAGTTTCAAACACGTGCAGGCCCTCTTTTGCTTCATCCCTGTCCGATCCGACAATGCCGGCACGCTCCCCTCTGACAGTACCTTTGCCTGCCGAGAGAGCCATGGCCATGCCATGGCGCACGCGTCGAGAAGGGTCTCTTGTCGACGCCTACGCTGGATGCAACATTTCACACCTGAGAGGCCTGCATTACAACGTTCCCCTGGCCTCCCCTAGATGCGAATCAATAGATACATCGCCCGTCTGTGCTCGCGCTTTGCGCATGCAAGTTGACGGCAATATCGACAAACTCTCACGGGCAACAAGTGAGGCCGCGCATGGTTTTACACGCGGTACTGTGCAAATAACCTGCTAATTCTGCCAACTCACTGCGGGCAACCCTTCTTCTCGTTGGTGCAACACCATCCCTTTTTGTCCTCGCTCCATCCAGCCTCCCAGTTGGAATAACCTGCGTCACAATCATAAGGATTGGATGGAACTTGTGGGCAACCCATCTGCTTGCTCGCACAACACCACTCCTTCTTGTCCTGAGACCAGCCAGCTTCCCAATTCGAGTACCCAGCGTTGCAATCATAGGGCTCGGACGACGTCTCTGGGCACCCCCTCTGCTCGTTGTCACAGCACCACGCCTTCTTGTCTTCGGACCATCCCGCCTGCCAATTCGAATACCCAGCCGCGCAGTCGTATGGCTTAGATGGCATCTCCACGCAGCCGATGTGCTTGTTGGAGCAGCACCAGCATTTCTTGTCCGCAGACCACCCCGCTTCCCAATTCGAATAGCCGGCGCCGCAGTCGTAAGGCTCGGACGGCGCCACAGGAGCCAGCGGCGGCGGGGGCGGCGCCACCGGAGCCGGCGGCGGCGGGGGCAGCGCCACAGGAACCGCCGGAGGCGGGGGCGGCGGAGGGGGCGGCGGCGGAGCCACGGGAACCGGCGGGGGGGGCGGGGGCGGGGGAGGCGGCGGCGGCGTCGTAGGGCACCCTCTGCCTGCCTGCAAGCAGCAAGTGACCTTCTTGGAGACCTCCCAAGATAGCGGATCGCCCTCCGCGCAGTCGACCTTTGCCTCCGCGGTCGTCACCGGCGGTGGCGGTGGGGGCGGCGGTGGCGGGGGGGGCGGAGGCGGCGGAGGGGGCGGCGGGGGCGGGGGCGGAGGCGCCTCGGTGGTGGTGGTTTTCTTGGTCGTCGTGGTCGCCGGAGCATCGGGCGGAGGCGTCATTGCCAGCAACGGTGGTGCAGTAGTGATGAGAGCCGTGGTGGTCGTCGTCGTGCTAGTGGATCCCATCAGGAACCAGCACAGCAGCGGGAGCAACAGCAGCGACAGTAGCAAGGGGATGAGGCAGAAGCAAAAGCAATTGGGGCGACGGTGTGGTAGGGGCAATATGCTCGAGATGATCGTCTCCGAACGTACTTCTGGGCCGCTCGCCCCCATGCCAACATACTTGTACGTTGTCTCCTGCACGTAGTCGCCATGTGGCCCCACGTAGGTTTGGGTCTGGGGCGGGCTGCCACCCGCGAGGCCGTAGCCACCGGCGCCGCCGTAGCCGTAGCCCGCTGATGATATATTATGCCGATGGACAAGATATCTCTTTTCCATCTTGAGCCAAAATGGGTACACGGAGGAGGGTGTCAGAATCACTCCTCCTCGGGCCTGGCCGCCAACCCGGCCAGGCACGACATGCGTCGTACGCGGGCGCGTCCAAGCCGACACGCCCATCTCAGCGTCACACGCGGGCGCGTCCAAGCCGACGCGCCCATCTCATCAGTGTTGAGCGTCGCCATGTGTCTCCTCAAAAGAGATCCACCCACGCTCTTGGTCAGCACGTCCGCGACATTGTTCTTACCAGGAACTGCGGCGATCGAGAGATCGCCCTTACCCACGCGCTCCTGGATCCACAGGTATCGTGATTGAACATGTCGCATCTTCCCGAGACCTCGCCGTTGGACGTGGCCCCGGGCCGCCGATGAATCTGAGGCGAGCTCCACCTTCAGGTCCAGCCCCCAGTCTGCGAAGAGGCTGTGTAGACCCAGGCCCACACTCCCGCCCTTCACCAGGGCGTAGTACTCGCTCTCTCCACTGCTCAGAGAGACCGTCGACTGAAGATTACTGCCGTGCTTGATGACGTGATGCCCCAGCATCGCCACGAAGCCTCCGGTGCTTTTCCGAGTGACTGCGCAGCCCGCATGATCGGAGTCCACGTACACCCGGATCTTGTCGAACATCTTCTGCTCCGTGAAAACCGTCACCGTACTGGGATGCCGCTTGAGGTAGCGACCAACCCTCTTGAGCATGAGCCAACTCGCCTCCGTCGGCGTCTGCATGGACCTAGCGAGCGTCTTCGATGCCTCTGCCAGGTCCAGCCTGTCCTGAGACAGGTAGGCCACCCTCATGGTGAGGGATCGGAAGCGCGAAGCTTCCGCCGCTCCCAGCGCCGCCGACTTCGCGTCCATCATCTGCTTGTCGGCGCTGCGCTTCTCCATCGGCGTGTCCACGCCGTTGGCCTTGCTGAGACCCAGCTCGTCGATCACGATCTCTGCGTGCCGCTTGTCCGGCTCAATCATCGCATGCCGGCAGGGCCGGCCACCGCCAGGCGGAACTCCCGCACTGACTTCGATGACCCGATTCAGGAAGACCGCCTGCTTGTCGTCGCCCTCGTCGAAGCCGAGGTTCGCAGTCTTCTTGAACTCGTACTTCTTGCCCAACGTGGCCTCGAAGCTGTCGATGTCCTGCTGCTGAGCCAGCACCGCGAAGTCGTCGCCGTGCCCCAGCAGCCTCGTCTCGTCCACCTCCTTGTAGAAGACCGCTGGGCATGACACGCCCGCCTTGTAGCCGTGTTCCTCCAGCAGCTCCGTGTAGTCGCCCTGCCAGATCTTGCTGGCGTCCTGCGTGCCGTACCAGGACTTGAGGAGTAAGCCACACTTGTCCTCGCCGTACTCCTTGCGACTCTCCTCCTCCAGCTCCACGAAGATCCTCCGCTGCGCCTTCCCGTAGAAGTGCGCCCTGCTGATGTCGAAGAAGCCGATCTTGAAGTTGCCCGGCTTCCTGCCCTTCTTGCGAAGCGACTCCTGAATGTGGAGCGGTGCTTCCCGCGTCCACGTGACCATCAGCGAGACCAGCGACCGCATGGCCTCCAGAGGAGGCATTGCCGAGAAGACCTCGGACACCTCCAGCTGCTCGTCAGGGCGCTTCTTCGCCTTGATCTCCTTCACGACGAGCCTGCTCCTGTAGTTGGGCCTCTCCGCGTCACCCTTGTTCGTGTCGACCCACTTGAGTGGGATGGGCGGACGCCCAGTCTCGGCGAAAGCCTGAGACCTCGGGACGATCTCGATCAGCTCCTGCTTCTTGACCCACTCGCGCTCGACCGCGCGAGCCTGGGCCACAAGGCCCGCCTCCAGGTAGCCGCCATTGACGTCGTCCCAGTAGCTCGTCCAGTCCCCGGGCGGCACCGCCGCGTCCACAGGGACTGGGCCCGACTGCTGCACCTGGGCGGTGCTGAGCTCCCCCACGTCATTCAGCGTGTCCTTGAGCTCCTCCAGCACCGCCTCCACCAACTTCGGTGGATAGACCTTCGCGAACCGCGCGATGCCGCCCACGAGCGTGATGTGGCGATGCCACTCCGCGCGGCCGTCCACATTGCTGCAAGTGCCCCGCAGCCTCCGGGCTAAGCCTGGGTGGTTGGTGACCCATCCGGTCTCCTTGCGCACGAACTCCTCCTGGCCACTGCGTGGGTTCGTGAGCTTCATGCCCCACCGACACATGGGGCCTTTGACCGTGAAGACTCCTGGATGCGCGACCAGCTCCTTGACGATGTCCTCATTCCACGATCGCGCGCTCCAGGGATGCTCATGCAGGAAGTACCTGCCTGGCTTCCTGAGCTGACGCCAGTAGGCGTCGACTGCCACCTTCAGGTGGTGTCTGGCCTCCTCCATCTCAGCCGCCTCCTGCTCATCGGTCCTGAACTTGGCGCTCAGGCCCCTCAGCAAGCTGAACTTCTCGCATGGAGGGGACCATGTGAGCAGGATGGGATCCATCCGCTCCTGCTGCTCCTCGAGCTCCTTGACATCCTCGGGTCGCCGCAAGTCCCATGGCGTCCCGTCCTCCTTGAGTTCCTCCAGGTCCGCCGCGAAGCCCGGGCGCAGCTGAAACTCCGCCGCCCGAGCAGAGAACCGATGTGGCGAGTGCACCTCTGCCACGTCCACGGCGCCCAGCTGCAACGCCGATAAGGCGATGCTGTCCACCTCTTCGTCGGCGATGTCCACGCCGACACTGGCCCAATGGCCGCTGACCTGTTCGCGAACGAGCGGGAGCAACTCCGCCTTCGCCCTCGTCAGCACTCCGAGCTCGACCAGCTCGATCGACGCCACGTCGAGAGCGAGCACCCGCATGTGTCTCCCCTCACTGGCGTTCCACACGACTGCCACTCCAGCTGGCAGCTGAGGTCCTTCCGCTGGCGCCGGCTGCGCCGCGAGATCCTCCATGTCCACCGGTACCGGCACGTCTGCCGGCTGTGGATCACCGCGCTCGAGGGCCTCCGGCACGTCATCCGGGGCCACCTCCGCCAAGCGCTTCAGCCGCGACCTGGTCGCGGTCATGTCGACATCCTCGGCGGTCTCTGCCGCCCGCACTGCTCCCGAACTGGAGCTCGCTCCTCCTGAAGGAGCCGCCACGCCGGAGCCTGATGCTGCCGGCTGGCTCTCTCGCATGCGCGCCGCTGCGGCTGGCGCTGCTGCCGATCGGCTCGCGGCCGGCGCGGCCGATGCCGACGCCGCCGCTGCCACCGGCTCGGTGATCCTCCGAGCCGTCTTCGGCGGAGGGGTCCCTGCCGCGGCCGCTGCCGCCGGTCGGACTCTGGCCTCTTGGCCCTGCCTCCGCTCTCGATACTGGCCGGTCCTCTCCCGGCCTGCCTCCTCAGCGTCCAGCGCTTCGAAGATTCTCTTGCTGCACACCGCGTTGTGCGCATGGCCAGCCAGCACCTTGCCGTGCTTGGCGATCGAGACGCACCCTGGGCATCCCGGCGTTGCGCCCAGCCGCTCGACGTCCGCCTTGAGGACGTACATCCTCCTCGGCGCCTGCGGCTGCGGCGACACCACCACAATTGGTGGCGGTCCGACCTCTCCAGGTCCGACGATGGCCCGCGGCGCGCTGGCCGCACGCGGAGCCACGTCCCACGGCAGGCCCTTCAGGCTGTCCCAGCCCGCCGTGATCCACTTCTCGCTCTGCGGCAGGCTGCGAAAGCCGACCGCCTTCTTCACACCGTCGCTCGTGATGACCATCATCGAGCCGTCGCGCGGGTGGTGGCCGATGTAGCGAGCCTCCACCATCTGCTCCTCCAGCGCGTTCTTCCTCGTGCGCTCCCCGGCGAACCGCACCATCAGGCGCTCACCGAAGAGCGGGACCGGCTTCCTCCACTGCCGTCCCGTGAGCCGCTGAAGAGCGGTCTTGCCGTCCTGGCCGCGCCGATATCGGTTGATTACCGATGCGGCGTGCTCCGGCAGGTGCGCTAGCACCGGGTGCTTGTCCTCCACCTTGACGCCCAGCTTGGACTCCAGGTCCATCTTGAGCGCTCGCACCTGCTTCTTGATCTCGCGCACCGTGACCTCGATCTCCCCATTGGCCTGATGATCGGCCGGTGCCGATTCCTGGGGAATGGCCTCGAGGCCAGGAACCTCCTCCACCGCACGCCTCTTGACCAGCAGGATCGCTGGCTCTCCGTCGGACTTGTTGACTATCTTCCTGTAGCCCAGGATCCGTAGGAAGCGTGCGAAGAACTTGATGGCGTAGGCGTCGTCGCCCTTCTTCTCCACGAATGTCGCTGCCATCATCCTCGAGCGTCGATCCCTAAGGACCAGCATCGGCATGGTGTCCGCGTCGTCCTGGCCCATGAAGGCGTAGTCGGACGAGACCACCGGCACCGCTGTCTCGTCGTCCTCCGGTGCGCGAAGATGCGGCTGGCCTTGGCCCTTTGCCGCAATACACACGCGACACCAGCTGCGGTAAGTCGCGTGTCCCATCGCCTCGTGCTCGGCGATCTCCCTCTGAGAGGGCTCATGAGGTGCCTTCAGCACCCTCGGGCGAGCCTCCTCCTCGCCCTCGTCGGCCTGCTGTCCATCAGGAGCAGCTGGCAAAACGTCGGCCGCGGCAGCTGCCGTTGGCTGAAAACCCGGCGGTCTCATGTCGGAAGGTCCCGACCCCGCCACTGCCACCCCTGCAGCCGATGCCGCAGGGGACCGCGGTATTGAGTCTTCCAGTGGACTTACGCCGAGGGCTGCCTCCTGGGGACTGTCCTCTCGAAGATCTCCAGCAGCTCCTCCTTCGACTTGCCGCTGAGGAGCTCCACCAGCTCGGACTTCGACTTCGCCGAAAGTCCCTCCTCGAGAGGAGCAACCGAGCCATGTTGGCCCTTCTTGAGGTAGAAGTTGTAGACGCCCTGCTCGCGATAGACCGGCAGCATCTGGTGCTTCGCCGCCTTCGCCTCCTTCTCGAGCATGCCTACCACGCGCTTGCCGATTGGGCTCTTCTCGTGGAATATCCAGCCGCCATTGCGACCCAGGAATGAACACTGTCCAGCTCCTGCTGCCTGCCCCACCGAGATCAACGGCTTGTGCACGTTCGTCACGCGTCCCTTGAGTGCTCGTAGCACTCCGTACTCGTCCTCCGCCTTGAGCTGCAAGCTGCCCTCGTCCGGGACGAGCTCACCACTGGCCGTGCGATACGTGCTGCCGTTGCCCTTCATTCCCGTCGGCGGCGCGAAGCTCCGAGGGAATGCTGAGACAGCTGCACCGCTGTCCCAGTTGAACTTCATCCAGTCGTCCTGCACGAAGGGGGAGAGGTCGACCGCCGCTACGCCGCGGCCGTTGCCACTGGCGAGCTCCAGGCAGTCCAAGCTGCCCATGTCCAGAGCGGCGACCTCCGCTTCAGGCTCCTCCTCCAGGCTGCCTGCCGCCTTGCCGCCGGCCTTGCCGCCGCGGCTGCCACCTTTACCACCAGCGCTTGCCCCCGTTGCGGATCCAGTTCCAGCCCTCGTACTCGATCCCTGCTCTTTCCTCCAGCATTCGGATGCCTTGTGGCCCCATCTCTCGCAGTTCCGACAGTAGCCGTCGAAGCGCACGCCGGTGCTTCGAGGTGCCGTGTGTCCTGAACCACGGCCCGAACCCGTCGGGGATGTGCGGGAGCCTGAGTATGATCCGCTCGTCGATTTGCTCTTCCCCTTCGGCTCCTGAGTCTTGCCTTTCCCTTTGCTCTTGCCGTCCTTGCCCTTGCCTTTGCCTTTTCCTTTCGGGGCTCCGAACGATCCGACGTCCATGTCGTCCGGATGATGCGCCCGTGCACGGATCGATGGCTCCTTGATCTTCACGCCGGTTCGAGCCTCTACGATCGTCATTACCTCGTTCAGGCTGTCCTGGAACGTCACGAGCCGATGCTTGTTGAGTACGAGGTGGTTCTCGATGTCCTGAGGCACGAGCATCTCGAGGGCCGCCATCTTGATATCCTCCGGCAACTCGGCCAGCCCGTCTTCTCCTTGGCGGCGTTCGTACTTGCCTATCTGCTGGATCCACTTCTCTAAGGCGGACCCCAGCTCTTCCGCGTTGCACTTCGGAGGCGAGATGATCGACCTCAGGATCAGCCTCTTCCTCGGACCTGTCGTCGGGTCCCACCTGCGGTGAAGCTTCCGCCAGGCCTCTAGACCGTTCCCGTCGGGGGCGCCCGTCACGAGGTCGTTGCTCTCGCTGCCGTCTGCCGTCGTGCTGATCAGCGCCGCGTACAGCTGGTGGACCTTGGTCTCCAGCTCTGGTACTCCTCCGTGCGCCTCCTGTGCCCCTTCGATCGTCACGGGGCGTTCGGCTTCTGCAGCCCACCGAAGAACAGGACGAAAGCTCTCTCCGTACACGCCTATCACGTAGTTCTCCATCTTGCGATTCCAAGCTCCGAACTTCTCCTGATCGTCGCCCATCGTCGTGGGCTTGCCTATCCCCTTGGTGTCGACGAGACCTTGAGCGGCTCCTCCTGCGCTCGACGCGCCTCTGATCTGCTCGCCCATGCGCTCGATCGCCTGCGGGATTGCCGCGAGGCCTCCTGCTACTTGCTGCTGAAGCCGTTGATTCTCGTTCTCCAGCCTCCTCATCTCGTCGACGGTCTGACTCATTCGAGCGGCGAACTCCTGCCTCAGTAAGTCGAACTGCTGCCGAACTTGCTCGTCCATGTTTGACTGCGTGTCTCCTGGCGAGCCCCTCCTTGCTCTCAGCTATCTCCTGCCTCGTACGCTCGAGGTCTATGATCTGATCTAGGACCTCCTTCTTCGCCTCCTCGATGGCTCCCGACGAATTCTCCGAGGGGTGGTCCTCGATGTACGCGAGGTCGTGAAGCTTATTGCCTGTATCCTTCAAGCCGTGCTTGAACTGGAGCTGCTTGCGTCTATTCTCGACCGCTGCCTCGCTCCTCTTGCCGCGCTTGCGGCCGCTCTTCCCGGTCCTTGCCGGTTGACTCCTCCCGGCCTCTGCCGGTTGACTCCTCCCGGCCTCTGCCGGTGGCTCGGACACTGCCGAGCTCGGTGCGTTGACAGGTGCGACCGATGCCGCCCTTTTCCAACCTCGAGCCTCTGGCCAGCTCGCCGTGGCGCCCGCGGGCGCGCCAAGGCCCTGGTGGGTCGGCAACAGTGAGTGGCCAGCTCACGCTACCATGATGATATATTATGCCGATGGACAAGATATCTCTTTTCCATCTTGAGCCAAAATGGGTACACGGAGGAGGGTGTCAGAATCACCCGCCGAACCGCCGCAACAACCCGCGTCGCCGCCGTACGCGCCGCCGTAACCTGCGCCACTGCCACAGCAACCCGCGTCGCCGCCATAGGCGCCGCGGTAACCCATACCCACGCCACCGCTGCCGAAGCTGCCGCCACTGGCGTGAATCATCCCTGTGCGAACGGACAGAACAACGTGGAACAAGAAGGCCTGACACGGGAATCGCACCTGAGCAAAAGCGGCTTGAGCCAAAATGGCTACGGAACCCGTGTAGGTTTTCTTGGGGTTCTTTTGATCCCCCGCGGGCCGCCTTAAGCCCCACTTGGCGACCAAAAGGCAAGCATTGAGAGTCAACTCCTTCTTATTCTAAGTGTTGGGAAACCTTTCTAAATAACGAATCATATTGAAACCATCTTCGAAGCCGGAGAATGCCCTACTAGGTTATTTGGACCATGGGGCAAACTCTGAGAAACAACTCATTCGAATTCTCCATGCTGGAAGGAATCATCACGCGAAACTGCCGCTGTGTTACCAAATGTGGGTCTCCGAGGCCATAGTCGGGTTATGGTGGGCCATCCTTGAACCAGATCACACCCTTCTGTGAGCCCATGCGGCAAGCTTTGAGAAACAACCCCATCACAGCTGTACACGTTGCATACGCATCACGCGAAATGGCACATTCCTGACCTCTCTCAAGCATAATGAGAAGTGGTGTTGATTGAACCCGTTGCTGCTGGTGTTGTTGCTTGCCTTCGTTAGCGGTCGCTTGATGCTACTCGGCGTTGCTTGCTGATGCTGTTGAGCGTTGTTGTATTCTACTGCGCGCTGCTACTGTCTGGTGTCACTCCCACTCCTTCTGTTCCTCCTCCTCCTCATCATCCTCTTCATTGGTCCTCATCGCTCCTCCCGCCAAGAGCTCATCCCAACTCCTCGCCCTCCTCTTCCTCTTCCTTCTCGTGACGCTCGTCATTCTCCTCATCCGAGCATTCTTCACGCTGTCACGACTATTTGGTTTGAGATGGTTGGTTTCCCGTTGCAAGCATGCGTCAACCTGTCGCAGCCGCTCGCATTCAGTATACGGTTGCGTGTTTTCGTGGCGGACATACCTCACGCTGGTATACCCAACTGGGGCTGACATTTGTCTTGCAGTCCCAGTCGTTTCGCTAGCAATTGGCGGGCGATGGGTTACTCTTGATCCACGTCTGCATGTTTCCGATCGTGGTGGGCACGTGGCAGGCTGGGACACCATGTTGAATTGGATTCACTTGTTTGCGCGGCGGGTGTTCAGCGCTATGTCACAACCACGCGACTGGAAATTATATGTTTTTCCGTGGGGGGGGGCATGTATAACGCTGTCCCACCCCGTGTTTTCAAGATTGAAGTTCTTCGCCTGTGGTGGACATCTGTCGCGCGGACACACGTTATGTATGTTCGTTCGCTTGCGTTCATGGCGGGCGTTTCTCATCCTGTCGCAGCCAATCGATCTAAGGTTGCTTGTTTTCATGGCGGGCATGTCGCACGGTGCCCAGCCAAAGCGATCTAAAACTAAGTGGTGTCGTGGTCGGCACGTCTCGCGCTGTCACAACGGTTGTGATAGAGATACATGTGCAACTGCTGCGTATCATCGGTCACCGCTGTTTACCGCTAATTATGCTTGTTGACGCTTGGGTTTTCGTCGCGCCTTTTGTAGCAGATCCTCGGGCCTCGCGTGCAATCCTTTCAGTCTCGCGGGAACTGTTTGGGCAACCTCGGTGCCTTCTGAACCGTTTCGGGGCCCTCGGGTGCCGTCGAGGCCTGCTGCGCCATATTCGAAGCCTGATGGACCAATGCAGGCCTCGGAAGAAATTAGCGAACACACAGGCCACATCGATCAGTCAATGCCCCCACCAATGATCGAACTTTGCGGTTTGTTTAGTGAGTTGCACTTTGACATCAATCTCCCCCGCCCGTTCCAAGTGTGAGTTGTGGGGGAGGGGAAAGTCCACGAATTGTCTTCCTCTGCCGCAGTTTGACTCTAATGGGGAGCTGCGGAACGTATTTAGCAAGACAAGCAGTGTAATGCCAACTCAAAAGTTGCCCCGATGGCAAAATCCAACACGCTGGCACTTGAGCAGGGACCGACCATCCTGGCATCCCTGCAGGCCTACCGCGACATTTTCTTAACAATCCCCCCAAATGTTCTAATAACAAAATCAACGTGCTTAGAACAGAAGCCCGATGCATCAAACGAAGACAGCCTCTGCCAGAAGTGTCCTAAGAACACCTCGTGCAAACCAAAAAAGATGGGCCACAACCGATGTATCAAAACAAGACCGCCTCAGCCAGAAATGATCGAAGAACATTTCGTGCAAACCACAACATGTTTTCAGACCACTCGTTGGTGGGCGTGGGCCTATGGTCAGGTCGGGCATGTCCCCCTACAGGTGGATTCTGGGCGAAATAAAATAACACTCAAACGAATACCCGGAAGCATTACAAACATCGAAACATCGTCCTCAGTCTATTGTTTTGACTATGTTTGACTACTCCTCCTGTAGAGGGACACGCCCGCGAAAACGATGAGCAACCTCCGTCTCGATTTTTTCGAGACGCCCGATGTCTGGGCTTTGGGCTCGAGCGCGGGAAACTGCGCGCGCCCGGGCGCGTACCGGGCGCGCCCGCCGCGCACGCCCGGGGCGCCCGGCGGCCACGCCGCGCCCCCCCCGCAGCGGGCGCGCCTCGTGGCGTGCCCCGCGGCACCGGCGGGGGGGCGCCCTCCGCCGGCGCGACGGCCTCCGCCACCGCGCGCGCCAGGGCCGCCTCCGCCGCGGCGGCGGCGCCGGCGCGGGCGGCCTGGCGGCGGAGCAAGCACTCCAGAGATAACCAGAAGCAGTAGAAGAAGTAATAAAAACATCGTGGAATGAGTAGCCAAATCATAAGTCAAGTCATAATCAAGATAAGTCAGCGTTGACTCCAAATAGATAGGAGGACAGGAGGAGGACGAGAGGCGGATGGGAGGAGGACGAAAGGAGGACGGGAGCAGGACAGGAGGAGGACGGGAGGAGCAAAATCAAGCAAGCGCAAGCAAGCAGACGTAAGCAAGCAAGCGCAAGCGAGCAATAACAAGCAAGCAAGAGCTAGCGATCAAGTGCGAGCAATAAAGGGCAAGCGAGAGCAAGCACGCAAGAGCAAGCAAGAAAGCAAGTGCAAGTTAGTGTACAAGAGCATGCACGTAAGAGTAAGCAAGCTAGCAAGCAAGCAAGAGCAAGGAGGCATAAGCATAGGCGTAGGCATAGGAGTTAGGGGGAGGCGTAGGCATAGGAATAGGCATAGGGAATTAGGGAGGGGGGTATAGGAATTAGGGGGGGCAACGGACCAATTAGTAGGGCTTGAGTTAGAACTCCTATGAGGCAAGCCTATCTGGAGAAGAATGCCCGAAACATCGTCCCCAGACTATTCGTCAACTATGTGTGAAACTTCCTCCTCTAGAGACGCCCGACTTGAAACACCTGGGCGACGGGCGGATGTCTGCAGTGCCCGCGCCCGCGGGCGGCCTCTCCGCCCGCACCCCGCCACGCGCACTCGCGCGCACGGGCGCCCCCCGCCCCCCGCCTCCTGAGGAAGCAATCTTGAAGGGGCCCCGGGTGTTCGTCTCCGCCCCCACTTCCCGCAGTTGTTTGGAGCCCCGAAACACAGTGCGGTGACAGACCGTGCGGTGCATTCGAAATCCCCCAAGACCTCACCGCACGGTCCGTCACCGCACGGTCTTGGGACCCTGGAGGCCCCTGTCGCCCGATACATCCTCGGAGAGCGACTCGAGTCCCAAAACCGTGCGGTGAGCCCGAACCCCCACCGACTCACCGCACGGTGTGGTCACCACCCCGTTTGGGGGCCCCCGATAGTTTGGGGGCCCCCGGTTAATTGTGTCTGTGTGTTTTTCCCTCCTGAACTCTCCCCCCCTGGCGTGCAGGAGAGCCCAGACATCGAATCGATGGGTCGGATCGGCGATCGAAATGGAAGTCGGATCGGCGGAAATCGGCAACATCGAGTCGGGAGAAATCGCATCGGCAGAGACCGGCAAGCTAGTATGCCTCCAATAAGAAATCCGAGCCCAAGACGGAATCCACAGTCGAATCTAAGCGGGATCGGAAGCAATCGAAATCAAAACAAATAAAATCAGAGGAATCGAAACGAGCCCTGGAGCAGGCAAGCAGGTCGAACAGTCGGGCCTCGGCCAGAGGAACACCCTTCGACTGCACGCAAGAGTGGCCCTGGGTTCTGAGTGTGTCCTTTGGCGCGCGGCCTTTTCTGGGGGGACGCGGGGGGGGGGGCCGGGCGCAAGCGAGCAAGACGCTACTACCGCATCGTGCTCGGCGGTCGGGGGACCCCAATGGGCCCTCACCAAAGGTCGCACAGTCGGACCCCAGCCAGAGGAACATCCCCAGATCTCCGAGGAGATGATGTCTTCAATGCGGGCGTTTTCTCTAGATTTCGGCCTCTGGGGCCCATCATAGGGCCCTGGGACCATCAGAAATGGATCCGGGCAGAAAACCTACCCCTAGGGATAGGGTCGGGACTTTTGGGACCACGGATTTAACAAAATCATATCGGAGGATGTGTGAGCCCTTCAAGAACATGACTCCGCCGGCCAAAGCATACAGAACATCCCAGGTACCCTCCCCAGGATGCAAAAGAACACTCAGCAAGCACGGAGAAGAGTAGGGCAACCACCCTCCCCGAACAGACCTCGATGTTGTACAGTCGGACCGTATCAGAAGAGTGCGCGACAAGCATGCAATGGCCTTGGACGCCCATTTCGAAGCTTTACGCCATGCTATGTCATGCTACGCGTTGGTCTTCAACACCATGCTATGCCATGTAATGCTATGCCATGCTACGAGATCCGATTGTGCGAATAGAAACGAGATCTACGCAATGGTAAGGGATGGGAGGGAGGGATAGAACGTCAGATATGACGCGAGCGCACTTAGCTTGCCCCCTCCCCCCTCATCCCTCCCCCTTCCCTCTACTTCTCTCCTTCTCTCCTTCCTCCTGCCTCATCCCATCTTTCCCTCCCTCACTCTGTCCACCCCCACCCCTCCCCTCCCCTGCTCTTGACGACGAGCTCCTGGAAGCACTCCAGGCAATCGAACCCGCCGCCCACGGCTCCCTGGACCTGCGGCAATCTCCAGGAGGGCTTGTTGGTGCGTCCGACGGCGTTGCGCCTGGAAATCCTCCTCGCTCGGGGCCCCCTCCGACGCGCGCCACGCGCCACTTCCTTCAGGACGAGGGCCCAACTCGCTGCGTATGCTGCGGAAGAAGTGGCCCGGGCTGACGGCAAACGATGCCGACGTCGGGGAGGCGCATGCCGGCGTGCGCGCGCTGCTCGTGGTCTGGAGTCTAGCCCCGAGGAGCTCTTCTGGGCAGCTGAATACGTATCACGCCGTCGACCTGGTCCGCCCTGGAGAGGTCGCAGTTGGCTCGCAGGTGGTGCGGCACTGGGCCACGGGCACACACGCGCGGAGAAGCGCGAGGGCTGCTCTGTAGCCGAGAGGCCTGCTGCGCGCAACTCTCGGAGCCGTCCTCTGAACCCAATAAGCCCCTGCAAAAGGGGTGTTAGTAAACGGGGTGGTAGCCAAGGGGCATCTACGGGCGAGTACAGGGCGACAGGTCATTTACCTCGCACTAGTGCGTGATACATCGGGCGACAAAATCGTCGATACATCATTCTAAATTTGGGCGGGGGGGGATTACCTCGAACTTGTGCGCGGCAGAACAATGTTTCGAAAGCGCACTTAACAATCTCGTGCGGCGGACTCCACCGAGGCAAGGGGGATGAGAGAGAGAGAGAGTGAGGACAAGGGTAAGACGATAAGATGTAGCAAGACGCATTTGTCTCTGCAGTGCGCCACACATCAAAAAAGCTCCTCGGAGCCTGGATGAGGCGGAACAGCGTTAGGCTGACCACCATCACCCGTGCGCGGGCCACCGAACAGTGAACAACTGACGGTGATCCCGTGGAGCGAGAATAGACAGCGTAACGCTGCCGGCCAACGCCCCTGAGTGCAGCTGAACAGCGCGAGGCTGACAGCCAACACTCACGTGATGAGGCTGGACAGCCCGTGGCTGACATCCAACTCCCCGTGAAACGCACCCTTAGCTACCACCCCGTTTACAAGCACCCCGTTTGCAGGGGCTGCATGGCCACCCGCAGAGGCGTAGTCGGTGCCGGCGTGGCCGCGCATCAGATCGTCCTCCCCACCCCCGATTCGTGGCTGCTTGTGAGGAGCCTCCACCAGAAGAGGCCTGCGGGTGGCACTTCTCAGGAGCTCCTTGGCCGTCTCTGCGTCCGCCGCGGCGCGCCCTCGCTGGTGCAGGAGAACCAATTCGCGCGAAACCAGTCGCTCTGTCGGCTCGGAGGCTCCAGGGCGCACTTGCGGCGGTCCGCGTCAAAAACCCACCGCTCCTCCTCCCCACCAAGGGCTGATGCGGGCAAGCTGCATGTGCGTATCCCCTGCGTCCTCGACTTTCTGGGAAGAGGCGCCAAAGGCCGCGGCGCCGTGGATATGAATAGAAATCTAGACCCTAGAGGGGAAACATTGTTATCCATATCCACTGCGCCTCTGGTTTGGACGCCCGAAATGGGTACGGAAAGAATGGGCACAATGCCCAACAGCAAATGTTCCCAAACCAACAGCAGCCGCTGTTGGGCAGGCGGCCTTCTGTCTCAAATGGACACAGGCCGCGGCGGCGCGGACAGCGAACCCTGTTCAGAATGAGCAAGGACTGCTGTTGGGCATTGTACCCATTCTTTCCGTACCCATTTCGCTCGTGCCGAAGTCTGGTTTCTGGGGAAGGGAGCCGCAACTCCAAGACGCAGTGGATAAGGATACAAACCTTGGCCCACAACTGAGGCGCCCCCGCGCCCCCCCCGGCCGGGCGGCCCCCCCCCCCCCTGCCTGCGTCGCCGCCTGGCGCAGCGCGCGGGCAGCCTGCCCCGGGGGGATGTCGGAGGGCGCCTGGCCCCCGAGGTCTCCGGGGCCCCTCGAGGTTCCAACTCCTTGGGCGACCCGGTGCCTTCTCAGGAGAAAGAGAAAACGGCATGAGCATCAACTTTTGTTGGCGCTCCGCGCGGATTTCTTGGACCTGCGCTGGACCCCTCTCCCCGTCGCGCGGAGCGCGCCAGGGGCGGCGCCGGAGGCGCCGCCAGGGGGGCCCAGCGCGGATCCAAGAAATCTGCGCGGAACGCCCCCCCCCAAAAATATATTTTCGGAAATGGGAAACCTCCGTTTAGTGAAAACGGTCCAGGACCGAAACCGATGGACCTGGACCCGCAAAAATAAAGGCCGCGACGCCCTCGACGCCCTCTCGCGAACCGAAAACGGCCAATTCGCTAATCGACGTGTCAGGGTAGGAGATCTCTCCACCCCCGATGCTCCTCATGCAGTCTGTCCTCCTTCGATTCTCGAAGCCTCCCGGAGGCCCTCGGAGGTCTCTCCGGTCGCCGCGCGGCTGCCCTCCAGATACGGGTCCGGCGCGCACCCCGGGAGAACGTCCGGGGGCCGAGCCCGAGAGCTCGAGCTTCCGAGCGATGTCTTGGCCACAGCACGACTCGCCATCGCTCGGACGTCCCTTCCCCCTGCATTGTTCGGTTTCGTGCGTGTTTTTTTCGCAAGATGACCCAAAAGGCTCTTCGAGGGTCCTGGCTGGGGGAAGAACGCACACGTCCGAGCGATGCCAGGACGACGGCCGCGGCTTCGTGATCTGCGGCGTTTTTTTTGGGGGGGGGCAGCACCCACCCGGCCCCAGGGCCGTGGACGCTCCGACCCGGAGCCGCAGGCATGCCCCGTTGAAGGGGGCGGGGGACAGAACGATGTCGATCAGGGCTCTAGCTAAACAATGTGTTCCGCTTTCGTGCTGTCTTCATTCTGCCTCGTTCTGTCTTCGTTGACCTTTGCTGCAGAACGACGTCAAAACGAAAACGGTCCACTCAATTGCCAAAAAACCGCTCAGCGCGAGCCCTGATGTCGATTGAGTTACTCCGAAGAACTCTCCCAGGTGCGTTCTGACAGTGGTTCCCAGCTGGGCGAATCCAGTCGTTGTGTCGAAGGCCCCCCGCGAGGCACGCAAAAAGTACACATTAGGATCAGAGGTTTCGCAGATCACAGCCACCCAAGGATGGCGAAATATATTAAATCCGCGTGGGACGTCACTCCGCTGGACCCCCCAGCAGACCAAGACATTGGCTACAGTTTCGCAGATCGCAGCCCCCTCCAGGTATGGCGAAGTCTGATTTCAGACCGCGTGGAGCGTTACTTCGCTGGACTCCCTAGCAGCCCTCGATCAAAAAGAAGTGTGAGATGCCCAAACCCCGAAATCGCTTCGTTTCATTCGTGTCGTGCATGACGTTCGCACGGACGGAGCGAAGCTGCGCAAACTCATAGCTGTGCTACTGCCGCTGAAGCCAAGATTCTACATTCTTGCAAGGGGCAGACTCAAGGAAATCTGGGACGTCCCGGGGTCTTCACCCCCTGAGTTCTGGAGTGTTTCCTGCCAGCCCTCTGGTCTGAGAAGCGCCCAAGAGGATCCAAGAGCAACCCCAGGCGGCCCCACGATGCCCTCCAAGAGGCCTGCAAGATCGCCCCAAGATGGCCCAAGAGGACTGGGTCCAAGATGGCCCAAGAGGCCCAGGGCCTCGGGCCCACAGAGGCCCCGCAAGAGGGGAAGTAGAACTGCCATGTCGCGCTCTCCGCCCCGAGACTACCCTTAGGTCGGGCCCCCCTACCGGCGCATGTTGGACGAAACAATAACCAAAAAGGTAATCCTGTAGAGGGACATTTTCCTGTAGAGGGACGGGCCCGACTTAAGACTGTCCCCGAGACCGCCAGCAGGACATCCAAGGGCCCTCCCGAAAACCCCAGGAGGCCCCGCCAAGGAGTCAAATCGGGCCCCAGGAAGCCCCCATAAGAAGCCAGGGCAACCTCCAAAACAGCCTCCGAGACGCTTTCGAGAGGCCTCCCACGAGATCCCCGCAGGCATCCAAGAGGCCTCTGACCTACAACCTAGTCGCGGTGGCGGGTGTCAGCAGATCCGCCGCCCCCTGTTGGCTTGCCACAAGGGTGCCTGGCATGCTAAACCCAACTGGTTTGGTTGTGGTACCTGTTCCAAAAGAACTCTCCCCTGGGGTTTCGGCCCGTCCCGCCAGCCATCCGGAAGGTGGTTGCAAACATTGTCCCAATCCAGATGGCTCCAAGACTGCCTCCAAGGCCAAGATGGCCTCCAAGTTCGCCCAAGATGGTCTTCAAGACGGCCCAAGAGAGTCCGAGATGCCTCCGAGTTCGCCCAAGAAGCCTCCAAGACGGCCCAAAACAGTCTCAAGATGACGGCAGACGGCCCAAGAGGCCCCCAAGACGCCTCCAAGACGGCCCAAGAGGCATCCAAGAGGTCCTCCAGGAGGGCTCGAAGAGGACAAACTCATTGATTTGCCGTAGGTTGGTGAACGATTTGGACATTTCCCTCTTTTCGGCCTTCCGACGGCCCGAGACGGCCCAAGAGCCCCCAAAGATCACCCAATAGGCCTCCAAGATGGCCCCTGAACGGCCCCAGAGGCTCCCAAGATGGCCCAAAGAGGCCTCCAAGGCGCCCAAGAAGGCCTCCAAGGCGCCCCTGGAGCACCCCAAGAGGGCCCCACACCGGCCAAGAGAGGCCCGTAAGACGGCTTCCGACGGCGTCAGACGGGCCAGGAGGTCATCAAAACGGCCCAAAATGGCTCCAAGAGGGCCCAAGACGGCCCAAGAGGCCCCCAACTGGTCTCCAAGACGGTCCAAGAGGCCTTCAGGAGGGCCTCCAGGAAGACCCGAAGAGGCCAAAATCATTGATTGTCCTTTGGTGTTTGAAGGATGTTGGCATTTGTTTCTTGTCGGCCTTCCGACGGCCCGAGACGGCCCAATGCTCGGGCGGTTGCCTACATCGCCTCCAAGACGGCCAAGATGGCCTCCACGACGGCCAAGATGGCCTCCAAGTTCGAACAAGATGGCCTCCAAGACGGCCCGAGAGGGTCCAAGATGCCTCCAAGTCCAAGTCGGCCCAAGAAGCCTCCAAGACGTCCCAAGACGGCCCGAGAGGCCCCCAAGCCCCAGGACGGCCCAAGAAGCCCCCAAGACTGCCCAGAGGAGGGCCCACGAAGGTCCAACAGGCCTCCATGACGGCCAAGATGGCCTCCAAGACAGCCCTAAGAAGGCCCCAAGTCGGTCCAGAGAGGCCCCCAAGACGGCTCCCGACGGAATTAGACGGCCCAGGAACGCCTTACGACGGCCAACGAGGCCCCGAACAAGCACCCAAAGGCCCCCAAGAGGCCGAAGGAGACCCCCTAGAGGCCTCCAGTGGGCTCCCCAGAAGCTCCCAGGAGACCCCAAGAGTGCCCCAAGAGGCTCCCAAGAAGTTGATTCCTCCTCCTCCTCCTCCTCCGCCTCCTCTTCCCTCTCATCATCCTCCCTTTTCCTTCTTCTCCTCATTCTCCTTTTCCTCACGTTTTCCCCCAAGGGGTTCCGACACCGGCTGGGGGAGCGCCCGGCCCCAACAGCCCAGCCAGGCTCTGACCCGGCTCTCGGCCACACTCTTGCCGTCGCAGCACGGCATCGGCAGTCCGCACGCGCGTCCGAGTGCCGCCGGGGCGCACTTTCGGCCACACAGGCAGGGGGGTGGCGGTGATTCGCCGTCGGCGGCAACTCATTGGGAGCCTCCGATACCATCTTGTCGGCTCTTGCGAATCGACGCCAGTCGAAGCTAATCGACGCTAAACCGACGCTAACCGACGCTGAGTCGGTGCTGTCTCATCCACTCCCAAACGCTACTCGACGCTAATCGACGCTGAAGACGGAATTGAGAGGTATGCTAGGCTTCCATGATTTGCTACCGAACCCCTGTGCTCGCCACAGGGGGGCACGGCATGCCAAGCGTCAAATAATTTGACAGCCTTGGAACTTTTCTACTTGGCCTTCGGCCGCCCCCGCCGGAACGGAAGAAGGACCCGCAGACTCCCCACGTCGTCGGTGCTCCTCCCGCTCGAGAGGGCCCCAAGATGGCCTCCAAGACGGTCAGGATGATCTCCAAGACGGCTACGATAGCCCTTGAAACACTCACGATTACCTCCATATGTCTTCAAGACGGCCCAAGATGCACCCAGGACGGCCCAAGACGAGCCCAAGATGGCCCGAGACAGCCCAGGAGGCCCCCAAGAGGCCTCCGAGACCTCCAGGAGAGCCCGACGAGATCTCTCCTGCTCTTCTTCTTTCTACACAGCATGTTCCCCGAAGCGTTTCCACAACCGCAGGCGAAACACATGATCCGACAGCTTGGCTGAGCTCTGGCGACACCGCTCGGGTGTTTCCAGAAGACAAAGGGCCGCGGTGATTCGCCGAAGGCGTCTTCGATTAGTTGATACAAACAAATACGTTGAGACCGAACATTGTCCGACGAATGGTTGTCCGGATGGTTGTCCAGCTGATTGTTCTGATGTCGGGTCGATCGTGAAACCGGAACACGTATCATACGAATACATAGGAACATTGCGGTCGCTCAGGTCAATAGGAAACGCGATCGGCAGAAATATGTGTAGGTGTTCACACATATTATCATGCGAACCCCTTCGAGGGAGCAGAACACAAATGCGATTATTCTGTCGGTCGCTGTTTGTCTGACAGCTTCGCTCGGGACATCCTCAGACATCTGGAAACTGCACGTAACTCTCACGCAGATCTCGACGTCACGTTCCAAGTACACAGCTTTTGCTCAAATGCCAAACAATTAACATGTTAACGTGACGCATCAAACGCACAAAGCGGCGATACTGGTTTGACACACGAGTCTCAGAAAGATGAGGTATCGCTTGCGACATCCTTGCGCAACCGAACCCCGACGTCCAAGACAAGCACACACATAACACAGGCAACACACAAAGCATAACATACATAACACATACCACAAACACACACGCACACACATGCACACCGCACACCGAACACCCACAGCACACACAAATCACACAAGACACTCAACACATAACATACACACAAGACACAGCACAGACACGCAACACACGGAAAACAAACGACACACAGAACACACAACACACAATACACACAACACACACAGCGCACAAACACACACACACACACACATCACAAACACCACACACACACAAACACATCACACGCAAACGCACAACACACAACACACAACACACACACACGACACACACACAGAACACACACACACACACACGCAACACCGCAATACACAAACACACACTCCTCCTCCTCCTCCTCCTCCTCCTCCTCCTCGTCATCGTCGTCGTCGGCGTCGTCGTCGTGGTCGTCGTGGTCGTCGTCGTCGTCGACGTCGTCGTCCATCATCATTATCATGATCATCACCATCACCACCACCACCATCATCATCAGCATCATCGTCATCATCATCGTCATCATCATCAGCATCATCAGCATCATCATCAGCATCATCATCACCAGCATCATCTTCATCTTCATCATCATCATCAGCATCAGCATCAGCATCAGCATCATCATCATCATCATCATCATCATCATCATCATCATCATCATCCTCATCATCATCCTCATCCTCATCGTCATCGTCATCGTCATCGTCATCGTCATCGTCATCGCCATCATCCATCGCCTTCCCGGCCTCCTCCTCCTCCTCCTCTTCCTCTTCGCTTTCTGCCGTCCTCTGGGGTCCTTTGGGAGCTCCACGGCCACTCCATTGTCCAGGCCGAAGTCCAGGCTGAGTGGAGCAACGCTGCAGGATGTTTTGTTTTGTAAGCTTTGCGGGGCCTCGGCGCATCAGCATACGCGTGGGGGGACTCCATTCCAGCTGTCAAGGGCCCACTTATGCTGGGTACAAGACTCAGCGGTCTCGTCTCAGGCGTGGTCTGCTCCCAGGACACAACCTGGGCAAAAACAGTGGGTGCAGCGATTGGGCCGACTGATGAAATTACTGAAACAAACAATGACATGACATAAAAATTTGGAGGTCCGCGCGGATTTTTCGGATCGGCGTTGGACCCCCCTCCCTGGCGCGCGGAGCGCGCCAATGGCGGCGACGGAGGCGCCGCCAGGGGTCTCCAGCGCCGATCCGAGAAATCCGCGCGGACCTCCGAGTTTTTATTTGTGTCAGTGTTTGTTTCCCTAGAAGTGTAAGCTGCTTGGGGTCCTCTGCTTGGCAGCGAGCCTGCTGCGGTTGTTGCTGGTGGGGGCGTGGCCCCCCTAGCAGCGAAGCTGTCGAGCTTCCTTGCGAGGCGGGTTCTCCCGCACGCTGGCCCCTCCGGCGATAGCGACGATCCCCACGCTGACTATTCAGCAAAGCTACACGGCTTTGACTCCCCAAGGGCGCTGGAGTGTGACCGGCGCCGCAGGGAAGATCCAGACATAAACTGGGATGAGCAGGTAGAGTGGTTCTGCCCAGTGTGGCTCCGTGCCAGGGGGTGTAGACTCAACCCGCATCATCAGTACCCGCAGTACCCTCCTCGTCCTCATCCTCCTCCTCGTCCTCGTCCTCCTTCAACTCCCCCTCCCCTTCCCCTCCCTCCCCTGCTGCTCCCCTGGTGTCATCGGTCCCCTCCTCCTCCCTCTTATATTTGTCCTATTCCTTCTCCTCCTGTCCGCCGCCAGTCGTCGCTTCTGCAGCCGCCGCGCCCTCGCCGATGCCGCCGATGCCGCCGACGCCGTCTAGAGAACCTTCGACGACCTCTTCGCACCAGGGGCGCATGCGCAGGAGATTTGTCCTTAACCGAAAAGAAAAACGTAAACCAAAACTCTCGGGCATCTACTGACACGGGTCATTGCAAGCCTGGGTCAATCGAGCCTTGTAGGATCCTGCAAGATCCTGCAAGATCCTGCACCTAAGCCCCAGTCAGTGCACCCCTGGCCCTGCAGGATCCTGCAAAATCCAGCGCTCTGGCTGACCCCCGTTTGCATTGACCCCCGTCTCTTGAGCTCCGACGGTACCGATACCACAACTCCCCGGTCTTTTCCTAATTGTGGCTCTCCTCGTTTGTATCGACCCCCCTCCCTGGAGCCCCGAAAGTCGGGCTGGAACCCAGCACCGGCCACGCGCAGAAGCCGCGACGGCGACCAAGAGAGGGGCGGCGAAGCCCCGACGAGCAGACGAAAAACCAAGACCCCATACTATAATTAGGTCGGGCATGTCCCTCCACAGGCGGATTTTGGACGAAAAAAGGAAAATACTCAACGAATGTTCGAAAATTCTAGCAAATACTCGAAAAATCGTCCCCATACTATTTTTTTGCTATGTTTACTCCTCCTGTAGAGCGACATGCGAGACTTACAAAAACAAGGCCAGATAAATTAGCGGAGGGGCGAGGCCAACGAAACGCCGAGCCTCGAGTGGCGCACGCGCACAAGCCCCAACGAGACCGGAAGCGCACACGGCAGGGACCGCGAGCTGGCAACATCGCTTGCTCGCGTGGCGGCGCGCATATTCGCAGGCGCAGCGCTCACATTTTCTACGTCGGCGGCGAGGCAGGGGTCGTCAGCGCTAGCGGGAAGAGCTAGCAACGGGGATACCGTTGAATCAAATTGTGCCACCATGCAGGGGGGGGGAGAGGCAAAGGAGGTGGCCGAAAGAGGGGGGGAGCGAGCCGCTCAGGGGGATGGGTCATGCCCCGAGCGAGTGGCGCGGTCAGCTCAGCCGGCGGGCCCGCGGCGGCTGCTGCACCAGGGGGCCAGCGGCGGCGGAGCGCAGTGCGGGCGCAGCGCTCACACGTGCACTGCGCTGCATCGAGCGGGTGTGCTCCCGCTCGGAAGTGGCGCGCCGTTCATGCCGTTCGTCCTCGTCCGCAGGGCTGTCGCGCGCCGACCCCTGGCGTGCGTGATTGAACCAACAGTTTCGCGCCCCGCAGGTCTTTTCATCAACCATACGGGAGGGGGGGACAATGTGGTAAGCACAGGCAGGCACTACCGCCTCTCCCTGGGTCTGGAGCCCTCTTCCCGCGAGGGGGTCCGAGAAAACCAAGCCTTCAAGATGGTTCAAGACGTCCTAGCTACGATGATTAATCTGATCCCCAACATGCAACAAGAGGCCTCAAAAGCGCTCCGAGTGACCAAGGGGCCTATGAAGGACGCCCCGAGAGTCTAAAATCTATCCGTCCCAGAACCTAAAGGAAATCAATGTGGTTTGCCTTCTAGCTTTTTCACTTCCAGTGGGCATCAGAGGCCTCAAGATGGCTCCAAGAGACTATGTTGCTGCTTCCGACGGGGGGCGGGGGGCGAAATAAGCTAGGGCCTCTTTTTTACTCGATGGCCTCCAAGACAGCCCCAAGCCCCCAAATCCCAAGAGGACCCCAAGACAGCCCCAAAAAGGCCTCCCAAATGGCCCCAAGAGGGCCTGAAATGGCCCTTGCAAGCTGCCGAGAGGCTCCCAAATCGAAAGATCCGCGAAGGCATTTATGGTCGGCTCGGGCTGATCCCGATCTTGGGTTTCGCGGCTGACCCCCTCCCTTGTTCCACTGCTTGCTCCTGCACCTCCCTGACCAGGCCAACTCGCCTGAGCATCGCTTCTGGGTAGACTGGCGGCGATACGCGAGGCATCAAATCAGCAGAAGAAGAAGAAACAACGGCACAGACACAAACTTTCGGCGCTCCGCGCCGATTTTTTGGATCTGCGCGGGCCCCCACCCCTGGCGCGCGGAGCGCGCCAGGGGCGGCGCCGGAGGCGCCGCGGGGGGGGCCAGCGCGGATCCAAGAAGACCGCGCGGAGCGCCCAAAATTAATGTTTATGGCGTCTTGTTCTTCGAATCAAGAGCTTCGACAAAAGCGTCTTGCCGTGACGACGGGGAGCCTCCCCATGACCCAGACGTGAAGAACAACTAGACAGAGCTCGAAGCTCCCGGGCGACGACGACCACGACGGAGATCTGGGCACGGGGAGTCGTCCATCTAGGAACAAGGAGAGGCGACGCCAACACCACCAGGGCGAAGAGATGCGAGAAGCGCGGAGGGTCTCCCTGGCGGTGGGCCCCCCCCCTCGCTCGAGACATCCCCAGCCTCCAGCTCGAGGAGGCATCGTGGACCTCCACGCTGGCGGTGGGCCCCCCTGGTGGTCTTGGTGTCGCTTCTCATCCCTCCGACCGCTGGGGTCGCCCCCCTCCCGCCTCGAGCGCGCCAGCAGCCGAGGCGGCGCCAGCGGCGCCGCCCGCGGGCGACCGGCCTGGCAGGGCCCGCGGGGCGGGGGAGGTTGGCTGCTCAATCTGGGGGCCTTCTTTCTCTCTCTTTCGTGAGCCTAGAACACTCCACAGCGTCGGCCAGTTGAACATGCCAAGATTGAAAAACAGAGATGTGCGGTCAACGAGATGAAGATATTGGCAGAGCGCACAAGGGGATAGGGGGAGGGGGGGAAGGCTTCTTAGAAGCAGGCTGCTTCTTAGAAGGCGCGGGCCTTACATCTACAAACAAGGCCCGCCGCTTCTCAGAAGCAGGGGTGTTTCTAAGAAGCCTTCCCCCCTCCACCTACCCCCCTTCCGCGCGTGGCCGAATATAACCAGCGAACACAATACTGCTTCACGGCCAGTGCAGCCTCTTCAAAAGCCAGAGCTTCAACAATAAACACAGAAATAGATGTCGTTCCCTCGCTCCACTCGTGCGTCGAAAGTGCGTCGGACGTCCGTCGGTTCAAGCCTACCTGGAGCCTAACCCGAGTCAGACCTGTGTCGAATCTGAGTCGCTCTTGAGGCGAGCTTGGGTCGAACTACAGCCGAACCAATCTGTCAGGTGGGCCCCTGGAAGGGCCCCCAAACGAGCATCTAAGGTTAGATCCGGCATGTCTTCCTACAGGCGGATCTTGGGTGACACATGCGAAATATGAGGGATGAAAAAAACGACCCTACCCTGGGTTACAAGTGCGCGGTCTGTAAACCTCCTCGGAACCCCCAGAGCCTAGAGCCGCCAGGACGCGGCACATCACGCAGGGTTTACCCTGTCAGCCCACAGGAGTTTCAGCGCACAGCGCCTCGTGCCCTTGAAAATAACTGCAGGAAAACTAATCCTCAACAATATTGAAAGCAGAAAAAACATTTTAAAAAACGCCCCCCGACTATTTGTCGACTCTTTTGGGATACTCCTCCTGTAGAGGAGCATGCCCGACTTAAATCTGAGGGGGGCAGAATGCGACGAGGCAGCACGCGGCGGCAGGCAGGCAGGCACGCCTCGTGACCGCACGCGGGGGGGGGGGGCAGCGCGAGAGGACGCAGCGCGGCACGGGGCAGCCCCCGAGGCGGACCGGCACGGGTGCCGGGCGCCGGCCCCGGCCAGCCGAGGCCACGCCGGGATTTTTCGGGCCAGCTGGCGCGAAGCAGATCCAGACCCCAAGTCCGGGGGGGGGGGGGGCGGGCGAGGAGGAGGAGGAGGAGATGGAGGGGAGAAGAAGGAGAGGGAGGGAACGAGGGCGAAGGAGAAGGAGACGAGGAGGAGGAGGAGGAGATGTAGGAAGAGGAGGAAAAGAGGAGGAGGGGATGGTGAGGAGGAGGAGGAGGAGGAAGAGGGGAGGGGGAGGAGGAGAGGGGGGGAGAGGAGGAGGTAGGAGGAGGAGGAGGAGGAGGAGAGGAGGAGGAGGAGGAGGAGGAGGAGCAGGTGGAGGAGGAGGAGGAGGAGTAGGAAGGAGAAGGAGGAAGAGAAGGAGGGGAGGAGGAGGTAGGGAGCAGGAGGAAGAGAACAGAGGAAAGAAATGCGACGAGGAAAAGGAGGAGGGGGAGGAGGAGGAGGAGGAGGAGGAGGGAGGAGGGAGGAGAGGGGAGGAGGGGAGGAGGAGGAGGAGGAGGAGGAGGAGGAGGAGGAGAGGAGGAGGGAGGAGGAGGAGGAGGAGGAGGAGGAGGAGGAGAGGAGTAGGAGGAGAGGAGGAGGAGGAGGAGGAGGAGAAGGAGAGGGAGAAGAGGGACGAGGAAAAGGAGGAGAGGAGGAGGAGAAAGAGGAAGAGGAGAGGAGGAGAGGGTAGGGGAAGGAGAAGAGCGAGGAGGAGGAGGGAGAGCGAGGGGAGGAGGAGGGAGAGAGTGGAGGAGGAGAGGAGGAGGAGGAGGAGGAGGAGAAAGGAGAAGGAGGAGGAGGAGGAGGAGGAGGAGGAGGAGGGGGAGGAGGAGAGGGGGCGCCGCCGCGAGGGGCGAGGGGAGAGGATGGGGCCGGACAAACCAGGGCGGAGATGCACGCTGGTCGTTGAGAGCACAGCCGGCCCTGATTGGGAGGTCGACCCTGCCAGGCCAACGGCACCCTTCGAGTAGGAGATCACATTTAGAATTGATTAACCCCAAAATTTATTTCGTTCAACGAATCGCCGAAATAATACGTAGCAATCCACGAACTTGTTACTTTTTCCTTTCTAGATGCGACGAAAGATTAATCAATTCTGAAAATGATCACCTACTTGAACCCGTGCGTCTAGGACAAATGATCTGTGTCAAAGGGGAGGATGGGAAATCAGGGAAACGGAGGGGCGAGCCAAAAGAAGCTCAGAAAAGCAGCAGGGGAGACCTCCCGGTGCGTCTGGAACCTTGCGCTCTCGAACCCGAAGGGATTGTTTCTGGCTCGCTTACGGATTTTTCCCTGGTTCGCCCCCGCTGTTCTGGGGGAGGTTGGGGATCCACTGACCCGGGTCAGCCCAGACCTGGGTCAGTCAAACGCTGCAGGATCCTGCAAGATCCTGCAGGAGCCTGCGGGATCCTGCGCCCAAGCCCAGGTCAGTGCGCCCCTGGCTCTGCAGGATCCTGCAAGATCTGGCGCTCTGGCTGACCCCCGTTTGCATTGACCTCAGTTTCTTGAGCCCCGGGGAGGGTCGACCCAGAGGGGACCGGAGGACCCCCTCTGCGGGGGCGGATCCCCGCTGCCAGAGCGCCGCGAACGGCGTGGGGGGAGCGATCACCAGCGTGTGGGGCGCTGGGGCTCGCGGGCGCGCGCCGAGGGGAGGCGGCGAAGGCTGCGGGGAGGAGGGGCTCAGATGTGAAAGAAAACGGAGGAGGCGATATTTGTCTCGCCCGCTTTCAAGATCGGCGGTGTTTTTTCTTATGTTATGTGGGAACCGTTTTGCTCTCCGTTCTGGGATTACCGTCTCGCCGTTTTCGGTGCGTTGTGCGATCCGTGCTCTAATTTGTTTTCAACTGCCGTCTTTTATTGTTTTCCGTTTCTGCCAGCTGTTCGCTGTTTGGGGTCGTTGCCGTTTTTCGCTGGACTTGGCGCTGGTCCCCCTCCTGGAGAGGGGGCCAGCGCGCCAGCGGGGCCCCGGGGGGGGACCAGTACGAGACGAGTGAGCAGAGAGCGTGGCAGACGAAGGGTCGAGGGTCCGAGGCTGGTGGACGTCTATGGGGAAACCGCAAGGTACCGATCCCGCTACTCCCCGGACCTCTCCCGGGGTGCGTTCTGACCAGGATTCCGAGGCGAGTTCAGCGGTGGCGACGAGGGCCTCCCAGGAGGCCCCAAAAGGGGGAAATCGAGGAACGGGTAGAAGACTTGGTGCCTCTTCCTCCTCCGAATCTTTGGCCCCTTGCGGGGGGGCCTCGGGAGGGTGCGAGGAGCACGGCGTGTGCCACTCCTGGGGGCCGCGCTGGGCGCTTCCGTGGGCCTCTCCGGACGCCTCCGAGGGACCTCCTGGGACCCTCGAGGGGTCTCCGGAGACCTGCGACCTCCAGAGGATCGCGGCTGTTTGCTACGTCGACCCTGGAGGGCCGCTCTCGCTGGAGCAGCCCACGACGAACAGAAAACAAGCTGGGGATGGAGTCGAACTAACTGCTGCATGTTCAAATCACCCGATCGACGAGATCACAAGGCTGCTCGCCGCTCGGGGCCCACGGCGGGCCCCAACGGCGAGCACAAGACCGGCGCAGCCTTGCAGGATCGGCCAGGGGCGTGTGCCACCCGTGTTGTGCGCCATGGGTTGCGCCCTACGTTGCGTCGCCACGAGGTACGCGATCCACTGATTACGCCATCCACGGGTTCTGCCACGGGTTGCGGCATGCTCCATCCATCGGCATGCTCCATCCGTCTGAGGCCAATCGCAAAGCCCTGCTAAAGCTCACGCAGCGGCGAGAAGTCAAACGGCGTGCTAGTGGCTGTGCCATAAACTGCAAACTCGGCGGCCGCGAATCAAACGGCCTGTTTTTGGTTGCGCGATCAGGTCCGCGCTCAGCACACACACACACAAGTCTACGCCAGCGGCGCGTGGACGCTGACAGTACTGTACAACGTAGTGTTTCCACATGCGCTGATCATGCACCAGGACAGAACTCATATAGGCACGAAATGACTCTCTCTCTCTCTCTATCTCTCTCTCTCTCTCTCTCTGTAACATGGTCGTCCAATCGTTGCCCAAAAGATGGCCACCTGAGTACTGGGTGCGATCAGTTTGTCAGTCAATTCAATGCACATCGCCAAAAGCACCTTCGGGATACACCCTGTTAAAAAAACGCATGAAGGCACAACGATATTACGCGATAGCTCACGCAAGCCGCCAACGCAGAGCATGAGGTGCGCTCGCACGTGCGACCTTACCCCTCTGTCCTCTTCTCCGTGTCCCGTCAACGTCGATGCTCCTAACGCATCCAAGATCCCCCACAAAGCCTACAGGACTGCGCGGGCACAGATGCCTACACGTAAGATGTAGGCGTATGCACGTACAGTTGCATTTCGCTTCAAAAATCGTCGAGGACCCCGCAGAAACATAATGTACCCACCACAACGAAACATATTCAGGACATCCTTTCCTCCTCCTCCTCCTCCTCCTCCTCCTCCAACTCTCCATTCATCTGATCTTGCCAAGCGGCTGCCTGTGATGGACGGCGGCATACAGGTGGCGACGTCCAGGTCAAGTCTGGCGCAGGGGGCAAGACAACGTGAGTCCAGATATTGAAAATAAACGGCCTGCATTACGTTGTTCCCGTCCTACTTAAGGACCACATCCCAGAAATAATTTCGAGCACCCAGAGAAGTGTCAAAAGAGTGTCGAAACAGTGTCGGGCGAGTCTCCCAGGGCCCGGCACGTGAAAACCTTAAAATTTCGGTACTTTCTGGGGCGCTCAAAACTCTTCCTGGTGATCGAGGCTAGAGCAGGCTGGAACACCATAAGGCCTGCCTTAACGGAAACGTTCGAAGGCCTGCGCGGAGTTCTTCGGTCGGCGCTGGACCACCTCCCACGGCACGCGGAGCGCGCCGGGGGGCGGCGACGGGGGCGCGGCCAGGGCGGCCCAGAGCAGATCCAAGAGCGCTCGAAGGACTCCGTGCATGTGGTCTCCAAGGGCTCCCAACTTCGCGCTTCGCGCTGCGCGAAGCGCGAATAACTTCGCGCGCTCGCGCCTTCTCCCAGGGGAGAAGAGGCGGATGAGGAGGAATCGGAGCCGAACCGCGAAGCGCGAATAACTTCGCGTCCTCGAGGGCGCTCTCGAGTTTCTCTCCTTTCCAGGAGAGTCCGGAATCGAATCGATACGTCGGATCGGCAACCGAAACACATTGGATCGGAGGACATTGGCAGCCGAGTCGGGAATCGTCGAATCGGCGCAGATCGGCAGGCTAGTAGGCCTCTGTGGAGGAATCAGCATCCAAAAATCGACATCCGAAGCCGAACCGAGTCGGGATCGGAGGCCATCGACACCGAATGTCGAATCGCATCGGAGGGTAGTCGAAACGAGCCCTGGGGAGGAGGGGAGGGGGCGGAGAAGGGAGGGGGAGAAGCATTAGGTCGGGCATGTCCGCCTGAGGGCGGATGTTGGACGAAAAGTCAAACATAGTCAAAACATACTCCGAAGTAGCCTACCTCAAAAAATCGTCCCCGGCTAATTCTTTGACTGTTTGGGAATATCCCTCCTGCAGAGGGACATGCCCGACTTGAGAGAGGCACCGAGGAGCACGCGACTCGACGCCCAGGCACGGTTTGGCAGCACGCGCGAGCCTCGGGTCCCACGACCTGCGGCCACCCCAGCACGGACACGAGGCCCCGAAGCGCGCCCCTCTCGCGAGAGGCCCCTGCGGGAGAGGCCCCCTGCGGGAGGCCCCCGCAGGGTGCCCAGCCCGCGGCTCTCTGGGGCCTGGCGCCCCCCCCCCCCCCCCCCCCCCCCCCACGGGAGGGGGTCCTCTCTCCTCCTCCTCCTCCTCCCTCTCCTCCTTCCTCCTCCTCCTCTCTTCCCTCCTCCTCCTCCTCCTCCTCCCTCTCCTCTCTCTCCTCCCTCCTGGTCCTCCCGCTCCTCTCCTCCTGCTCCCTCTACTCCTTTCCTCCTCCTCTCCTCCTCCTCCTCCTCCTCCTCCTCCTCCTCCTCCTCCTCCTCCTCCTTCCCCCCTCCAGCTTGTGGTGGCGGTGGAAAACAAGCCCATCAGGGGCCCCCTTCGCAGGGGCGAGGGGCACCGAACGGGGGGGACAGCAGGACAGGCAGGCGGGCACGCCTGGGGGGCTTCGGCTCCTGGCTTGCAGCTCCGGCGACGTTCCGAGAACGATCTGCGGTCGCCGTTCTCGGGTTGGACCCCTCCCCCGTTGGAAATCGTGATTTGGACGATAATCCTACCCCAGGGGCGGAGGCAGGAGGAGGGAAGAGAATGAAGCAATCTGCGCCAGTTCAGGTGTGCCTGTCCCTCCTCCTCGTCCTCCTTCTACACACTAAAGCGCTAACACACCGGACTCGCTTTTTTTGTGGGGAAATACATGACGATCTAACAACCTGCCCTGTCTATCTCTTCACACGAATGACGCGTGACACTCTTCCACTTCCTCCTGCCTGTCCCCCTCATCCCTCTCCTCCTCACGTTCCTCCTCACACCTTCCTCCTCCTCCTCCTCCTCCTCCTCCTCCTCCTCCTCCTCCTCCTCCTCCTCCTCCTTTATAGGCAGGAGGGGAGACCGAATGGGACGAACAACCAGGACGGGCGCTCTGGTGGTGCAGGTCCCGGGTCCCGAGGGGTGCGGCCAGGGGGCCTCCCACGTCCTCCTCCTCCTCCTCCTCCTCCTCCTCCTCCTCCTCCTCCTACTTTTGTTTTCGATATAAACACAATGGAGGCCAGCCCACAAGAAACCCAAGAAAGCCAACCCTGAGACCCCAGGACGTCCATGGATTTGCGGTGCAGGAGTATCGCGCCTTCCACAGCAAAACCATCGAACCCCAAGAAACCCAGGGCACCCTGGAGGCAAGCAAAGTGTTTCTTGGCATGGGCCTCCACTGTAACTCTTCCCTTTCGGCACCCCCAGACGTGTCGGTAGGGCGGGCCAGGCGTTTCGCCTCAGACCTCCTCACCAACATGCTGCAAAGTCACGGATGGAAGGCGGGTCGTTTCCAAACTGTGGCTCTCGCATCTGACCCGCGCATACAGTCGCCAAAGTGTGCAACAGTTTCGAAGATGGGAGGGCGGGTCGTTTTCGCGAATGTGACTCTCGCCTAGCGCCGCGCACACTCGTGTCAAAAGTGCGCCACCATTGCAAGGTCTCTTCGGAGGGCGCGCCGCTGGATGACCCCAAGGGGGGCGGGGGGGGGTGGGGCCCCCCTTTTCCCCGATCCGTGTCGCGGGAATCCCCCCCCCTCACCCCCTCTTCCGCCCCCCCCCCCCCCCCCCCCCATCCGTTCGGGGCTGCCCCCGTCCTCCCTTTTCCGGTCCGTCGGCGGGGAAACCCCTGCCCGCTTTCGAAGGGGGAGGTCCGACCCCCCCCCCCCCCTTTGGCACCCAAATGCGACCCCCCCCCCTTTCGCCACGGCGCCCCCAGTCTCCGGAACCCGACCCCTACCACCCCTAACACTAATCCTCACCCTTGCCCTAACCCCTAACCCTAATCCCAAACCCAAGCCCTAGCCCCAAACAGTATTCCCTACTCGTTACGCACTACTGACAACCCACAATTCACTACTCGCTACTCACTTGCACCACTAACTACTCACTACTCACGACCCACTACTCACTACCCCCAACTCACTACAAACAACGCACTACTCACTATTCCCTACTCCCTACCCACTAGCCACTACTCACTACAAACTACTCGCTACTCACGACCCACTACTCAATACTCACATTTCACTAAACACAACTCACTACCCATTACTCGCTAATCACAAATAACGAACTACTCACTACCCACTACTCACTATCCACTACTCACTACTCACACTTCACTACTCACTACTCACTGCCCACAACTCACTATCCTACTCGCTACTCCCTACTCCCTACAGTACTTACTCACTACTCACTATTCACGTCTCGCTACTCCCTACGGCCTATTCGCTACCCAATACGCACTATGCACCACCCACTGCTCACTACTCCCACTACTCACTACTCACTAATTCCTTCACTACTCCCAACTCAATACCCAATACTCAATACTCACTACTCATTGAACACGACTCACTGCCCACTACTCACTATAACTCACAATTCACTGCTCACTACGCACTGCCCAGAACTCGCAACTCATCATCCGCTACTCGCTACCCAGTAGGACATATTCACTACCCACTACGCACTGCTCCCTACTCACTACTCACTACTCCCTAATCTCTACTCACTCGTCGAAAGTCGCTACTCACTACTCACCATTCACGACTCACTACTCCAGAATTTCTACTCGCTACTCCCTACCGGCTACTCAATACCCACTTCTCGCTTCTCACTACTCACTACTCCCTCCTCGCTGCTTTCAACAAACTACTTACTACTCACTCCTCACTATTCGCTACTCTCTACTCGCTACGCACTACTCCCTATCCACTACTCACTACTGACTCCTGACTATTCCTTCCTCGCTACTCACTACTCCCAAACGCCCTACTCGCTACTCACTACTCACTACTCGCTACTCCCTACTCCCTACTCCGTACTCGCTACTCGCTACTCACCACTGGCGGGAGGCCCGCCAGCAGCGCAAGGTCCGGCAGGTCCAGGGAAGTGATGAATCGTGTCAGGGCGTCCTGTCCGACACGTCCTCCAAGCCCGCCGGCTCTCGACATCAAGCAAAACGGCCCTAAGGAATATGAGAGATTGGTTTGATGGTGCACTGGCGCAAGTGTTGGGCCGTTTTGGGCCTCGCGGGGCTCTCCACGGGCCGCGGTCCCGTTAGCGAAAGTCTGAGGATGAAAAGACAGCCCCCTCGGAAAAGCCCTAGGGGCCCAGGACCCGGTTCCCTCAGAAGCCGCTCCTTTCATCCCAAGCTTTGAGATCCGACAGTGCAAAAAACAGCAACATCGCGAAAAATCATGACCAGAGTCCTACACCCCATCTTTCTGCTTCAGGCTTCGAGCCAGATCGATATGTGATGATGCGGGGGCCCGAAATCGAGCGAAAACGCCCAGTGTTTAATTATCCCGGCAAAGCAACCTAACAGCGATGTGTGGGAGCATATCTGGAAGCATCCCCCTTAAGATTCAGATGAGAATCCAGTTGTAGAATTCTGCTGTTCTCGCAGTCGTAGTCGCATTCGCGATGACAGTCGCAGCGGCAACGGCAGTCGCAGTCACAGCCTCAGCCTCAGCCTGCCTCAGCCTCAGCCTCAGCCTGCCTCACCTCTCCTCTCTTCAGCCTCACCCTTGCCTCTTCAGCCTCAGCATCAACTGCCTCAGCCTCGGCCTCAGCCTCAGCCTGCCTCAGCATCAGCCTGCATCAGCCTCAGCCTCAGCCTCAGCCTGCCTCAGCATCAGCCTACCTCAGCCTCAGCCTCAGCCTCAGCCTGCCTCAGCCTCAGCCTCAGCCTGCTTCAGCCTCAGCCTCAGTCTGCCTGCAGCCTCGGCCTCAGCCTCAGCCTGCGTCAGCCTGAGCCTACATCAGCCTCAGCCTCAGCCTCAGCCTGCCTCAGCATCAGCCTGCCTCAGCCTGCCTCAGCCCACAGCCTCAGCTGCTTCAGCCTCAGTCTGCTCGGCCTCAGCCTCAGCCTGCCTCAGCCTCAGCCTGCATCAGCCTCAGCCTCAGCCTCAGCCTGCCTCAGCATCAGCCTGCCTCAGCCTCAGCCTCAGCCTGCCTCAGCCTCAGCCTCAGCCTGCTTCAGCCTCAGCCTCAGTCTGCCTTCAGCCTCACCCTCAGCCTCAGGCTGCCTCAGCCTCAGCCTGCATCAGCCTCAGCCTCAGCCGCACCTGCCTCAGCCTCACCTGCCTTTTGCCTCAGCCATCATCCTCTTCAGCCTCAGCCTCAATCTGCTTCAGCCTCGGCCACAGCCTCACCTGCCTCAGCTTCAGCCGGCATCAGCCTCACCCTCAGCCTCACCTTCAGCCTCAGCCTCAGCTTCCAGCCTGCCCTCACCTCAGAACCTCAGCCTGACCTCAGCTCACCTCAGCCGGCTTCAGCCTTAGCCTCAGTCCTGCCCTCAGCCTCGGCCTCAGCCTCAGCCTGCCTCATCCTCACCTCATCCCCTCAACCTCGACCTCAGCCTCACCTGCCTCAGCCTCAGCCTGCTTCAGCCTCAGCCTCAGCCTGCCTTCAGCCTCGGCCTCAGCCTCAGCCTCAGCCTCAGCCTCAGCCTGCATCAGCCTCAGCCTCAGCCTCACCCTGCCTCAGCATCAGCCTGCCTCAGCGTCTGCCTCAGCCTGCCTCAGCCCCAGCCTCAGCCTCACCCTCAGCCTCAGCCTCAGCCTGCCTCAGCCTCAGCCTGCCTCAGCCTCAGCCTCAGCCTGCCTCAGCATCAGCCTGCCTCAGCCTCAGCCAGCCTCACATTCAAAATGTGCCGGAATGGGTTCTGGAACTCGAAGACACGAAAGTGGCCTACAGTTTCTCCGGGCATTCAAAATCATGCCCAGGGATGGAGTTCTGGGAACTCGGAAGACCACGAAGTGGCCTACATTGGCTCCCTCCAGGCATTCAAATCATGCCCACAGAAAAATAATTGATAGCCCACAAAAAAAAAAGGATGGAAAATAATATCCAAGCAAATGTTTAATAATAAATAGAGATGAGGGTTCTGGGAAACTCGAAGAGCACGAAGTGTCCTTAAGTTGGCTCCGGGATTCAAAATCATCCCAGAATGGAGTTCTGGGAACTCGAAGACCACGAAGTGGCCTACAGTTTGGCTCGGGCATTCAAAATCATCCCAGAAGAGTCTGGAAAATCGAAGAACACGAAGTGGCCTACAGTTGGCTCCGGGCATTCAAAATCATGCCCAGGAATGGAGTTCTGGGAACTCGAAGACCACGAAGTGCGTTACAGTTGGCTAAGAAAGGAGTCCCCGGTTTTCCGGGGATCCCCCGGGGCACCCTGTCCGGATCCCGCCCAACCCCCCTGGGGAGTCATGATGCTCTCTTTTGACCCTACTAGAAACCTATCAGTCTTCGCTGTTAGGTAAAAATGCAACGCCCAAATTCCAGTGATCCCAAAGCGCTCAGAGATTTCCGATTCGACTCGCTGCATCTTCATTGCGAAGGCCACGGCCAATGCCACCGACCCTGAAGTGGGACTACGACGACGACGGCGACGACGACGACGACGACGTCGACGACGCTGACGCTCTGGAGCCGAGAACTTCTCCCAGGGAGGGGTGCTCTCACTGCGCACTACCCACTACTCACTACTCACTCCTCGCTAATCGCTACTGTCTACTTCCTCATCCCTACTACCTGCTTACTACTCACTATGCACTACTCACTACACTACTTACTCCCCCACTACCCACTACTCACAAGTCCTTACTCACTACATCCTTCCCACTACTCACTACACACTACTCACTACACACTAATCTCTACACGCTACTCACTACTACCGCTACCCGTTACCCACTACTCGCTACTCACCACTCCCGACTCACTGCGCACTAATCACTATCAAATACACACTACTCACCAATCGCTACTCAAAACACTCTATTCTCTACTCACTACCCGAGAGGCCCCCTCCCCAGCCCCCTGTTCGGCGCAAAGGGTGGGAAGGGGCGGGGGGGTCGGACCCCCCCCCCTTAAGGGGGGGAGGGGGGGGTCGAAAATCTCCCCCCCCCCCCTTGAAGGGGGGGAGGGGAAGGGGGGTTCTGCGAGCACCCCCCCCTTTAGTGTATTCAGGGCCATCCACTGGCGCGCTTTCTCTCTTTCGGTTACAGTCCCAGGAATTGCAATCTGGCGCGACTTAGGATTGACACGGCGCAACAGTCACGCTGCTTCGCGGTATCGACGTTCCAGGAATGGATTCTGGCAACATTCAGGAATGTAAGGACGCAATAGTCACGTTGATTCGCGGCGCTGGGATCCCAGGAGAGGTGTTCGGGCACAATTGAGACTTATCGAGCTGTTGTCTTCCAAAGGGAATGTTTCACCAAGAACGGAATCTCTGGTAGGGACTCCTGAAAGGGGGAATGTGGGAGGAGGATTGACTGCAACATCGTTGATGCGTCTTGGGCCTACACTGGTCATCCTCCTCCTATCCTCCTCGACACAGCTGGACCACCTCACCGCCAACATACACGAGCCCAAGGCTAACAGCGGGACTCAGCACCAGAATCTGCCGAAGCGTGGTCGACGGGAGGATCCCGAGAACATCGCCCAGCAGAGAGGTGAACGGTGCGAGCATCTCATGCGTGAAGGGGGCGTCCATGGAACGCGACCGACGCGCCGAAATACCACCACCAGGAGACGCAGCCTCAAAAATTCCGTATGAACCTCATGTCTAGAGGGGGGGATCGGAAAGCCTCGGCTTTGATCTTTCTTCCAGATCGGCCATGCCAAATAAGTTAACTCTGAACGTGAGGCGCCTCCATGGGGGCCCCAGCGATGACACACGAATTCCACACGGAGCTCCGAAGTTTACGTCTATGAGTGTGACGTCCGTGTTCAACCGCTGCCCGTCTCCTTCCTCTCATTACCAGGCCCCTACGCTTGGAAGGTCCAAGGAAGCCCGACGCCGAAGGGGTCTCACTGACCTGGACTTAGGCCGGGCGTGTCCTCCTACAGGGGGGCTTTGGCCGAACCATAAACAGATGATCAAACATCAACTCCCAAATGCTCAAAAATATTCAGAAATCGCCCCCCGACTAAAAATGGACTATTTGGGAATACTTGTCCTGTAGAGGGACACGCCCGACTCAGACCTGGACGACAGGCTGAGGTCTGAAATGCCCGCGTCAGCGAGCGGCCTCCACGCCCTCGCACTTGGCGGCGCGCACAAGGGGAGGAGGGGGAGGAGGGAAGGCTTCTTAGAAGCAAGCTGCTTCGCTGAAGGCGCCGGCCTTGCATCTATAGATAAGGCCCGCGATTTCTGAAAAGCAGGGGTGCTTCCAAGAAGCCTTCCCCCCTCCCCCTACCCACCTTTGCCCGTGGCCGACACCCCCCCCGCGTGAGACGACGCCAACAGGAGGGCAACATCAGGTGAGGATGCGGCAGGTTCGTGCCGTGCAGACCCTGGCGTTGGTTTCTGCCACCGCGCTGGATCGCTCAGCCTCGAACGATCGGCCGTCTCCGAAACGTCAGATCGTCCAACATCGACCGACTCTGGGTCGCCGGCGGCGTTCAACGTTGAACGCCCGCGGCGGGGTCGCCGCTGGTCGACACGACGCGACCCTACCGTAGATCGAGAAACTCAGAGATCTGGCGACTCTGGAAGATGTCTCGGGCGCCGCGGCCTTGTCGGAGCGTCCCGGAACGCCCTGGGAGCGTTCTGGAACGCTCTGGAACGGATCTATCCTCGCTCTAGCCTGAGGTCGGGCGTGTCCTCCTACAGGCGAATGTTTGAGAAAAAACAAGAAAACTGAAATAGTTGTTGACTATCTTTGTTGCATGTTCCTCCTGTGGTGGGACATGCTCGACTCAATCCCAGCCCCGCCCTGCCCCTCCCGCGGGGGCCGGTGCCTCGCCCCGGGTCGCCCGCGGACGGCCCCGCTGACCGAACCAGGGCCCCCGAGAGGCCAGCCACGGAGAGCGAGGGAGTCAGGGGAAGTACAAGCAATACACCACCACCAGCCCTGGCCAGGCCCATCGTGGGCCCTGGACTGGTGTACAGGCCTTCCTGGCCCAGGCTAGGAGGTCCGTGCACCGATCCAGGGCCCAGGAAGTATCTGGCCAGGGCTGGTGGTGGTATAGTTGGCGTCCCTCCGAGGGAGGTGCTGGCGCTGAATGAAGCCTCGACTTCGGAGGCCCCGGAGCTGAAATCTCCAGAGCCGCCGCCTTCAGATCGCGAGCGCCCCACGAGCCCCCGACAAGGACCATACGATCTGCCAAGCCTGCGTGCTGCACCCTCGTCCTCGCGAGCGTCGTCGTCGCTCGCTCTCCTCCTCCTCCTCCTCCTCCTCCTCCTCCTCCTCCTCCTCCTCATCATCATCATCATCATCAATCATCATCATCATCATCATCATCATCATCACTCATCATCCATCTTCATCATCATCATCATCATCATCCATCATCATCATCATCATGCACTCACCTCCTCTCCTCCTCCTCACACCTCCTCCTCCTCCTCCTCCTCCTCCTCCTCCTCCTCCTCACCCCTCCTCCCCCTCCTCCTCCCTCCTCCTCCTCTCTGCTCCTCCTCCTCCTCCTCCTGCTGCTCCTCCTCCTCCTCCTCCTCCTCCTCCTCCTCCTCCTCCTCGTGAGCCCCGACCTCGGAGTCCTCCAGAGCCGCAGCCTCAAAATCGCGAGCGACCCTCGTCACCAGGCCTCTCCTGGAGGTGCGCCCGCACCATAATTTCGAGGCGGATCCAGCGGTGGCGACGAGGGCCTCCCATGAGGCCGAACAATGGGAGAACGGGCGAAGGGTAGGGGTATGGGTACCTTCCACTGCACCGACCTTGCAGACGTGCTGCAGCGGATTTTTGCGTGGATCTCTGCGAATGCAAAGCCCCGAAACTACGAGCGAAAAACGAAGTGAATTTCACATGGATTTGATTTAGTTTTCACTCCTGGCCAAAAATGCACCCGAAATTCAAGTCGAAATCGGGAACGAAATTCTCCAGGACACTCCTGGCCCATCCTATCGTTTTCCGAACGAAATCCGCTCAGCGATGTTGGCGCCATGATGGGTACCATCTCGTCCTCCGAGTCCCAGCCCCGTCCGGCCGCGTGCGCGTCGCCTGCACAGCGGGCAACACCGCTTCGGAGCCTGCCGGATCCAGCCTGCGCGGGCGTCGGGCGCGCGCCCGCGACGCGCCAGGCGGGGCACCAGCGGCCGCCGTCGTATCGCCGAGGGGAGACAGAGACGGGCGAGGAGGGAGGAGACCCAGAGGGGGAGGGCGAGGAGGATGGGGCGAAGAGGGAGGAGGCCAGGAGGGAGGAGGCCAGGAGGGGGCGGGCGAGGAGGGCAGGGCGAGGAGGGAGGAGGCCAGGAGGGGGCGGGCGAGGGCAGGGCGAGGAGGGAGGAGGCCTGCAGGAGAGGGAGGAGGGCGAGGGAAGGCAGGGGAGGGCGAGGAGGAAGGATGAGGGGACGAAGCACAATATAATCTATTGTTGCTCTGCCATCGGGGGCGCCTCTCCCCGCCCCACCCGGGCGGCTGCAGAGTTTATACCGCAAAGCGGCACCGTCGGGGCATCAACTGTGCGGCCGCCTAGGGGCAGGCGTCCCCGACGGCGGCACAAGAATTTGTGTTGTAGCGTTCGCCGCTTGCCAAGAGGAGGCCGGGAGAGGGGGCCGAGGCTTCTGCACTCGGCGGTGGACAAACCTCCCTTCAGTACACCTACCCTTAGTGAAAACGGCCTGGGACCGAAACCGACGGACCTGGACCCGCAAACATGACGGTCGCGACGCCCTCTCGCGAACCGAAAACTGCCAATTCCTTAATCGACGTGTCCGGGTAGGAGATCTGTCCACCTCCGATGCACAGTGGGAGCTCGACCACTAGAAACCTTCCACAAGAAATCCAACCCTGAAACCCTGGGATGTCCATTGGTTTTGTATGGCAACGTCACGCTTTCCAATGCAAAACCATCGAAATCCAAGAAACCCAGGGGACCCTGGAGGCAAGCAGGATGTTTCTTGGCATGGGTCTCCACTGTGTATCATCGTTCCATCTTGGGAACGGGGCCATCAAGAGGCCACCAGGAAACGCCGATGCGAGCGGGCGTTGTGCGCGTGGGCGAGACGTGAACTTCCCGCACCACCCGTTCAGACGAAGCCAGGCCGAAAACACACATCCGGTACATATAAAACGAGAATCTCCGAGATCTGGCGACTCTGCTGGATGTTTCGGGCGCCGCGGCCTTCTCAGGGCGTTCAGAACGCTCTGAAAAAAATAAAAAAAAAAAAAAAAAAAAAAAAAAAAAAAAAAAAAAAAAAAAAAAAAAAAAAAAAAAAAAAAAAAAAAAATAAAACAAAAAAAAAAAAAAAAAAAAAAGCTCTGAGGGAAATCCTGAACGCTCCGGAACGAATCCATCCTCGTCCTAGCTCCGACCGGCCCACCCGCCCCGCTCCTCTGCTCCCTGTGTCGCCTGTCACTGCCAGAATCTCCTGGTGCCGGAATGTGACCAGCCCCGGCCTGTATCTCCGTCTGGAACGCGGTGGCGTGCGACGTGTGGCCGTGGATGCCCGTGTCCGATCCAGCGGCTTCGAAGCATTCCGAGAATTACATGTCATGCCATGCCTGGCTGCAAGCACGCTTTGCACAGAGCCTCGAACAAGTTGGGCGCCGAGTTATCCGGGATAACTCCAGCCCGCCCGACGCACGAACCAGGAGCTATCCCTGACCGCCCCCGGCCCCGATGATTCGGGAGTGGTTGTCCGCCCGAATCACCTGGGATGACTCTGGTCTGGGGCCACTCCGGCTCCCGAGGCACGAATCAGTTGCTGCCCCTGACCACCCCCAGCCTTGGTGATTCGGGGCTCTGAACAGGGTGGCTGCGGCCACTCTTGAAGCGTATTTGCGAGGCGGGGACTTATCCTGATCCTCCGCCTGGGGAGCCACCCCCGAAGACCTCAGCTGGCAGTAGATCTGAATACATGCTGACCCCAGGGGTGCCGCACACATCCAGGTCCACTGCGTGCCGAGCTCCGCGAGGATCGACCTCATAGGCGGTCGTATGGATAAGCCACCGCCTCGGAGCATTGATGGATGGACCTGGCGGTGTGATCCACGCCCCTCCGTAGCCATTTTGGCTCAAGTTCCCAACCCCTCTCGGGGGGTTGGGAGCTTGCCGTGGCCATCGGCTCGAGGGGGGCCGAGGGGCTGCGGGGCGCGGCGCGCCGGCGCATGCAGTGGCTTCCCGGGGGGTGCTGGGTGTGCCTCCCCCCCCTCCCGGCGGGCTGCGGGTGGCAGCTGCTGGCCGCGCCGGCGCCGGTCGCCCCCGCGCCTGGCGCGTGGGTCGATGCCGTGGACGCCGTGGCAGGCGGCGGCGGGGCGGGCGCGGCCGAAGGGGAAGGCGAAGGCGCAGGCTCGGCCGGGCGACCCGGCGGCGCCGCGCAGGCGGCCCCCTCCAGCGCTCCGCCTGCGCAGGGAGGCGGCACCGCGCAGGGCGGCGCAGCTGTCTCCTGCGAGGGTGCTGGCGACGCCGCCGAGGCGCCAGCGCCGGCAGGACGGCACCTGGAGGTCCCCGAGCAGGACGAGCAGGACGGCCCCTGGGAGCGACCGCGGCGCACCTGCCGGCCGGCGCCGCGGCAGGAGCCTGCGGGGCGAGGCGCGCCCGGAGGCTCCCCTGGAGCTTGGGCGGCGCTCGCGGAGTCCGCCGCCGCAGCACCCGCGCGGGCGCGGCCGCTCGCCGGAGCCGAGGCCCCCGCGCCGGCGGAGGCGCCGCCAGGGGACAAGCGGGCGGGGCTGGAGCCGCACGCGCAGCCGCAGTCGCCGCCGCCGCAGCCCGCGCCGCGGCGCGCGGCGCCGCTCCCGCCACGCGCAGCCGGCGGACAGGCGGACCGGCCCCACTCCTGGCCCGCCGGAGGCCGGGCGCCCCTGCGAGCGGGCGCTCCGGGCGCGCGCGCTGGCCGCGGACTCGAGCGGGAGGCGCCGCCGGAGCAGCCGGCGGCGGAGCCGGAGCTGAGCAGCAGCTCCTAAGAGTGCTCCTCCTCGGACGTCGACGCGGACGCGCCACTCCCGGCAGCTGCAGGGGCAGCTGCTCCGGCAGCGACTCCGCCAGCGCTTCGAGAATGGTGGCTCTTATGCTAGTTGCACCCTATGTATAAATATCGCAAGTAACATAGCTACTTACATGAGCTACTTATGGGTACTTACTAAGATACTTATAAGTTACTTAAGTTGATGTTCTTAAGTTACTTAAGCTAACACTATAATATACTTATAAGTTACTTAGGGAAATGAAGCGATCGCGATCGCTTGGGAGGAGGAGGAGGAGGAGGAGGAGAGCGATGTCGATCGCTGTGAGGGGGGGGAGGGGGGGAGGAGAGTGATGAGCGCGGCGGGGCGCGCGGCCTCCTCACCGCGCGCGGCCGCGTCCTCAGTGTACGCGCGGCCTCCTCACCGCGCAGGGGGCTCACCCTCAGGGGCCGCCTCGCCGCCCAGCCCGTCGCGGAAGGCGGCCAAGCAGATCGCCTCCGCCTCGCTCAACGCCTGCAGCTCGGCCTGCTGTTGGAGCCGCCTGAGGACGCTGGAGTCGTTCCACCCATCCCCGCCCAGGGACACGAGCAGCTCCACCAGCTCATCCTCGGTAGGAGGGCGCACGGTGGCGCTTTCGAACTCCCACGAACGCTGGACCTCCATGGCCTGCTCCCTCTCGGCCGACGCCATCTGCGAGCGCTCCCAAGCCGCGAGGTACTCGGCGTACGCGAGCTCCGCCTCCTGCTCCGCGGCGTCGCCGTAGAGCTTCTTCTCGGCCGCGGCCTTGGCGGCTTGGGTGACGCGTCGCCAGATCATCTTCGCCCTGGCTTCGGCGATGATCCAGCCTCCACCCTCGGCAGTTGCGGCTGCAACCTCGAGGCGCGGCCGCTTGGGTGGCGGCGGCGGCGCCGCGTCCTTGGAGGTGGCCGCAACGAAAGCGGCGGGCGACGGCATCTTGAGGAACTTCGCGTTGGCCATATTCGGCCACGGGCCGCCTCGCGGCAGCGGGACACTGGACGGCTTCGCGCCGACCAGCCCAGGTGGCAGCGGTTCCGAGGGGAGATCGTCCATGACGCGCCCCCTCCTGCGCGCGCGCGCCGTCGCTTGGCCGCGAGCGCCCCGTGCGTCACTCGCGAGGCGAGCCGAAACGGCTGAGCAATCGCCGTCATCGCGAGCCCATCGTCGCCAACGCCCGCCCGAGCGATCGCCATCGCTCCACCCATATTCCCACCCGCGCCCGAGCGATCGACATCGCTCTCCTCCTCCTCATCATCGTCATCCTCCTCTTCCTCCTTCTCCTGCCTCCTCCCCCTTCCAAGCGATCGACATCGCTTCGCCTCCCCCAGCGATCGGCATCGCTCTCTTGCTCCTCATCCTCCTCCTCCTCCTCCTCCTCCTCGCGGCGATCGAGATCGCGAGCCCCCCTGGCTGCCTATGCAAATCCCGCGGCCCCACTGGCTGCCCATGCACATCGCGATCGGCATCGCTACTCCTCCTCCTCCCTCCGCGGCCCCCTGGCTGCCCATGCAGATCCTGCTCCTCCTCCTCCTCCTGCTCCTGCTCCTCCTGCTCCTCCTCCTCCTCCTCCTCCTCCTCCTCCTCCTCCTCCTCCTCCTCCTCCTCCAAGCGATCGCCATCGCTACCTCCCCCAAGCGATCGACATCGCTATCCCCCCCAAGCTTCTTGTTGGCGCGCGCAGCCTCGCGCCGCCTCACTGCGGGGGCGCAGGCCGCGGCGGCGGGGGCGGCTCAGTCAGGGCGTCCGTGGACGACCCTGGGCGCCCGTCGCCGCCCGTGAGCCCCTCCTCACGGGGGGGCCACGGCGGCGGAGGCGGCTTCGTCAGGGCGTCGGCCATGGCCACCGCCGACGCCATGGCCGCCTCCGCCTCGGGGGCGTCGCACAGCCTCTGCAGGCGGATGATCGTCATCGCGTCCTGCTTGAGCTGCGCCAGCGCCGCCGCATGCACCGCGGCGCGGCGGCGCGCGACGCCCAGCAGCTCGGCGGCCCGATCCAGCTCGACGTCGCGCATGTCGATCTGGAGGGCCAAGTGCCGCGCCACCTGGGGGGGTCGTCGTCGTCGTCGTCGTCGCCGCCGCCGCCGTCGTCGTCGCCGCCGCCGTCGTCGTCGTCGTCGTCGTCGTCGTCGTCGTCGTCGTCGTCGTCGTCGTCGTCGTCGTCGTCGTCTCGTCGTCGTCTCGTCGTCGTCGTCGTCGTCTTATCCGCCTCCTCCTTCTCCGCCCGCAGCTGGGCGTTCGCCGCGCGCAGCTGCTCGACCTCCCCGCGCAGCTGCTCCACCTCCCCGAGCAGCCGCTCGGGCAAGCTCGCCTCATTCGTCGCCGTCTTCGTCGCCGTCGTCGCATCGTCGTCGTCGTCCTCGTCGTCGTGCGCGGCCGCCTTCGGCCAGCTCGAGGCGCGCTTGCGCGCGGCCGCCAGGGGCAGCATCGCGCCTGCCCCGCGCGAGCCCAAGGGGCAGCAGCGCGCCAAAGCTGAACGGTTGCGCGCTGCGCGCAGTGATCTTATTTTCCTCCTCCCACCCCCCGCCCATCTTCCAGCGATCGATATCGCTATCCTCCCTCCTCCGCCACCTCCTCCTCCTCCTCTTCCTCCTTCAAGCGATCGACGTCGCTTCACCTCGCCCAGCGATCGGCATCGCTCGATTTTCTCTTCCGTCCCCCCCTCCTTCCAGCGATCGGCATCGCTTTCTTCCTTCTCCTCCTCCTCCTCCTCCTCATCCTCTCATCTCCTCACCCAAGCGATCGACCTCGCTTCACCTCACCCAGCGATCGACATCGCTCCCCCCGCACACACACACACCGCGGCGCGGCGCATGTTTCCATATGTTTCTCAGCGCGCGCGCGATGACATAGTCACCGTTGCTCTTCACGCGCCACGCCCAGACAGCGCCATCCAGGTCAGCGTCGGACATCTTGATGACGAGGAGCCCGTTCACCACGCTGCCAGTGCTGAGGCCGCACGCGCCCGTTGAGATCTCGACCCCGCGGGCGACGATGTGCAGTTCGCCAGAAATCTCCGCGCACGCGTCGATGATAAACACCTCGCCGCCGCGCGAGCGAACCACCTGGCCCACGTTGTAGGCGTTCCCTTCCCAGCGCAGCCCCCTGGCCACGGAGACGTCGGCGGCCCCGACTACGGAGCGCAACCCGTCAGATTCGGCACGCGCTCCTACCAGCGAGTTGCCCGTCGGCCCCATCTTCTCGAGTTGCCGCACTTGCTGCAATACGCAGCCCGCGAGCGTCGTGGCCTCCATGCGCGCGGTGTTCTCCACTGGTTCGGCCACCGCCTTTGCCACCTTATTGTGGCGCTCCGTCACGAAGCAGTCGAGCTCTTTCGGCTCCTGCTCCGCGTTGTGAAACACGTAGTGGTGTTTGGGCTTCACGTATTTGGTGCCGTACGCCTGCTTGTGCAAGTTGAGATGGACTTCAGCCGCTGCAATGAAGTCACTGCGAGGGGGGGCACGCCCGCGCTTGACCTTCAGGAACGCGTCCGCCAGCAGGCCGCACGCCCGAAGGGACGCTATTTCGCGCTCGAGCGACCCGATGCGGACGGCGCGCTCCTCGGCGAACGCCAAAAGGACGAAGAAGGTCGAGATCAGCTCGCTGGCGCCTGCTTTGAATGATTTCTTGCACGCGGTCTCGTGCCCAGGCGTGAACATATGTTTTGCCGTTCTGCCGTGCGACCTCGGGAACTGCCAGCGCCGCGTGAACGCGTGAAGCTCGGGCCATCCGATGCCAGCTTTTCTCTGGCACGCCTTCACAAACGCGAACACCTCCCAGCCAACGGTGCCATTGCTCCATAGGTTGTGCATGCTGTCATACGTCATGGCGGACGGCTTCACTATCGCCCGCAATTCCTTATCCTCCAGCAAGCCATTGGGATGGTAGTTGAAGCCGCTGGCTTTGTCGAGCTTCTGGAAGTTGCCCTTCGTCATGTGGCCAGGCTGTCCCGCGGTCGCCGCCGCTGCGGCGAGGTCGTCCCACAGTTTCCACACGTCGGCGTCTGAATGACGATCGAAGCGCGCGTGCTCGTGACAACAGGTGTCGACGAAGTAGCCGCCGTCGCCGTCGACGGAACCGCCCTTCAAGATCACGTTCTTGCATCGCAAGCAAGGCCTCCAGCCGTTGGCACCCCGCAAACGCAGAATGCCTTTGAACGCATCCATGTCTGCGAGAAGATTGGAGAGGCGCGCCCGCACCAGCATCGGAGTGCCGTTGGCCAGCTCCACGCGCGCGCCAGCTCCCGCGAGCCTGGAGGATCCGAAGAACATCTCCCTGATGAGGAGTCGAGTGGCACAAGAGATGCCGCCGTCCACGCGATTGCTCGCTTTCGTTCGCAGACACCCCAGCGGTAGCCACAGCTCTTCCCTCCATAGCATGTCAGCCCCGAACTCCAGGAACGTGAAGAAGATCATCCAGAACTTCCGATCGTGCCTCAGGGCCAGCGCGTCGCCTGGTGCCACTTCGTCCATGTACAGCACCAACGAGAGCGGCGCGCCGCGGACGCGGTTCGCGACCACCGCGAGAAGCTCACTGGACACGGGGCTGGCCTTGCAAACATACCGCAGGAGCTCGTCGATTCTGGCGAGCTTCCAAGCGAAGGGCGGCTCGTTACCTTGCATGGGCAATTCGATTGTCGTCCCGACGTCGCCGAATACGCCCTCAATGGTGGATTGGACCGCGTAAGCCGTCAGCCCTTGCGCATGGCCAGGCTCCGCGAGCTTCTTGGCGATGCGAACGAGGGCCTTGCCAGATACGCCATGCGTAGCGATGGCATCGGATAGCCGACGCCGCTTGGCCGCCTGAGGTCGCGGACATCGGATACCCGACTCCGCTTCGGGGCCATCGCGCCGCCGCTGGGCATCGCGCCGCCGCTTGGCCACGAGCGACGCGCGTCACTCGCGAGTCGAGCCGAAACGGCTGAGCAACTAGCCCCCATCGCGAGCCCATCCTCGCCAACGCCCGCCCGAGCGATCGCCATCGCTTCACCCCAGCGATCCCCATCGCTCCCCTCTCCCTAAGCGATCGCCATCGCTTCGCCCCAGCGATCCCCATCGCTCCCCTCTCCCTAAGCGATCGTCATCGCTTCGCCCCAGCGATCCCCATCGCTCCCCTCTCCACAAGCGATCGCCATCGCTTCGCCCCAGCGATCCCCATCGCTCCCCTCTCCCCAAGCGATCGCCATCGCTGCCCCCTCACCCACTCTCATTTTCGTTTTTTTATACACATGTGCGCCACCAGCTACTCAGCGGGGCGGCGAGCGGCGTCAAAGCCTGCTGCTACCGCGCGGCCGCGCGCTGGTCCCAGCGCTGTAGCTGATGGCGGCGGGCCCTCACGAGGACTTCGCAGTCACAAGGTACGCCTTGGCCATCGACATCACCAGAGTGCTCTGCGCCGCCGCCTGCGTCGACATGTCGCTGACATCCTGGGCGGACCAAGTGAACTCCGAAGGTGCGACCTTGCCACTGCTGACTTTATGGGCGACCTTCTTCATCTTGGTCAGCGTGTCCATGAGCTTTTTCGCGTGAACCAGCGTAGCCTCGGGGATCTTCCCGACCCCGTCGCACTTGAGCGCCGACTCGAGCTTGTACATGGGCGCCACAATCCTGCTCAGGGTACGCGTGGCCAGGAGCTTCTGCTGCTGCGCCTCCTTGTCTTTCTTACTCTGCTCTTTCTTCTCCTGCTTCTCGCGCGCCGCGCGCTCCTTGGCGGTCTCGCCGACGCGCGGGTGCGCAGGCGACGAGCTCCCCGAGTCGATGTCGCTGCCGCTCTGCGAGGAGCTGGTCGGTGGCTTCTGCTTCTTCATCTTCTTTGTCGAAGATTCGGCTGCCCCTTCGTTCGCCCGCTTCTTGCCCTTGGTCTTGCCATCGACCTTGGCATTGCTCTTATCCTTATCATGTGTATTGCCCTTGCTCTTGTCCTTACCATCGGCCTTGTCATCGGTTTTGTCCTTGTCTTTTTTCGTGGCCTTATGCTTGCCCTTATCTTTATCAGGGCCATTGCTCTTGGACTTGTCATTGTTCGCCTTCTTGTCCTTATCATTCTCCTTATATTTATCTTTGCCCTTGCTCTTGTCCTTATCCTTGCCCTCACCAGCGTCCTTATCTTTATCGGCGCCCTTGCTCTTGGCCTTGACCTTTTCCTTGTCTTTATCCTTATCCTTAGCCTTGTCTTTGCCATTGCTCTTGGACTTGTCATTGTCCTTATTCTTGTCCTTATCTTTATCGGTGTCCTTTGTCTTGGACTTTCCCTTGTCCTTATCAGCGTCCTTATCTTTATCGGCGGCCTTGCTCTTGGACTTGTCCTTCTCCTTATCCTTGTCCTTTGACTTTTCCTTGTCCTTAGAGCTCTTGCCCTTGGGCTTTTCCTTGCTCTGCATTTTTCTGTTCTGGGGGGGTGGCGTGCCGTCGTCGCTGCTCTCATCGTTCGATCCGCCAGGAGTCACTGGAGGCGGCTGTCCGCCGTACGACCCGTCGCCGTCCCCCATGGAGTCCTCGCCCGAGGTCTCGAGGCCAAAACTGTCCGAGTCATCGCTGCCACTCTGCAACTGCTCCGAGCCCTCGGTGCTGTCGGAGTCCTCGGCATCATCGACATCAGCGGTGCTGTCGGGGTCCTCGGCGCTCTCCCCCTCGCCCTCCTCGGCGCTGTCGTCGGCGATCTCGGCCCCCGCTTGCGCGGATGCGGGCGTCTTTCTGGTGCAGGGCTCCTTGTCGTCTGAGCCTGAAGCCTCGAGCCCGTCTTCGGCCTCGGCGGCGCGCGATGCCCCATACTCATTCTCACGCCGCGCGATGTTGGCCTCCCACTTCTCGATCTCGTGGATGTCCACCTTGTAGCACAACCCCATCACGGCATGGTTCAACGTGTCAGTGCACGTCTTCTTGATCCTTCTCCACGGGAAGCCTTGCCTCTTGTACCAGCTCAGCGGGTAGTAGCCGCCTCTCTTGCCCGCCCGCGTCCCTTTCTCGTGGATCGCCTTCAAGGTCGCCTGGGCCATGGCCTTGACGCTTGATTGGCCGCTGCAGGCGCGGATCTTCTTCCAGAACTCGACCCTCTCCTCAATGCTGAAGTCCTTCAGCTTCGAGGCCATCTCCTTCCACTCGGGCGCCCGATTCGCTTGCACCCCCCGCGTGCTGCACAACGCGCACCTGTAGATCTGGCCCTTCTTCGTCATCCGCACTGGGTAGGCCTTCATGACGTCGCACGGCTGGTCGCACCTGTCGCAGAGGAGCTCGTTCTCGACGGCGTCGAGCGAGAGCGGTGCTGCGCGCTTGTCAGGCGAGCTGAGCGCCGCGAACGATCCGACTCGAAACTTCGGCGAGGCGCCTGCCGTCGGCTCCTCGCCCATGCCCGCCGACGCCTGGGACTCGGTGTCCGAGGCGCACCTTCGCGGACGAGACGGCGGCGACGACAACTCTTGCACCGTCGCCTTCATCTTCGCCTTCGCCTTCGCCTTCGCCTTGCCCACCTGCAGCGCCCCATCGCCGTCCTTCGGCGAGGGCGCACTCTCGCCGAGCCTCAGGGTGGGCACACCACCGCTCGCCTTCGCCCTCGAAGTGGGCTGCATCCACTTCGCGATGTCGGCGAACTTGGGCGGCGCCTTCTTGGCTGCGGCCACTGCCATTGCCTTCTCCTTTGCCGCGGCCTTGGCGTTCACCTTGGCCTTGGCCTTGGGCGGCGGGCCCTTCGGGCCTGCGTACTTCGCCCTGACCTTCTTCGGCTTGCGCCTGCGTCTGGCGGCGGCTGGCCTCCTCATCGGCCCCCGCTCGGCCGCATCCTCGCTTCCCTCAGCATCCACCTCCTCTTCCTTGGGCGCCTCCGCCTCCGCGGCTCCGCCCCCCTCGGTCGCCTCCTCGCCTTCCTCAGCCGCCACCTCCTCTTTCTCGGGCGCCTCCGCCTCCGCGGCTCCGCCCCCCGCGGCCGTCGCGCCCTCGAGACCGAGATCCCCCGCGAGAGTGTCCATCAGCTCGGCGTCCTCGGGGGCGCTTGCGCCCGCGGCGCCTGCCAACTGCAACGTCGCCTGGCTGTCCTCGCTCGCCGCCGCCTCATCGACCGCGCTGGCCAGCGCGCCGCCGCATCCCGCGGCCATCGCTCGCAGCGCCCCGCGACCGTTGGCGGTGCGCTCTCACCGATAGTCGAGCGACCTCGGTCGCTGGCTCTTGAGCCGCGCATGTTGCGTAGTGCCGTTATCAGGTAAGCTACGCGCGTCAGCGATCAGCATCGCTCGGGGAGGCAGCGATGAGTATCGCTCGATGTCGATACTTACTCGAATAAGTGGCATAACTATCGTAAGTGGCAACCAATGTTATCCTTTTGTTATCCTTTTGCTATCCTTTGTTATCCTTTGTTATCCTGATCCCTGGGTCAGTTAGGATAACATGTTATCCTATCTGACCCATGTTATCCTATCTGACCCAGTCAGTTAGGATAACAAAAGGATAACACTGGGTCAGTTAGGATAACATGTTATCCTATCTGACCCAGTGTTATCCTTTTGTTATCCTTTTGTTATCCTATCTGACCCAGTGACCAGGATAACAAAGGATAACAAAGGATAACAAAAGGATAACAAAAGGATAACATTGGTTGTAACTTGCGATAGTTACGGTAGTTACCAGGGTAACTACCTCCCCACGCGATCACCATCGATGCCTCTCCTGCTCATTATCCTCATTCTTCCCTCAAGCGATCGGCATCGCTACCTCCCCCAAGCGATCACCATCGCTTCCCCTCCCTCTCATCATCCTCATTCTTCCCCAAGCGATCGACATCGCTACCTCCCCCAAGCGATCGCAATCGCTCCCCCTGTTCCTCATTCTCCCCCAGCGATCGGCATCGCGATCCACCTTCCCCCACCCCGCCCCACCCCCGCCACCCCCCACCCCCCAGCGATCGACATCGCTATCCTCCTCATCCTCCCTCTACTTCTCCTCATCCTCCTCCCCCCAGCGATCGGCATTGCTATCCCCCCTCACCCCCAGCGATCGACATCGGTATCCTTCTCCTCCTCCTCCTCCTTCGTCTCCTCCCCCCAGCGATCGACATCGCTATCCCCTCTCCCCCAGCGATCGACATCGCTATCCTCCTCCTCCTTCTTATCCTCCTCCAAGCGATCGACATCGCTACCCCCCACCCCCCACCCAGCGATCGACATCGCTATCATCCTCATTCTCCTGCTCCTTCTCCTCATTTCATATTCATAAGCATGCGGCGGCGCGATCCGCGGCCGCGGCCGCAGGCGGCGAACGTCACAGAGCGCCAGCGACCCGCGACGAAGATGATGTCGGGCTCCAGGGTCGCCTCCCACATGTCGCTGAGAAGCGCCAGAGCCCGCTGAGCAGCGCCAAAGCCCGCTGCCACTGTTCAGAGGAGGGGCACCGACGCGCCCATCGTCTCGGCGACCTGCTCCCTCGCCGCCCTCAGGGACGCCTCCTCCTGCTCGAACGCCTGAGACGCCTTGAGGCACGTCTCCTTCGCCACCTCGGCGCAGCGCTCCGCCCGCTTCAGGCAGTCCATGAGCGCATCGGCCCGCGCCTTGCTGAGCCTGAACTCGGTCTCGGGGGGCACGTCGGGCAGCGAGACGTCTCCTGTCATGGGCGCCATGATCAGGTTCATCGCCGCGGGCGCCGCGGACGGCGCAGCCTTCCCCGTCAGGCCTGCAGCCGATTGCACCCGCAACTGCATATGCTGCTGTAGCTGCTGCTGCTGCTGCTGTATATGCTGCTGCTGCTGCCGCATCTGCTGCTGCTGCTGCTGCAGCTGCTCCGCCGTCTGCTGCAGCTTGTGCGCCGCCGCAGTCGCCGCGCTGGCCGCCGCCGCGGGGGCGCGGTCGTCTCCGCGGCCGCGGGGCGGCGTGCGCGGCGCGGGGCGGCCGCGGTGGCTGCGGTGGCTGCGGCTGCGGCTGCGCCTGCGCGCAGGCGATCGCGCGCGGCGATCGCGCCCGCGACTGCTGGCGGCCCCTGCGCTGGCGGCGGCCGCGGCGGCGGCCCCTGCGCTGGCGGCGGGCGCCGTCTTGTAGGGGTTGGCCGCGGTTGCCGCCGCCTTCTCGGCCTGGTGCTTCTTCCACGCCGCCACCTCGCTGTCGCTGAGGCGCTCCTCGTTGGCGTCGTCCAGGAGGCGGTTGATCTCCTCTAAGTTGGGCCCGCTCGCCGTCTTGAGAAACTTGTGGCTCTCCGCCGTCGACGTCGCCAAGTGGTTGAAGAGCCACTCCAAGCACTCCGCGTGGCTCTCCTTGTCGCACTTGGCCTTGCAGTTGCTGACGGGGCAGCCGACCGTGCACCACTCCTCCTCTGTCTTGACGGGGCAGGCTGCCGCGACGTCGGACGACATGGTCGGTGCTGGCGACGGAGCTGGCGTCGGTGCTGACGACGGCGCTCGTGTCGGCGCTGGCGTCGGCGCGGGCGGGCGCCGATGGAGACACGCTCCGCTGGGCGCAGGCGATCCGCTCCGATGGGCGCGCACGCGTGGAGCCGACAATGGCCATGCAATGCGTGCAATGATGCGTGCAATGTGAGCACAAGGCCAGCGATCGGAATCGCTCCCCCACCCAATTTTGTCGTCGTCGGTCGTCGCCTTTGTCAGTCGTCGCCAGAAGTCGTCACATCCCCTCAGCCAGCGATCGTAATAGCCATCCCCATCCTCACATCCCCATCCACACATCGTAATCGTTAGTCGTCGGTCCTCATCCTCACATCCCTTCAGCGACACCTCCCATCCCCTCAGCGATCGTAATCGCTATTGCACACACAAGCGATCGTAATCGCTATTGCACACACAAGCGGTCGTAATCGCGATTGCAAACAATCTCTGCGCGTACACAAGAGATCGTTTTGCCGCAGCGCCTGGAGCAGCAAGCGCATGCAGATCGCTTATGCGCGCCCAAGGCGCGAAGAGGCGCCGCACCCCACGGCTTCGCAGCGCCTGAAGCCGCAAGCGCAGCCGAGATGTGCCAGCGCAAGCACCAGCGCCAGCGCGAAGAGGGCGCGACGGCGCCGCGCCTCTCGGCTGCGCGCCATGGCGCGGAGAGGCGCCGCTCCAGCGGCCAGCGCCAGCGGCCAGCGCGAAGCTCCAGCGGCCAGCGCCAGCGCGCCGCGCCTGCAGCGCAGGCGCCAGCGGCGCCGCGCCAGGGCGCCGCGCGCCTCACGTCAGCCGCGACGGCGGCGGGACGGCGGCGGGGACGCCTCTGCGCCACGGCGGCAGCGGCGCTGTCGATGGCCTCGGCGCTGCCCCTGGCGTCGGCGCCGTTGCCAGCGGGCGCGCGGGTGACGCAATGCGCGGGCGCGCCGCGCGCGGCGCCGCGGCGGGCGGGGGCGGCCCCGCGGGGGGAGGAGCCAGGGAATCGCCCTTGCCGCCGCCCTTGCCGCCGCCCTTGACGCCGCTGCGGGGGTCGGGGCGCGACCCAGCGGGGACCTTGCCTGGCGCGCCGCCGCCGTACTTCTTCGCGAAGTACTCCCTGTTCCTCCCCCCGCGGTTGGCCCACTGCTTGGTGTTGACGCGGTACCGCTGGCCGCGCCACGTCTCGGGCCCCCCTCGGCTGGACCCGCAGGGCCGCGCTGCCACCAATGCAAGCCGAGGGCCTTCGCCGCCGCAGCCTCGCCGCGCAGGTCGGCGACCTGCTCCTCGGTGTAGCCCGCCCCCTGGCCAGCCGCGCGCTCCTCGTAGACCCTCGCCCACGCCGCCTCGGCCACGGCCTCAGGGGGAGGCGGCGCCCGAGGCCCCACCCTCTCGGGCGGCATCCGAGGCCATTGCGACCCCTTGGCGCGCGGGTCGAGGGCGCGCGGGCTGCGGCTCCGCGAGCGCTCCGCGGCCGTCGGCGCGGGCGGCGCGGGAGCCGCCGCTGGCGGCGCGGCCGCTGACTCCTCGGCCGCCGCAGCCGCTGCCGCCTGCTGGGCCCGAGCCAAATCGCGGCGCGAGACGTACGGCCGCGGCGCGCTGAGCGACAGCGACGTCGACGTGCGGCCCGACTGGCCGCCCGACGAGCGGCTGTCGCGAGGATCGCGCGCCTGCGGCGAGGGCGCGACCTCGACGGGGGGCACCTCCTCGCGAGGCCCCGCCTCCTCCTCCTCCTCCTCCGCCGCCTGCTCCTCCGCCGCCGCCGCCGCCGCGGGTTCCTCGACCTCCGCGCCCTCCTCGCCTGGCGACGACGCAATCTCCAGGAGCACGTCTGACGCATCGTGCGTCTCGACCTCCGCACCCGCCTCGGACGCCTCCTCCTGCTCCTTCTCGGCGGCCTCGGTTAAAGGAGACTCCTGCTTCTCCGCGGCCTCGGGCGGCGCCTCCTCCCCGTGCTCCTCCGCGGCCTCGGGCGGCGCCTCCTCATGAGCAGCCAACGCCGCGTTTGCGAAGACGTCCGCGGCCTCGTTCGCGAAGGCGAAGAACTCCTCGGCGGCATCGCGACGGCCGCGGCCGCGGGGCGGCGCCATGGAGGCGCTGGTGCAGGCGCAGGTGTAGGCGCTGGGCCTGGTGTAGGCGCTGGCGCGCCACCTGCTGGGCCCCAAATGGCTAGTGTGATGCATGCAATGATGTGCGCAATGTGCGCACATGCCCAGCGATCGCCATCGCTCCTCCGCCTCTTGCTCTTCCACCTCATCCACCTCCCCTCCCATCACCACGTCCACTCTAGCTTCGCCATCCTCCAAGCGACAGCTGCAATTCCACTCGCTGAAATCCCCAAGCGATCGCCATCGCTGCAATCTGCACTCGCTGCAAACTAATCTACAATCCCTGCAACCACAATCGATCATCATCGCTGCCCTGCCCAACCGACCTCAAGCGACCCCCATCGCTGTCCTGCAACTCCATCCCTGCACCCCCCCGAACAACCATCCCTACACCAAGCGATCATCATCGCTGCCCCTCCTCCACCACTCCCTATTCATAGCCATAATCGGCTATCTAGTCGTGTGCGAGCACGCGCATGCAGGCTGCATCGTCGCAGCGCCCGTGCGAATTCGCCAGATCAGGCGCAGCTGCCGATCAAGTGTGGATGCCGAGCTTCTTCTCCTGTTTGCGCACCCACTTCTTAGCCGCAGCGATCGTCTTGTCGCTGCTGCCGCCGTGGTCGCTGAACTTGATGGCCGTCGACTGGCCTGGACCTTTCGCACCCGTGCGGCACATGACGTGGTTGCGGGACCATTCCGCCGCACATGCGGGTTTCGGTGGTTTCTTGACCCCCTTCGCGCCCACGTGCTCGGCCTCAGTCTTCTTCTTCTTGTTCTTCCTCTTCGCCTTGGCCTTGGCTTTGGGGGGCGCGGGGTGGCCGTCGCCAGCGGCCTTGCGCTTCTTCTTCATCGGCGGCGGCGGCTCCGCCTCCTCCACGCCGTCGGCGCTCTTGTTATCGGAGTCGCCCCCGTCGCTGCCCTCCGACTCGTCTTCGCTCGGCGGCGTCTTGGCCACATCTGGCAGGCATTGTTTGCCACCGAGCTTCGCGAAGATCTTGTCCCTGGCCTCCTCCACGCTGTGCGTCGTCGGCGGCGGCGCCGACTCCGTGTCGCCGATCGGAATCGCGCCGTCCGTGGCGGGCGCAATGGGCTGCGGAGTGCAACGCCTGCATGGCACGCCGTCTCGCGCACCTTGGCGGCCGCCACCCTGCATCGTCATCGCCCTTTCCGCGAGCTGCAACGCCATGTCGACGGACGACCGATTGCCATCGGACGTGGCCTTGAGGCGAGCCTTGGACTCTCGCATCGGGACCGCGTCGCACAGCACCATCAACATGGCGCGGTCCAGCGGGCACTCGTTTGCTGGGGCCTCCCCTCCGCCACCATACGCGCGCGAGTACCACTCGGGGTGCACCTTCGGCATGTCAGTCGGGTCCGCAGGGAGCTCGCTGACGAAGGACGGCTCGGTCGCGGCAAGCTGCTTACACAACTTCCACGGCAGGAGCTTCTTGGCGTATGTTTTCGCCCGCTTGAAATAGCCCCACTGTGCCATCGGACACATGCGCATCGTCCAATCGAAGCCGTCCACGAGGAGGGCGACGCACGCCGCCAGTTGAACCGTCGGCTCATGCAGCGTGCGCCACCCGAGGGATTTGCAAGCCTGCAGGACGACCGCAACCCGACCCATGAAGTCGTTGCGCTCGTCCAGGATCTTGTCCCACTGCCTCTTCGTGAGGTAGGCGAGGAGGGACGAGAAGTCCTGCATCGGCGCCCTGCCCGACCCCGCCAGCTCCGCGCTTGCGGCCGCGTTAGCGGCCAACATTTGCGCTGAGGCCGTCGCCAACGTCGTGGCGCGGCCGAGCAGCGTGGCAAGCGGCCGGCAGCAGCGTGGCAAGCGCCCTCTTGCCGAAAGGCATCTGGCCGATCTCCAGGACCAGCATGGCCGAGTCCTCGGCGGAGATGAAGGTCCACGTCGCCATGATGGCCATCGCCATGGCGCTCTGCGCCTCCGCGATCTCCTTGTACGCGTCGGACTTCTTCCCGATCTGGGCGAGGACCGACTTGGCGGCCTTCAGCTGCTTCACCAGGTCGGCCGCCATGGCGCCCGCGGGCGTCACTCGCGTCGCGCACGCGGCGCGACTGCAAAGCCGACAGCGGCTATGCACAGCGATCGTTCAAAACGATTGCCGCCTACTTAAGTTAGCGATCGGTATCGCTTCTCTGCTTCTCCCTCCTCCTCCCCGCCCTCCCCCAAGCGATCGCTGTCGCTTCTCCTTCTCCTCCTCCTCCTCCTCCTCCTCCTCCAAGCGATCGCCATCGCAACCTACCCCCATCCCCCTCCTCCTCACACAAGCGATCGCCATCGCTACATGCCCCGTCCCTCCCCCTCCTCCTATGATCCCTCCTCCACCTCCTCCTCCTCCTCTCTTGTTTTTGCAACCCGTAGGGTTCGGTCCGTGCACGTCCTACTCCCCCTTCCCCCCCTCCCCCAAGCGGTCGCCATCGCTGTTCCCCCCGTCGCCCCTCCCCCTCCTTCTGGGGGAGGTGAAGCGACGGCGATGACGATGAGGAGAAGGAAAAAAGATGAGGAGAAGGAAAGCGATGTCGATCGCTGAAAGGAAGGTGGATGATGATAAAGGAGGTCACTGAGCGCCGCGCGCAGCCGCTCTGCCTCGTGGAGGCGCGCGGGGCTCGCGCGCGCGGGGCGCGGAGGCGCGATGTGGGGTGCTCCGCGCGAGCTCGCGCAGGGGGCTCGCGCTTTGGCGCTCAGGCGCCAGCGCGACAACCTGCTGCAGCAGCTCGCGGAGGCGGATGCCCCCTCCTCCCAGCGATCGCCATCGCTCTCCCCCGAATCCTCCTCCTCCGCTTCCTCCCCTTCCTCCTCCTCCTCCACCTCATCCTTCCCCCTCCTCCCCCTCCTCGCCCCTCCCCCCACCCCCTTCCTCCCTTCACTCCACCGCCCCTCTCCCCCTCCCCCCGCCTCTGCAGACTGTCAACGCGGAGCAGACAGAGCGCGCCGCGCAGCTCTCGCTGCGGCTGGGGGAGGCGGGAAACGATGACGACGAGACGACGACGACGGCGGCGGCGACGACGACGACGAATGAGGCGGAGCGCGAGCTAGCGATCGCGATCGGCGAGAGGGACGCGGCGCTGCGGCGGGAGGCGGAGCTGAAGGCGGAGAACGCGCAGCTGAGGAAGGAGGCGCAGGGGGCGCAGCTGCTGCGGAGGGAGGAGCAGGCGCGCCTTCAGGCGGAAAATGCGCAGCTGAGGGCGGAGAAGGCGGAAAAGAAGAAGAAGAAGAAGGAGAAGAAGGAGAAGAAGGAGAAGGAGGCGGCGGCGAAGGCGAAGGCGGCGGCGAAGGCGGCGAAGGCCAAGGCGGCGCGCGCCGCGGCGAAAGCGCCAGCGGCGGCGAAGGCGCCGCCAGCGCCGCCAGCGGCGCCAGCGGCGGCGGAGGCGCAAATGCCGCCGCCGTCGACTCCGCCTCCGCGGTGAGGCCGCGCGCCCGCAAGCGCGGAGCGCGCCGCGCGCCCGCAAGCGCGAAAACAAAAGACCAGCGATCGTAATCGCTATCCCCTCGTCCTCTTCCCCCCACCCCGCCCTCCCCCAAGCGATCACCATCGCTTCTCTTCCCCCTTCCCGTCCTCATCCTCCTCCTTCCAAGCGATCGACATCGCTTCACCTCCCCCAGCGATCGCCATCGCTTCTCCTCCTCCTCCTCCTCCTCCTCCTCCTCCTCCTCCAAGCGATCGCCATCGCTACCTTCCTCATCCCCCTCCTCCTCACCCAAGCGATCGCCATCGCTTCTCCTCCTCCTCCCCATCCAAGCGATCGACATCGCTACCTTCCCCATCCCCCTCCTCCTCACCCCAGCGATCGCCATCGCTACCGCGGCGAGCACCCACCAGGCGGCGCCGCGACGATCTCCAGGTCGATGGGCAAATCCCAAATCCTGAAAAACCTCTTCAAATCCAGATAACCTCTCCAATCCAGAAAACCTCACCAAATCCAAAAAAGATTTCCCCAAATCCGAAAATCGTTCCTGAAAACTACATCCACCTCCTCCTCCTCATCCCTCCTCCCCCTCCTCCTCCTCCTCCTCGTCCTCCTCCTCGCCCTCCTCCTCGTCCTCCTCTGCGTGGGGGCCGCGGGCCGCGACGCCCCTGCGGCGCGGCGGGCGGGCGCGCGGCGGGAGGGGAAGAGAAGCGAAGGAGGGATGGAAGGAAGTTATAAGTTACTTATAAGTAACATATATGTTACTTATACCTACTGCATCTCAGCACGGGTAAGTAACTTAGCGGTAGTTGTAAGTATCTTCCAGCGTCATTAATAATCAGCGAAATACTTATAACTAACCTAAGTATAGTTATGCGACAAGACAAATACTTAAGGGCACATAGAAATAGTTAGAAATACTTAGGTACTTATCCCTTGCTATAAGTATCTTATACCTAGCTGTACCTATGGTGCAACTAGCATAAGAACCACCATTCTCGAAGCGGCTTCGGCGGCACAAGCCGGCGGAAAAAGATCGGGGGCAACGATGGGGGATAGGCATGGGGGGGGGTCATCGACCCCCAATCGCCCATTGATCGCCGATAGGGGCCCGATAGCCCCAGTCCGCCCAGGAGGGTGCGGTTTCGCTGTCGGGGGCCTGTCGCCGATCAATCGGTGATTTATCGCCGACTCCAGGTCGATGCGTCCCCCCTATGCCAGCCCCCCCCAATCGCTGCCCCTCAGAAAACAATTGCCCTCCACGAGATGTCAAAGCTTGACGGGAGTCTGGGTTTCCAGAAACCGCCGCGTGGTTCCATTGGAGACAGCAGAGCGGGGTGATTGCAGGCCCCCAGGGCGAAAACAAGTACACAGTGTTCCTTTCTAAGTTTTCCAAAGTTCTTTCATTTTTTAGGGCGCCAGGACCCTTTCATTTCTAAATGTTCTATCCTGGGCCGCTTCCTGGCCACTAGGGGGCCAGGAACAATTAGAAACGAGCACACTTCGAAATGAGCACGATTAGAAATGAACGACGTGCACACACATTATGTACAATCGGTGAGCGTACGGGGGTGCACAGCCTCGGCGCGCGTGGGGCCGACCGAACAGGTGGGGCCGCGCCAGGATCTTGTCGGAGGCCTTCTCGGGGCCGTCTGGGAGACCTCTTAGTAGCATGCAGAATTTCAGGAGGGAAAGAAACACACAGACACAATTAATCGTCGACTCCCAGGAAAATATGCAAAAATATGGGAAGTGGGGGGGAAGACAAAAACCCCAAAAATATGAAAAATATGGGGAATTATTTTATGTGTGTGTATTTATTTGTGTGTCCCAGGGCCCCTTCAGAATTGACGGCTGACCACGCGACCACAAGCACCGACCACCCACAACCAAGCACCGCCACCACCGACTACCGCCGCCTTGCGCCGGCATCAACACCAAGCCCAGCACAGACGACCAACACAGACTCCACCCAACGACGCGGCACCAACACACCGCGACATCGACTACAAGGATTCCTCCCCCTCCTCCCCTCCCCTTCCGGTTCACAGAACCTTTTATGTCTCGCATGCGCGCACTTCCATACACAATAGTACTTCAGAGGCCACGGCCTCGTTCACCTGGTCTCCAGTAGGCCCGGACTGCTGTCCGCACCGGTGGTCGTTCGTTCTCAGGGGTATACCCTGAGACACCGTCTCGGGGGAGTCCCTTGGGAGGGTATGGGCGGGTTGGAAGGCCGTGGGGCCCGTCTGGAGTTCGTTGGGGCAATCTTGGAGCTGCCATGGGTTGTCTTGGAGGCCGGCTGGGGGACTCCTTCGGCCGCAGTGATGCACGTTTGGGCACCCCTTGGGCCGTGTCGAGGCCTCTTGGGGGTATTTGGGGTTCTCTCTGTGGCCTTAGGAGCCCATCTTGGAGCAAATTGACGCCGAAAGATCAAGAGAAAACGCATATAGCGAATGCACGGGATTGCCTCTCGAAAGCTCTTCACGGAGCAATCGTGCAACCTGCCGGTGGTCTCTTGGGGCCACCTTGGAGCACTCTCGGGGCCCTCGGAGCCATCTTCGGCACGTCGGGGCTCGCCGAGATGTTCGCGGGCCACTCGGGGCGTCCAGTCTGGGCCCATGGAGCAGCCAAGCAGAGCCCAGCGCAGGGCTGGAACTAAACGTTGTTTTTCGTTTTGGTTTCGTCTTGTTGTTCGTTTTGCCCTACCTGGTTTCCGGTACCTCCCTGCCAAAAACAAAAAACAAAACAAAGCCGAAATCCAGCAAAACAGCGTTTAGGTCCAGCCCTGGCCCAGCGCCCAAAGCACGGCCTGAGCAGGGACCCAAGGGGGGGAAGGTGATCCCAGCGGGCTGATGTCGGAGAGGGGAGGCGCTTCTTGGCATGAAGGAACCCCAGCAGCACCTCCTCGGCAGTCTAAGCTGCGCGCCGCAGCCAGGCTGGCGGATCATCGTTGTCTGCACTGGGGTGGCCGAGTACGTGCTCGTTCACTCGGGTGTCGACTCGGGTCTTCTGTCGAAGGTGAGGCTTCTCAGACTGGCGAGGATGACGAAGCTGATGCGGATGGTCTACCACGTGCCGTTCTTTGTCGAGCTGAGGAAGCTGATGTACATGATCAGCAGTTGCATGAAGACCCTGTTCTGGTCATTCTTGGTACTCGGGGTGGTCATGACGATGTGGTCGATCGTGGCGGTGGAGCTCGTCCACCCTAAGGTCCTCGAGCTGTCGTCGCGGGGCCAGTGGTCCGATTGCGAGAGGTGCAGCCGGGCTTTCTCCACGGTGTTCCACGCCAACATCACCTTCTTTCAGACGATTGTGGCAGTCGAAGAAGAAAAAACGCATAAACATCAACTTTTGTAACTCCGCGCGGATTTCTTCGATCCGCGCAGGGCCTTCCCGGCGCCGCTCCGACGCCGCCCCTGGCGCGCTCCGCGCGCCAGGGAGGGGGACACAGCGCGGATCCAAGAAACCCGCGGTGAGCGCAAACGTTTCTGATTACGCAGTTGTTTTTTCTAGGCAGGCGACAGCTGGGGCTTGATGGCGATCCCAGTCATCGAGGCCCACCCGTGGTCCCTCTTCATCTTCACTGGGGCCTTGCTGACCCTCGTGTTCGGTGTCCTCAACGTGATCGTGGCCGTGGTCGTTGACGCCTTCGCGGAAGCGCGCGCCAAGGACGTGTTCACGAGGGCCCGCGAGATGGAGTGGGACGAGCAGCAGGATTAAGTTGGGCCTGTCCCTCTACAGGGGGAGGATTCAAAAATAGTCAAAAAATACCCTGTGACGTACCCAACCCATTTGTATCAATGGAAACGAGAAGTTGGCCGAAACTTGCATGGACAATCGACTTGATGTGTAAGGTACTTCGGGCACGCGCCTATGGCATGATGCGCAGGAGAATCATACAAGAACGAGGGGCGACAGCTACAGGCTCGAAGAGGACATGGGGAGTCGGGAACGCAGAGCAGAAGAAAAACGTGCGGGAAGCCGAAACATCAGCACGGCAACAGCAGAGTGAAGGTGACTGCAGGAGGAGAACAAGGACGAAAGCGGCGTCTAATTTGAGTCTGCGGTGGGTACCCACTGTGCTGTGCCCCTCAGCAGCCCTCGAAAGTGGCGACAGTTTCACAGATCGCAGCCCCCCAGGGATGGCGAGGTCTAATTTGAGTCTGCGGTGGGTACCCACTGTGCTGGGCCCCTCAGCAACCCTCGAATACACCCACTGTGCAGGGCCCCCCAGCAGGCTTCGAAAGTTGCGACAGTTTCACAGATCGCAGCCCCCCAGGGATGGCGAGGTCTAATTTGAATCTGCGGTGGGTACCCACTGTGCTGGCCCCCCCCCAGCAGGCCTCGAAAGTGGCAACCGTTTCACATATCGCAGCCCCCCAGGGACGGCGAGGTCTAATTTGAGTCTGCGGTGGGTACCCACTGTGCTGGGCCCCTCAGAAGGCTTCGAAAGTCGCGACAGTTTCACGGATCGCGGCCCCCCATGGATGGCGAGGTCTAATTTGAGTCTGCGTGGTACCCCATTTGAGTTGGGCCTCAGCACCCTCGTAAGTGCGACGTTTCACGAGATCGCAGCCCCCCAGGGATGGCGAGGTCTAATTTGAATCTGCGGTGGGTACCCACTGTGCTGGGCCCCCCAGCAGGCTTCGAAAGTGGCGACAGTTTCCCAGATCGCAGCCCCCCCAGGGATGGCGAGATCTAATTTGAATCTGCGGTGTGTACCCATTGTGCTGGGCCCCCCAGCAGGCCTCGAAAGTGGCGACAGTTTCACTGATCGCAGCCCCCCAGGGATGGCGAGATCTACTTTGAATCTGCCGTGTGTACCCATTGTGCTGGGCCCCCAGCAGGCTTCGAAAGTGGCGACAGTTTCACTGATCGCAGCCCCCCAGGGATGGCGAGGTCTAATTTGAATCTGCCGTGTGTACCCACTGTGCTGGGCCCCCCAGCAGGCCTCGAAATTGGCGACAGTTTCACAGATCGCAGCCCCCCAAGGATGGCGAGGTTTAATTTGAATGTGCGGTGTGTACCCACTGTGTTGAGCCCCCCGACAGGCCTCGAAAGTGGCGACAGCTTCACAGATCGCAGCCTCCCAGGGATGGCGAGGTCTAATTTGAGTCTGCGGTGTGTACCCACTGTGTTGGGCCCTTCAGCAGCCCTCGAAAGTTGCGACAGTTTCACAGATCGCAGCCCCCCAGGGATGGCGAGGTCTAGTTTGAATCTGCAGTGTGTGTACCCACTGTGCTGGGCCCCCCAGCAGGCCTCGAAAGTGGCGACGGTTTCACAGATCACAGCCCGCCAGGAACGGCGAGGTGTAATTTGAATCTGCGGTGTGTACCCACTGTGTTGGGCCCCCCGACAGGCCTCGAGAGTGGCGACAGTTTCACAGATCGCAGCCCCCCAGGGATGGCGAGGTCTAATTTGAATCTGCGGTGTGTACCCACTGTGTTGGGCCCCCCAGCAGGCTTCGAAAGTGGCGACACTTTCACAGATCGCAGCCCCCCAAAGGCAGGATGGCGAGGTCGAATTAGAATCTGCGGTGTGTACCCACTGTGCTGGGCCCCCAGCAGGCCTCGAAACTGGCGACAGTTTCACAGATCGCAGCCCCCCAGGGATGGCGAGGTCTAATTTGAATCTGCCGTGTGTACCCACTGTGCTGGGCCCCCCAGCAGGCCTGGAAAGTGGCGACAGTTTCACAGATCGCAGCCCCCCAAAGGCAGGATGGCGAGGTCAAATGCAGGGGGGAAGAGAGGGACGGGAGGGGGTGGGAAGGAGACGGTGGGAAGGAGACGCGGTGGAAAGGAGACGCGCGAGCAGTGCTTTATCTAAAACGAGAACCCAACGCAGGAGGGTTGGGAATTAGTCAGGGGACTATTGTTTGACTATTTTGGGGCATGTTGGGAGTTTTTTTTGTATTTCTCATTGTTCGTCCAAAATCTCCCTGTAGGGGGACACGCCCGACCTAACAGCAGGAGAAGAAGGTGTTGAGCAACATCTTCAACAAAATCGACACAGATGGCAACGGCTCTCTGGATTTCGAGGAGTTGAAAGAGGGGGCCAGGAGGCACCAGCAGTTCAGCCATTTGCTCCGCGTGCTCGACATCGATACCCGTGATCTGGAGGAAATGTTCGTCATGCTCGACCACGATGGGTCTGGCGATATCAGCACGACTGAGTTCGTGGAGTGGATGTACAGGATGAAGAACACAGATTCAAAGACGGTCATTCAGTTCATCAAGCAGAAGCTGACGAAGATAGAGGAAAAGGTGCTCGAACAGGAGGACACCTTGGAGTCGCGACTGAACGACCTGGTGAAGTTCCAGTCCGATTGCCTGCAGAAGCTGAAGGATAATTATGACGCTCCAACTTGTTTTAGCCTTGACCACCTGAAGTAATTTCGCGCACCAAGAGAGCATCGAAACTGGAGGGCTCTCACGCGTCGGGCCCTGAAAGACAGGCCCCCAGCGCGTCGGGCATACACCGTTTCGGTAGCTTTCGGGGGGTGCTCGAACTTCTCTCGGGCATGCGATCTACAAGTACAGTGGAAACAACAACAACAACACCAACAACAACAACAACAACAACAACAACAGCAGCAGCAGCAACAACAACAACAGCAGCAGCGACAACAAAAGGAGGATACCTTCCAGCCCTGCCTGGCCGAGATCTCGGCCCTCCTGGAGGAGGCCCTGCAGAGGAGCGAGTCGTGGCACCGAGGATCGCCCGCGCGCCCAGGAGAGGAACGGGCGAGGGGGCGCGCCCTTCCGAGGAAGGCTCGGGCTGCCCCTCCGGCCTTCCGAGAAGCTCTGTTTTGTGCTGCCTCCTCCGAACCCAGACATGATCGCGTCGTGAAAAATCAGGACGGGCGGTTTTTCACTATTGTTCGGGCCCTGGGGGCCCTCGCCAGGCCTCGGGAGCGTCAAAACACGACTCAGGATGAAAAGCCGGTACTGGGGAAAGGGTCCGGGCTTTTGGGGACGCCGTCCTGAAAATATCAGGACGTCGCATGTCTGGGAAGCCACCGGGGGGGGCCTCCCAGAAGGCCCGAGAGCTCCTGATGGTGGGAGGCTTGAGACGGGGGTCAATGCAAACGGGGGTCAGCCAGAGCGCCCGATCTTGAAGGGCCAGGGTCGCATTGACCCGGGCTTGGGCGCAGGACCTTGCAGGATCTTGCAGGATCCTTCGCGTTGATCCCGGATTGGGTGCCGGATCTTTCAGGAGTTTGCAGGCTTCTGCAAGGCCTGACCCATCTGGGTCTGGGTTGACCTGGGTCAGAAGATCCCCGATGATGGAGCCAGACCGAGGTATCAGATCGAGGTCGGTCCGGGGAGGAGGCCCTGATGTTCCTCGTGTTGGTTAGATGTTCTTGTGCACCCTGGGGAGGGTACAGGGTCCGGCTTGAATAAGGAGCACTTATTTGTTTAAAGGGGTTCGGTCGTTCCTCTACCGTTGTAACGGCGAGCCCCCTGGTGCTCCTTCGGACTTCCTAGACTTACCTGGAAAAAAAGGCGCTTCGTTCCTCATTTCTCGTTCCTCAGGTCAGGCCGAATACTATACCCTTGGATGTTCCGCGTGCTCGGGCCGACGGAGGGCCTCGAGCGATGTTCTCTTGGACTGTCGGCCGTCTGTGGCGCCGGGAGTTGGGGGTGTGGGCAGGGCCCCCACCCTGACACGTCGACTCGTGGATTGTCCGTCTTCGGTTCTCGAGAGGGCGCCGCGGCCGTCGTCTTCCAGGCCTGCGCCCTCCAGGTTAGGGCCTGACGTCGTCTTCACCAAACCACGCCTCACTAAAGGGGGTTCTGTCCATCCCCGAGGGAAGGCCCGCCCCGTCCCGCCGCCCCCCGCTGGCGCGCGCGCCGGCGGCAGGAGGTACGGCCCTCCTGGAGGGCGCCCGCGGCGCCGCGGAGCCCTCGGTGCCCGGACGCGGGGAAGACAAGACTGGCCTTGAGTCGGGTCTGTCCCTGTACGGTTGTGGAGGACGATCGATGAAGAGGGAACGTGTTGCCGAATAATTTTAAGATGTCCAAGCATGTGTTAAAAACATGTTTTAAACAGGTAGAACAGAATGTTTAAAACATGTTCAGAACATGCTTCCGACTTGTTTAACACATTCGAAACTCAATGATTGGACTGTTTGGGTGTCCATTGTCGTGGCATCCACAACTCTACGGTCGAGCGCTTGATTAAGAAACCTCCCCCCGAAAAGCTGGTCCAGCGTTTCATGACCAACTCGCCGGAACGCCGGCCCAGCTTCTGCAGGGGATTGGTAGCCTTAGGTCCTGGAAATGAATAGTGCACGTTTCTGGCTCCGAAAGCTGGCCCAGCGTTTCCTTACGAAACTTTTGAAAAGCTGGCCCAGCTCTCCTGATTGATCAATTTCTTAATCACATGTTCGACTGCACAGGAGGAACACGCAACGATAGTCAACAAAACAGTCAGGGGACGATTGTTCTACTATTGTGCCTATTTACTTGTGTTTTTCTTAAACCAGGATGAACTTTGCATGCAAAACCCGCCTGTAGGAGGACGTGCCCGACCTAAAACCAAGATTCTGGTGCTTGTTTCTCCAAAACCAGGAAGACCTTTGCATCCCAAACCCGCCTGTATCGGGGGAGCGTAAGACCCGGGTTTGCCAGGACTCGGGTTCGCCATCGTTTTTTGACGACCGCGACTCGGATTTTGACGAGGAGGAGTTTTGTGGGATGTCTGCAGCGGGAGGCCTCGTCAAAATGCAGGCTCGGCCTCGTCATTTTTTTGACGACCTCGTCGGGGATTTCCAAGTCCCCCGTACCCGGGTCTTACGTCTCCCCGACTGTAGGAGGACATACCCGACCTACGACTGGCCACGTGCACCGAGCCTGACCCGGCCAGGCCTGGGCCCCGGAGCGGTGCACGCGCCTGCGCGGCCCACGCCGGGAGGCCACGGCCGGCGGCGACCCCGCCGCCGGCGCTCCATTGGGAATGCCGCCGGCGACCCTCGGGTCGGGCGAAAGGGGCGGATTGGGAAAGGGGGGGTTACGAAATTTGCTGCATGCAGCTGGTTTCGGCCTCACCGAGGGGCCCAGTCCTCGATACATAGTCGCCTCCAGCGCCGGGAGGCGCTGGGAAAATCAGCTACGTGAGCTGATTCTCAAACCCCCCCTTTGCTATCCCCCCCTTTCGCCCGACCCGAGACCCAGAACCGGTCGAGGTTGACCGAGCTGCCCAGAGATCCAGCGCATTGAAAAAATCAAGACGGAGGTTTTCGCTATTTTCGGCCTCGAGGGGCCCTCGCCGGGCCTCGGGAGCTTCAAAAGACGGCACGGGATGAAAAACCAGTCCCAGCGAATAGGTCTGGACCTCTCTGGGTCGCGTAATGAAAATCATGACGTCGGGGGTCTGAGTTGACCGAGCTGACGTTTCGGGGACGCCCGATCGTTCGAGCAGTGGCGAAGCGTCCTGGCTTTCCAACAGGCCTACCAAAACATGTTCTGAGAGCCTCTTGTGGTCTGCACAGAGTGTGTTCTTAGGACATATTTTGGCCGAGACCTTTTTGATTTAACGCATCGGGCGCATGTTCTAAGAGCAGCGTTTTTGTTCTTAACACATTTTAGGGGGTCTAAGAACATTACGTGGTAGGCCTATAGGAATGCCAGGACGGTCGGTCCCTGCTCAAATCTGTCAAGGTTGAACGATCCCCGCGGTGTCAGGAACCACCCACGCCCGGGTGTGACACGACACGAACCCACGGTATGCCCCAGATCCTGGGCCCAGGAGGGTCCTCGACAGGATCGGCGGTGCATGCGCAGAATTACAGTTGAAGCGCTCGACTACACGTAGGAGTGACACTTCGCCGGGATGACCTTTGGTGCGGGCCCACTGGGGCATTTGTTGAGTACTTTTAATTTTTCGCCCAAAATCCACCTGTAGGGGGACACGCCCGACCACAGTGCAGCCAAGACGCTGACATGGGGACCAAGCCAGGCTCGGGAGGGGCTCTGGTTTTCGACCGCTGCTCAGGTCCAGGTCGGGGGACCCCTGCGGAGCCGAGGCTCACCGTGGCCAGGAAAGACCCGCCGTTCCTTACCCAGCGATGCCTGCAGTGGCACGATGACTCCAGGATCGGCTTCGCCAGGATCGGTGTACGCTGAGATCCGCCGGTGCCAACAAAAGTGGGCATCGCCAAGACTCACGACCTGAGCCCTAGACCAGAGCCTTCTGCATTTTCCGAGCCGGATCGATCTGCGATGGCCCCAAAGTCCGAAGCCAGGCGAAAACGCCCAGCGTGAGAAACATGCAGTACCCAGACCTCGAAGTACGATGGCTGTATCCTCCTCCTCCTCTTCCTCCTCCTCCTCCTGCGGTACGCGTGCCTCCTCCTCCTCCTGCTCCTCCTGCTCCTCCTGCTCCTCCTCCTCCTCCTCCTCCTCCTCCTCCTCCTCCTCCTCCTCCTCCTCCTCCTATTCTTCCTCATCCTCCTCCCCCTCCTCCTCCTCCTCCTCCACCTCCTCCTCCTCTTCCTCCTCGCCAGTTCTCTATCCCGAGCCATCTACTGACGGCCCCGGGGTCCGTCGAGGGCCCGTGGAGGCCGAACATCAGGGAATAGACAGCCGTCTTGATTTTTGCTCGATGTGGTGGATGTCGGGGCGCTCTTCCTCCCAGGTGAGCGACGCCAGAAAACGGGGTCGTCTTCACCGACATTGGCGCGTAAGCTGCCCGCGTAAGGTCGCGCGCAAGCGCCCTCGTCTCCAATGTGGCGTGCCGCGCTGGCGGCCCGCGGAAGCCGCGGCGTAAGGTCGCTACGTCGTCTCGCGTAAGACTCCTTTATTGCGAAGGTTTTGCGGCCGGTGCCGCCGACCCTGTTCGCTAGGACGAGGAGGAGGAGGGGCAGCAGGAGGAGGAGGAGGAGGAGGAGCAGGAGGAGGAGGAGGAGGAGGAGGAGGAGGAGGAGGAGGAGAGGAAGGAGGAGGCGGAGGAGGAGGAGGAGGCGGAGGAGCAGGAATGAGAGGAGGGCGCAGGGGGAGAGAGGAGGGAGGAGGAGGAGGAAGAGGATGAGGAAGGGAGAGAGCATCAGGCAAGGAGGAGGAGGATGAGGAGCAAGGAGGGAAAAAAAAAGGGGGGGGGGCGGGGGCGAGAGAGGAGGAGGAGGAGGGTAGGAAGACCCCTTTTTATTTTCCTCGCCCAGGTGCCCCCCTGCCCACCCGGGGCGCCCCTGCTGCTTGGAGGCGGCGGGGCCGCCGCCGAGCTCCTGCCGCTCGGCGGTGGGGAGGTGGCGCCCGCCTGCCACCGCAGCCTGCGGGTGCCGCCCGCGGACGGGGGCGAGGCCCTCCAGCGGCGCAGCCGCAGCTGCCGCACGATGCTCTCCGAGGCCCGCTGCGGTCAGGATGTTCCGAGCTGCCTTCGGCCTTGATGCTGAAGTAGGGTCCACCTCTGGGCTCAGGAGGGGCTCTGACTGTCGGGCCGCTCCGTGGGTCCAGGTCGGTGGACCCTTGCGTGGCCGAGGCTCATGATGTTCCAGCCTACTTCAGCTTTGATTCTCCTGTCTAAAAAGAGAATAGACTCTACCCCCCCAGACTTATCGGCCCTCCCGGGGATAGTATGATTTCATATATATATATATATATAGATTCTGCACACTCGTCCATCCTAAATATGAAATCATACCATCCCCGGCAGGCCGGTTTCCCCCCCTGAGGGTCCCTTGTAAAAAAAGCACTATGCGGTGACAGGTTTTGTTCTAACATAGCACTTTTTCACGAACCCCTTGCAAAAAATGAGACGAAGTGCACACGCGCGCGTCGTCGCGCGCGCATGCCGAAGTCCTCCAAAAACCTTCGGTTCCGGAGAGAATTCAAAATTGAATTTTCAAAAAACATACAACATCACATGGTTTCGCAACACTGATTTGCTAGAAAAGCTTACGCGCGAGCTCTTGCGAAATCTTAAGAAAACCATAGGTTTTCCAAGATTTTCA